>BSBK01009173.1:0-202335 GCA_027943335.1 Chamaecyparis obtusa
GTTTCAGTTTACGTTTTGCGTATAAATTATATATGTTTTTCTAGGATTTAGGTTTGTACGTTTAAGTTTCAAACTTTTGAGTTTATGTTTTGATTTTGTACATTTTTAGGTAAATACGTTTCTAAGTTTTAATTTCACATTTACATTTAGTTCATCAATAATATACATTTCATAAATGGAAAAAAAAATAACATTTAAAATGCTAAGTAAAAAATCACATTAAATTACAATGCTAAGTAAAAAATGACACTAAATTACAATTGTTGTGGACAATATCTGCTACTTATCAAAATTTAAATTACAATACTAATTAAAAAAATGACATTTATTTTGCATATAAATATTAAAAAAAAATTAAAAAACACAAACCAATTTAGAAAAAAAAAAAAAAAAAAAACCTACTTGGTACTCGGCTGAGTGGACACTATTCCCCGGTCGATCGCAATCCTTAGCCCCTCAATGTGCAAATGAGGGGCTATGGGATTTTTTTGGGTATTTAAAAGCCTTGGTAGACTCGGTCGAGTCTTCCTCACCATGTAGGTGTCATTCGGCCCCGCATGGTGCCTATGGATATTCGGCCGAATGGGACTCGACCGAGTCCCACTGGGTGTAGCCGAATTCGGCCGAGTCCTCCAAGTTAGCTAAAAGGGTGACACACTATCATGCTTTTACCCTTTACTGAGCTATCTTTCTGCCTCAAACTTTGCATTCTCCTAACTAGGTTAATCTGATAATCACAAGGTAAGAACTTTCCTTTCAATTTATTAACCATTGTTACTCCATACCTTGATTTTGTCTTTGCCTTTCCTCTTTTTGTCCAACTGCAAATGTTCCCACCATAAGGATGCATGACTTTTGAACTTGTGCTTGCAATTTTCACTTTCTTGTCTTCAGGTACATTTTAATAGTCAAAATAATTTTCCATCTCTGTGATCCAATCCACCAATTCATCAGAATCCAACTTTCCACCATACTAAGGAGGATTAAATTGTGGTGTAGACTTCAAACTTCTCAAAGCCTTTAAGAATCTTTCCTTACCCTGATCCATCATAGGTGCAGGTTCTACATCACCTTTTTCTACCTCAACTTCATCATTACTAACATCTTTAAGATGTCTTCCTCTTCTCTGGGATGTTTCAACAACTTCCAATCTAGTAGCAATTTGTCTCAACATGTCTGCCAATCCTGGATCCGCATCTCACCTCCCACAAACCATCTTGAAAACCCTATACAATTGAAGGTCAGATCACAATCTTCTACCCCACAACAATTCAACTAGGGCTTCACAAGAAGGAACCTTCAAATCTAGATTCGCAAACCTAGATCTAGATCTAACCTTTCTCTGATACCACCTGACGCAAGAATGAGGTAGGATGGGCCAAGGAATGGCACACCCTAACCTGAACCACCTTGCTCAATAAAACATGGAAGAAACAACAACACAGTGGGAGAGAGAAAATGCAGGATCATTCATATATTTACTTCAAATTGATTCATACATGCTGGGCTATAAGGCCTTCCCAATTTTTGCTAGATATTACAATGAATTACAAAGTCCTCAAACATGCGAGGATCTGCATATAATCTCTAATCTTCTACCAAAACTTCCTCTCTAAAAACTGACTCCCTAAACTCTAACTAAACAACTACATTTATACAAGAGGCTACCGAACCAAGTCAGCCTTCAGATCCATAATCAAATAAAAGGAATGGTCAGATCTAGGACCACACGCTTCCCAATGATGAATGCTAGCATTAAATCTATGACCCATAATCAATCCACAAGTTGGCCTCAATAGAAACTCAAAAGAAACCCATCGGTAAGAAAAGCCAACCGAGAGCTAGACAAGCATCATCGAGTGCTAGGGAAATTACCGAGCGCCAGAGAGATAACCGACCGAGCACTAGTGAACAAAGGAAACCGAGCAACACCAAACCAACTCAGTCAAAGCAGGAACTAAGCAACACAAACAAACTCAAATATTTTTTTTGGTGCAATAGGATTACCAAGGACCCGAGATACTCCTGCGTCAATTTAAATTGGTTATATCTCACAATAGTTCCTTATATCTATTACTTGAATTAAAAAAACAACATGAATTAATATGCAGTAGGGTATTATATGTTGTTAACTTGAAATAAGTTTAGATGGTTAAGGTGGATCGAGTAAGAAATTCCAATTGGTGAAAGTATTAGAGACAACTAAGTTGCGCAGTCAACTGAGTATTGATAGTATTCACTGAGATAAGGTATCTATTGTGTTAACTGAGTGATTTGACTATTTACCAAGTCATAGATGACAAAGAATTTAATGCGCTAAACAAGGTTTTTTATTATAAATACATAGAGATGAACTCATTTGTTTACACTACGATCAAGAGTGAAGTAGAGCAAAGCAGAGCGATTTTAGAAAAAAATGAGCAAAGAAAATCTAAGTAGTTCACAAAGATATAAGTACATTATGAAAAATTAGAGACTGAATAAAGTAAGTTTGGAAATAACCAAGAGCTCTGCACATAGTTTTTCACAAGCCCTAAATTTAGCAATAATGATGGCATCATCTTCTCGAATCGTTCAAACCAATGAAGAAAAGAGTAAGAAGGTTACTTTAATCAAGAACAAAACTTGGCACCGAGCCCCATTACAAACTTCATCCAGAAGTTACAGCTCAACCCAATGACAAGGGCACATTCTCTTTGATACTGCCTATAGTTCTACTCATGAAATATGTTAGATCTTACATCCACTACAAAATTAATGAAATCAGCAAATTTGACCTCTAGTCAACATATCAAGAGCTTTGCACTAATTGAAAGCTAAAGAATGATCAATAGAACTTAGAGGTAAAATGGTTAACCAATGCCCTACATTTCCTGAAAGAATTCAAAACATAATGGATATGTGTCATGCTAAGATGAGTACATAAAGGGACGCTATTGTTGGATGAACTGATAAAAATAAAAAAGGATGTTATACACATAGTTATAAGGTATCCCACGAGATGACAAAGAAAAATCCCTAAGGAACCCAATGAGAAATAAGATTGAAAAGTTAATTGGAGTAGAATGGGATGGTAGAGGCTCAAGAATAAATACTATCAATGACCCTAAAATGAGCTTTAGTGCATATGTTATTGCATACAATATATTCCAATCAAGTAGACTGAATAGTATTGCATATGGATGTGGTTGACATTACACATAAGATTACGAAGAATGGTTTGCAACCTGACCTAGTTGAGTTGATGCTGAGATAGCTAGAATAAAATATGAGAACTATCTGAGTTTCTAGATCAAACACTTGCAAATTTGGTTCATTATTGGTATGTACATTCTTCTATTTGCAGAACTTTTTCCCATCACTCAGTAATGTAGAATGGGATATCAACTGACTGATTAATGTTCAAATAAGTGAATTCATTCAAAACCTAGATAATAATTTTGAACCTGTCATGGAAGATTATTTTGGCAAGTTTAAGGAAAGAATGGAGAAAAGAACAAGGATACTAGCATAGTTGGTAGAGAAATTAAAGGATGAAATTTGTTTTCTATTGGATACCGACACCACCTTGATCAAAGCAGGAGAGCCAAGAATAGTTTGGATAGTGCCCATGAAATATGAGATAGGCATTGACATAGCTACAAAATCAATCAAGGCTTTTCTTGTCAAGCCTAAGGATAAACAAGCTACACTCTTTGGAACCTATGATGAGGCGAAGTCCAAAATCAAGATGGGTCTTTTAGTTGAAAAGATGGGTAGGAAAAAGGATTAAATGGTGAAAAATATGAAGAAACAATTTGGGGGTCACTAATGAAGACATTGAGAAATTGGTTGAAGAGGAAACTAAGGAAGAGGTGAAGTCCAAAATCAAGATGGGACTTTTAGTTGAAAACATGGGTAGGAAAAAGAATTAAATGGTGAAAAATATGAAGAAACAATTTTGGGTCACTAATGAAGACATTGAGAAATCGGTTGAAGAGGAAACTAAGGAACACACACCAGTCGGTGAGAATGTAGATGAACATGCCACCAAGTCTGAGGAACATGAATGGGAAGAGCCACCTAAGGATGGAAAAGGTAAATGTAAATAGGTTGATACTTCAACCAGGACTCAGACAAGGTTGGAAACAACTAGTTCACCACCTATGAAGAAAGATGTTGCAGAGATTATAAGTCCTACACCAACACATACTTATCAAAAGAGAAAAAAAAAGGGCCACCACCGAGCTCCCAGAACCAAAGAGGAGAAGAAAACTAATTAGAGAAAAGGATGATAATGATTCAAAATAGGACACTGAACAATTTCATATTTTAGTGAATAAAGGATTTCAAAGAATTGATGAAGTAGTAGAAATAATAAAGACCACTAGAAGGCTTGCTACTCTGAAGCTTAATAGATATCCACATATGAGTACTGAGGAGGAGGATAAGCTTAAGGAAGAAATCCTAAGCATGGTGATTACTTTCAAAAGAGCTCTAGTTGAGTTTTCAAGAAACATACCAAAAGACTTGTATGATAAAGTTTCTACTAGATAGAGGTATGCACTCACAATTGTGAAAAGGATGAGAGAAAGGTCACTCATTTTGGTAAGATCTAACTACTATGTTGCTGAAACTAATGAAGCTTTAAAACAACATGAAAATAAATTTGTAATGAAGGCTAGAGCAATCATGATTCTTTAAGGAAAACTATGAGAGGTAGATGATGAAAGAATAAATATATGGACTAAACTCCTAAGTCTAGGAGAGAAAATTAAGGCAACTGCATCGATAGTTGAAACCGAGAAACCTCAACTGAGCATACAAGAAAAATAGCCAATAAATGTTGAGGATGAGAAAATTCACATCTCAGATACGAAGTAGCCCGAGGAGGAAACTAATGCAGAATATTTCATAACTATTGTTGACAATCTAATGGAAGGAATCCTAGAGATGTTGACTACTCTAGGGGATGAACAAATATTGATTGAAGATATTATAGGAGGCAACCCCAATGATAAGGCTAAAGAAGATGAAGTAATGATTGGTGCTAATGAGAACCTTGGTGAACAAGAAGAAATCGAGGCAAGCCAAGAAATGGTACCAGGTAATCTACCTATCTTGGTACAAGCTATTGAGATAGCCACTAAGACACACAATAAGAACACTCCACCCAAGAAAGGAATAAATACAAATGAAGATAAGAGTGAGGAGACTGGTAAGAAAACCAAGAAGAGTGGAGGAGATAAATAAGGTGAAGAACATATAGAGACCACTGATGTGATAGACAATGTAAAAGACACACAAACATAGACAATGGTAGATACTTCTACCACAAACACAAGGTCACAAGCCCCTACACCACAAATTGTAGAATTAGATATTGGGAAGAATAAGGAAGAAGAACACTCTATGTACCAAAAAGTGAGGTCACTTCTATAAACCATTACACTTGAGGGAATCCATGAAGAAGGATATCTCAAGAAGTGAATTATAGCTTCCTATCCACAACATGAAATAACCATGTAGATATTATGAAATTTGGCTCTCAAATGAATCTTAAATAAAGACCCTTGCAAGGTGCACCATAGAATAGAAGATTCAAATGATAATGCAAACTAGATCTAAGATGAAATGCAAGATCTAAGTGAAAATGATGTGAAAGAATGCAAGAAAAATAGATCTAAGATGAGATGCAATATCTAAGCTAAAATGATATACAAGAATGAAAAGAAAGTAGATCTAAGCTAGATGGATTAAGCTACATGCAAGAAATAAAATGACAATGATGATGCAATGCTTCAATATGAAAGATCTAAGAATGCCATAGCTCCAAGATGCCAAGATTGCAAGACTCTAAGATTCCAAGATTTGCAAGACTCCAAGATTACAAGATTACAAGACTCCAAGATTCCTAGATGCTAAGATGCCAAGACTCCAAGAGCCTATAATAGAATTTTAAGATCTCAAGAAGGTAAGAATGTTATAAGGATGTGATCATGCAAGAGAGGTGATAATGAAAGAGATGGGATAAAAAAAGAGGAGAGAATCTCCCTTTAAATGAATTTATAAATGAATGGATGGTCAAGATTAAGAGGAAAAAAGAAATGAGAAATGGTGGAGATTAAATCTTGGTTGAACCATGTGCTCGAGATTCTCAAGAGGCAAAATCAATGGACATGATTAAGAGGCAAAAAGCCTTTATCAAAAGTCAAAAGATTCCATCTCATTGGAAAGTGCACTTTTATTTTTATTTTTTATTTTTTATTTATTATTTTTAGCAAAGTGGTTTCCATTATTTATTTAAAAGGAGTTATGTTCTCTTAATTAAATAAAGCTTAGGATAAAGTGATTTTATTATTTAATTAAAAGATTTTTTTATTTAATTAAAAGGGGGCATTTTCTCTTAATTAAATAAAGCTTAAGATAAAGTGGTCATACATTAGGATATAATCAAATAAATGATAAAATGATGATTTGATCAAGAAATAAGAGATTAAATAAATATAAAAAATTGATTAAGCATAAGATTTAGTCTAGTATTTGAATTTTAATGTTAGAGTGGAGGTCAAGGTTTACTAGACCATTTTTGGGTGATTACATTTGCCCCTCTTTGACTATTGTGTGAGTGATTTGGGAACTCATTGAGTCAAAGAATGATAATGTAAACATAACTGATAGAGATCTAACTCTGAACTTGATTAGATGAAGTACAAAAAGATAACTAATCTTGAACTTGATCGAACAAGAACTAGCTAAGATAACAAGATACTTGCTAAAGACTTGACTTTAAACTTGATCTAATGAAGCACAGAGAGACAACTAATCTTGAAATTGATTGAACGAGAACTAGCAAAGATAAAAAAAATTCCAATGTACAATCGAAGTGAAATTGAACACTGAAATAGAGATTGAAAGACAAGACAATAAGATAGTAGAATCAATTTCCAGCTTTGAAAGATAGGTTACTCTTGTCCCCTCAGGATCGAAAGTGAAATGAGGTAGAGGAGATGATAAAATGAGATAGAATTGATCAAATCAAGATAAGATAAGATTCAAGATTATTGATAAGTGCCTAAGACCAAGTTTGACCACCAAGTGATGAAAATTTTTCCCCATTTTGAATAAGGTTGACTAGGAAGGTATAATATTAGCATTAGGTCAAAGAAAGTGATTATGAAGAAAATATGATCAATGTTTGCCTCAAAGGATGAAAATATAAGCCTCAAAAGAATAGAAAAATGAACTTGTATTTTGGTTTTGATACCAAAAGTGAATGGATAATTTTGCAAAAGGATGACCAAATTTTTTTGATAATAATGAAGGAGACCCTCTCCTAACTCATATGCAAACTAGAATGAACCCTAAAAATGAAAAATACTATGAAGATGCAAAGTGAAACCTGGAAGATTCAATAAATAGGTCCTTGTTTTTATTATTGAGCTTTATTAAGGGACATCGCAAGATCATAGAACCATCACTAGTGCAAGAATAGCTATGAAGATATGAATATGATCTATATTGGATATAATGTAGGAAACATATGTGAGCAACAAGGCATAAGCACCAAGATGACCTAAACATGGTTTCCAAATTAATATTGCAAGTAACCATAATCATCAAGGTATAAAAGTCCCAGATGACCTAAATGGTTGTTGCATAAGCAAGTATGATGTAGCAGTCAAGGAGATAATTCCAACCTCACTTAAGTGTCTAAATAAAGAAGGTCGAGGTATGTGTGGAATTCCAATCATAATGGAGGCTCTTATCATAGACACCTAGTTTATTAGACAACTTAAGATCATTCGAATCACACCACAAGAAGAAATCAAATAAAATATGCCCCATGACCCTAGTCCTCTATGTTAGGAATAGTCCCAAGAGATAACTGAGATGTGGGGTGTGAATCAGTTATCTAAAAAATTCAATTCTTTATCCAATTAAGTAAAAATTAACATTAAGCATAAAAACAATATGAGAGCCCTTAACACAACACCACAATTTGGGTTACGGGGAAACCCAAATAGGTAAAAACCCCGGTGGGAATTAACACCCACTATAAATTGCACTAGAGTATAATGATCTGTATTAGAAGATCTTACAACCCTCTTAGGAGTTGATATTTACAATGCATTAAGTACAGTGACCTGGTCAAAGGTCCGACCCTATTAGGATTCTTTTACAAGTAACCCTGTTAGGGGTGAGGACACACTATCTAGGAGCACACTGCTCAAATGGTGAAGGCTGCAACCTTCTGCATAACAGATATACACTATATCTAGATCTTGGTGAACTATGAGTTAGACCTGCTATCTTGATTAGTTCCAATTAATAGAATACACTCTCTTCTTTGTCACATAGACCTTCTACTGATGGCTCAATACTCCACACCTTCTTCTCTTTCAACTATCTGCCATACTTAGCGATCACAACTGACCGGCTATAAGTGTCTTTCTCTGAATGATATAATCAAGTCAACATGTTATATATTCATTGAAATAATAATAGAGAAACAATAAAACTCTCCAACAATATCTCCAATAGCTATACTAAGCACGCAACACAAATAGGATCGCACAACCCAATATGAGTAAACGCTTCGCTTCACACAATCGGCTCCACCAAATTAACTAAAACTTTATTCTCATGCTGAAATATGTTACGCACTCTTAACCAAATATTCTTAACTAATTACCAAACACAAAACTAAACACGCATATCAAAATGATAGGCGCAACTACTACAACAATATAAACAATGTCAGATCCATCAAATAAACTCAAGAAACTATAACTGCCAACTAGAAACATCATAAATCAACTTGTACTACACAAATAACTCTATGTCCATGACCATATCTTCAATAACATGTCTAAAACATAAATATAAATGTACAAGTATCCATCATAATCATACTACAAATCTCATACTGAACTCTGTCTGTCACTCTGTCAGGAACACTACTGAAACAAACTGCTACACAACTGACTGCACTTAGAATCAAACTCTGTGTCTATGATATCATGCTCATAACATATCCATACAAGATATGATCAAGGCTCTCTACATAAAAATTCCACACATAGTGTTTACCATATGTTGTCATCAATGACAAACATACAGTCAACACTGGCTTGCTAGCAAATCTCCAAAAATCTCCCCCTTTGGCATTGATGGAAATATATAGAATGAAAAACACCACCAATCCAAACATACATTTATTTTATAACATTCTCCATTTCCTTAGCAAAACCCCCTCGAGGATAAATCCTCCATCTACTACTGAATGCTTTGAATATCAACTTCTATATACTCTCGTTACTAATACTTACTCCCCCTTTCTAGAATATACTCCCTCTTTCTAGATTAAAACAACTATTTTTGTTTTAATGACTATATACTCACTCCCCCTTTGACATCAATGGAAAAGGGCACCAAAAAAAAAAAGCACCAGTACTACTCCTAAAGTAGAGTAGTCAACCATTCATCAGTCACTGAGGACTAATGCACTACTGCAAACTCTAATCAAATCCAAGGAAGGGAATTACTCCCAGCTTTTCCTTGAAATACTCAAAAGTATCCTTTGGTAAAGGCTTTGTCAATTTGTCTGCTAGCTATTATTTTGTACTCACATAATCCAATTTTACTTCTTTCTCTATAACTTTCTCTCTTAGGAAGTGATATTTTATCTCGATGTGTTTTTTCTTTGCATGCATCATAGGGTTCTTTGACATATTGATAGTGCTAGTGTTATCACAATAAATACAAATAGGATAATCAATCTAAATTCCAAAATCCTTTATCATCTGCTTGATCCACACAATTGTAGAACAATTTAATGTTGCTGCTACATACTCTACTTCTACTGTGGACTGAGAAATACAATTCTTCTTCTTGCTTGTACAAGTAACAAGTCTATATCCATGAAATATTGTTCCTCCTGAGGTACTCTTTCTATCATCAATGCAACTTACCCAATCTACATCTATATACACATGAAGATTTACATTCTTTGAATTGCGATACCATAAACCATAGTCTATAGTTCCTTTCAAATATCTAAATGTCCTCTTTACTTCCATAAGATGAATTTTTTTAGGTTCTTCTGAAAATCTTTCAACAATACCAACTTCATTAGAAATATCAAGTCTAGATTGAGTAAGATATATGAGTTTACCAATCATAGACTTATACAAGGTTATGTCTACTGATGTAGACTCATCTTCTTTTGAAAGCTTGCATCCTGTTATCATAGGGGTACTTACTGGCTTGCAATCATAGGTCCAAAAAGTACTTGATAGGTCCAATCATGCTCATTTCAAATTAGCTCTGCATTTCTTTAGTGAATTCTACACTAAGCTTGTCATTACCACCAAAAATAATGTCATCAACAAAAATAGTGACTAGTAATAGTCCATCAGGTGTCTCTCTTATGAATAAGTTACAATCTACTCCTCCTTTCTTGAATCCAATCTTAGTCAAGTAGCCATCTAATCTTTCATACCATGCTCTAGGGGCTTGCTTAAGTCCATAAAGGGTTTTCTTCAGTCTGCATACCATATCAAGTTTGTTTGATAAAGTAAATCCTTTAGGATGCTCTATGTAGACTTCTTCCTTCAACTCTCCATTTAGGAATGATGACTTGACATCCATCTGATATACTTTAAAGTATTTGAATGTTGCATAGGCTAGAAATAATTTTATGGCTTCCAATCTTCTTTTTGGGGAAAATGTATCAGAATAATCAATTCCTTCTCTCTGTGCATATCCTTTACATACTAGTCTTGCTTTATTTCTTACTACTGTTCCATCTTCATTCATCTTGTTTCTGAATATCCACTTGGTTCCAATCACATTCTTGTCACTAGGTTTAGGTACCAATTCCCATGTATCATTCTTAACTATCTGATCTAGCTCTTCTTTCATTGGTTCATGCCAATCTTAATCAGTACAAGCATCTTCAACACTTAAGGGTTCAATTTGTGAAAGTAAAGATACCACTTCATCAGCTATGGAACTTTTTACTTTTGATCTTTTCATGACTTTGTTTCTCTAATCTCTAATGATATCTTCTTTTGAATGGTATCTAGATGTGAATTTAGGAACATTAGGTGTGAATCTGCCATCTATCTTTTGTGATTCTTCTTCACTTGTTTTAGGGTCATTGAACAATACATCAATGTTGTCTAACATTTCTTCAACAATTATTTGTCTACTGGTAGTTCTAGGTTCTTCTTCTATCATAAGTGCATAATCATGATATCTCTCTTGAATCATAAACTTCTCATCAATATTTACATGTGCACTTTCAATAATCTTCTTCAATCTTAAGTTAAAACATCTATAACCATTTCTTTTAGTAGAGTAACAAAGAAAAATACCTTCATCGCTTCTTGCATGAAACTTGTCAATAGCTTCATCTCTCTTGATGTAGCACTTGCTTCCAAAGATTCTAAAATATTTTACTCTAGGTACATTCCCAAACCATAGCTCATAAGGTGACTTGTCTGTGCCTGGCCTTAATTGAATTATATTGATAGTGTAGACTGTGTGCAACCTTTCCTTCAATCATGATGGTGCATGCTATGTCAAGTATGATCCTATTTATTCTTTCTACAATTCCATTTTGTTGAGGGGTTCTAGGTGCACTTAGTTGTTTCTTTATCCCATGTTTTTTGCCTTACTCATAAAATATATCAAAGGTGAATTCTTCTCCTCTATCTAATCTCAGACATTTCTTTAATCCAGACTCATTTTCAACTTTAGCTTTGAATATTTTGAACTTCTCAAATGCTTTTGATTTTTCTTTTAAGAATGCAACCCACATCATTCTAGAATAATGATCAACAACCAAAATAAAGTACCTTTCACCATAGTAGGATCTAGTTTGAGTTGATTCACATAAGTCTGTATCCACTAGATCCAATTTGTTCTCTTTCAAATTATGGTTTCTTCTAAATGAATTCCTCACATATTTCCTCATCACACATTCCCTGTATATTGTATCAACTAGTTTTGTAATGCTAGGAAGGTCTCTTACTGCCGTTACATTGCTTATCTTTACTATATTGTCAAAATTGATGTGACAGTCTTTTGTGCCATAACCAACTATCATCTCCTTTAGAAACAAAACAACTTGCTTCTGAATTAAGCTGAAAAACATTACCTTTTGTCTTTGAACTAGATGCAATCATTTCTCCTTCTTTTTTATTAATGATGCACTTATTGTTTTTGAATTCCAACTGATATCCTTTCTCAATAAATTATCCAACACTTAGTAGGTTATGTTGCAAACCATCAACATGTAGAACATCATCAGTGTTATTATTTCCATCCAATTTGATAGCTCCTTTACCTATGATAGGTTTAGGAGTTTTGTCTCCAAATATAACAATGTCACCTTTGTACTTATCTAGATGTATAAATCTATCTTTGTCTCTTGTCATGTGATGTGAACAACCACTATCAATGATCCAGTCTGTTCTGATGTCTACTTGTGAAATCAATTCTAGCTCTTGTGATTTCTTTTCATCTTCAATATCCATTTTACATTTTCTCCATATCTTTAATGGCAATGAATCCAATTTCATCTTCTAATTAATCTTCATCTAATACTCCATCTCTAGCATAGCAACATTCTTTTGTATACTTAGGCTTGTAATTAGTTTTGAACTTCTTGACTCTTGTAGGACACATAGATGCAAAGTGACCAATCTTGTTACATGAAAATAATTTGAATCATAACTAACCTTCATATTTTCCTTTTCCTTTTCTTTCTTTCTTAGAAATCATAGAAATGAAATCATCTAGTTCTTTATCTTCATCATCATCATCAAAGTTACTAGAAGTGTTCATGGATTTCTTACGATGGACTGAAGCTTTGAAGGTTGTTTCACTTTTAGGCTCTGTCTTCAAACTTGAAATCTCGAATGCTGAAATCTTGCTGATTAAGGTCTCTCTTTTGAAGTCTTTTGAAAAATGCATAGTTTCATCTAGGATGTTTATCTTGCTCACATATTATGTTGTCAGAGTAGTCATCAACTTATCCATTATGTCTTCTTCCAAAATTTCTCCACCATTTCTTCTAATTCATGCAACCACTTCATTAATCCTTTGGTTGTAGGCTCTGATGTTCTCTTTAGGTAGCATCTCCAATGTATTTTACTTTTTCTTCCATGTCTTTCTTTGTGCATTCTTGGCTTGGACATCTCCTTCAAACATGTCTTCTAGATACTTCCATATCTTGTAGGCTTTATCTACTTTCTTGATCTCTAAAAACTCACTTTTAGACAAGGTGCTGATAAGAGCTTCTTTGGAAATAGCATTTTGAGTGAATATCTCCTTTTTTTTAAGAGTTGCATCTTCCTTCGCAAGATCTGATAAAGAGGGAATCTAAACTTCTTTAGTAGCTACTCCAAAAATCTCAAAAGAAATGCACTGCAAATGTGTTGTCATTTTGTTCTTCCAATCTAGATAGTTTTGTCCATCAAACTTAAGACTTTCTTTCCTAAAGAATTCCATCTGATCAACCTCAAGCTGTTAGACTTTCTCTCCGAGGTACTTGGCTCTGATACCAATTGTTATGTATAGTCCAAAGAGATAATTGAGAGGGGGGGTGAATCAATTATCTACAAGATTAAATTGTTTATTCAATTAAGTACATATTAACATTTAAGCATAAACACAATATGAGAACACTTAACACAACACCACAATTTTAATTACAGGGAAACCCAAATAGGTAAAAACCCCAGTGGGAATTATTACCCACTATAAACTGCACTAGAATATAATGATCCCTGTTAAAAGATCTTACAACCCTATTAGGAGTTGATCTTTACAATGCATTAAGTACAGTGACCTAGTCAAAGGTTGGACCCTATTAGGATTCTTTTATAATTAACCTTGTTACGAGTGAGGACACACTATCCGGGAGCACATTGCTCAAATGGTGAAGGTTGCAACCTTCTGCATAACAAATATACACTATATCTAGACCTTGGTGAACTATGAGTTAGACCTGTTGTCTTGATCAATTCCAATTACTAGCATACACTCTCTTCTTTGTCACATAGACCTTCTACTGATGGCTCAATACTTCACACCTTCTTCTCTACTTCTTCTCTTTCAACTATCTGCCATAATTAGCGATCACAATTGACCGGCTATAAGTATCTTTCTCCAAATGATATAATCAAGTTAGCCTATTAGAACTTCCTTGAAATCATGATAGATAAATAATACAACTCTCCAACAACATCTCCAATGGCTATACTAAGCACGCAACACAAATAGGACCATGTAACCCAATATGAACAGACACATTGCTTCACACAGTCAGATCCACCAAATTAACTAAAACTTTATTCTCATGTTAAAATACATTATGTGCTCTTAACCAAACATTCTTTACTCATTACAAAACATGCATATCAAAATGATAGGTGCAACTACTACAATAATATAAACAATGTCAGCTCTATCAAATAAACTCAAGAAACTATAACTGGCAACTAGAAACATCATAACTCAACTGGTACTACATAATTGACTATACGTCCATGAAAATAGCTTCACTAACATCTATACAACATAAATATAAATGAACAAGGCTCCATCATAACTGTACTACAAATCTCATACTGAACTCTATCTATCACTCTGTCAGGAACACTACTGAAACAAACTGCTACAGAACTTACTACACTCAGAATCAACCTCTATGTCCATGATATCATGCTGATAACATATCCATACAAAATAAGATCAAGGCTCTCTATAGAAGACTTCCATGCACAATGTTTACCATTTTTTGTCATCAATGAAAAATATATAGTCAACACTGGCTTGCTGGAAAATCTCCAACACTCTAGCTGTAACATCAAGGAGAAACCAAGGAGGGAACATTAGTGAAAATCTTCAATAATAGACAGCATAAAAAGAAAATATAATTAAGTATAGGTCAATCATTTTAATATATGTGCAGTGTTAAAAAGATAAAGATAATCAATGACTCGTTAGGACTCATGCATGTAGGTGAGAAATATCGCACAATCATAGACTGGACACAAAGCATTGACTCAAGCTAGCATATCCAATAAGTGTTGAGAAACACTTGATGTCAAAGGAAGTATTGAGAACCATTGTTTGGGGTAGTGTTGAGAAACACCATCATTTACCAAAAGAGAATATAGTCCACGCCCCCTACCCCTTGAAATAGATCAATCCTAGAAAAAGGAGATTGGAGATGGAAGTCAAAAGGGTTCAGAGTGCAAAGCGACAAGCTGATATTAATAAGTGCATGGGTTTCAAGTAGTGTCTATTTCCAAGTTTTACCAAGATAATGTCTTTTTTTCAGGACATTATATGATTTTTAGAATTTCTTTTAGGGTCATTTTTCAATTTTTAAGTTTTTAGAGATTACTAATTCTCAAGAAAGATTACATTGGTTTTCCCCCAATGTATAGAAAGGTATAGGACATGATGGACAAATTAGAAAGATAATGGAGAAAGTAGAAAAATAACTCAACCCTCAGGGATAGTCTCCTCAAGAGTACCCAAGCTATGGATAGAGAAAATATAGTAATGTAAGCTCATGAAGCGGTGTTGGGTAGCATATAAGACAATGACCTGGTGTCATGAAAGCATGTGGTCCACAGAGTGGACATGTCAAGAGACTCTTATTAACAGATTTTTCATTTTAGATGCATATTTTTTGTTCTTCATTTTGATCAAGACCAAGGGGTCAATTGGATATGATAGTGATTGTTGGATACAATTTTTTGAAGGACATTGTTGGATTAGCTATGTGTTGTCTTTGATGTCACACAAATGTCATATCAATTATCATTCTTAGTGTCTACTGAGTTTAGTCAGTCAGCTAAGTGGTTCTCAGTGTCTACCAAGTTCATTCGATTAGCTAAGCAGTTCTCAGTGTCTACCGAGCTCAGTCGGTCAGTTAGGTGGTTTTTAGCATCTACCGAGATCTCTTGGTTGTCTAAAGGAAACATGATAGGGTAACAGTGTTAACCAAGCCTCCTCGGTTATCGAAGGAAAAGTAGTGGTTGCCGAGCTCTCTCGGTCTCTAAAGGATGTTGCAGAATTCACTATGGTTAGCGAGTTCACTCGGTCACCAAAGGAAATCTCTTCAGGATTAATGTTTACCGAGCATGGTCGGCCTTTCAAAGGATTTTGTTATTATAGTTTGTTTATCTAAGCCAACTGTTATAATAATTATTTGTGCCGACTTGACAATCTAAATGTTAATTAGAATGGCATATATATAGAAGGTCAAGTGGTGAATAGAATAATATACAGCATGCATAAATCATTTTGAAGAAAGGTATGTGCAAATTTTGAAGGATGGTTAGATATCCTTGAGGAGCAGCAAAGATTTATTTGATCAGTAAGGATCTAGTGAAGCAGAACAGAGATCTATATTCATCAATTCAGTTGCAGGTCATTTCATTGTTACTCTCTTACAATTGTAGTAGTGATATCAAAATCTCTTAACTGAGTTGGTTTAACAACCATTTTGTAAATCCTCTAACAAGGTGACAGTTCTATTGAAGTTTTTCAAGACCTCTTACAAGGCCACTCCTAGCATGGTGATTAAATCCTCTAACAAGGTCACACCTAACAGTGCATTTTGTAACCTTTTACCGGGTTGGCTTCTAACTGGGCATCACTTCAGAAGAGTGAAAAATAGTAACTAGTTACATTGGTTGTTTTTCCCATATTGGGTTTCCAGGGTAAATGTCGTGTCTCTTGTGTTCATGTTATTTTCTTTATTCATGTAAATTAATCAGTGATGAATGCTTAAGAATAGTTTAATTATTACACACTTCAAGGATCAAGTTTTAGCATTTCTCTGTATATTTACCGAGTGGCACAGTAAATAGTTTGTTAAGATATTTAAGGGATCAGTGGTAATATTTTTGTAGTTAACTGATTCACCCCCCCTCTTAGTTACTGCATCTATATTTCCAACAATTGGTATTAGAGCTTTTGGTGCTTGCACGAAGGGTTTCAAGGACCTAAGCTAAAGATCAGAATGTCTTACAAAAGAGAAATTCCAATGCTTAACAGAAATAACTTTTCAGCATGGCAAAGTCTCATGAGACTTCATCTGGCTTCCATTGGTGATTCAGGATGCAAATATATTGATCAAGAATATACAATTCCTATTGGCACATTAACTATTGAAGACATTGCAGAGAAGAAGAACCATAACACTATGATGATATACATTGCATTAGCTCTTAGCTATGAAGAATTTGATGAAATCAAAGACTACACAACTACTCATGAAATGTGGAACAAGATGAAGAAAATCTATGGTGGTGATGACAATGTGAAGAGAGCCAAAGCAGAGAGCCTAAGAGGACATTTTGATCAGATGAAAATGAGAGAAGAAGAAAACATTGCAAAATATGTTGAAAGGATCAAGACAAGTGTTAGTGCAATTAGAGCTTATGGAGGAAAAATTGATGATGAAACTGTTATAAGTAAGGTTCTTAGAACATTACTTCCTATTTATGCAATAAGAGTTTCTACTATTCAAGAAAGAAGATGTGAAGAAAATCACAATATAACTTTGGATGCCTTAGTTGGAAGATTGATAGCCTTTGAACTAGATAACTATGACAACTATGTTCCAACTTCTAAAAATATTGAATCAGCTTTTGAGGCCAAACTTTCACTCAAGAAAGGGAAGAAAATCCAATCAAAAAGTGAAGAAGAATTAGAGGAAAGTTCTGATAGCTATCTTGAAGTTATTGAAGCATTACTTGCAAAGAAGTATTCAAGAGGCAGAGGAAAATACAAAGGTAAAACTCCCTTAATCTATTTTTCATGTGAAGAAATTGGTCATATTGTAGCTAGGTGTCCAAACAAGCAAAGAAAAGATGAGAAGAAAAGTTACAAGTACAATGGCAAGAAAAATTTCAAATCATTCAAGGATAAAGGTAAGAAAACATGTTTTTTAGCTAAAGATTTGGATGATAGTGAAGAAGAAATTGTTTTCATTGCTGTAAAAGATGAATCTGATAATGATGAAGATGAGATGGCACTTATCTCTCATATAAGAAAGAATGATACATGGATTATAGATAGTGGATGTTCACATCATATGACTGGTGACAGGACCAAGTTTGAACACTTTGAAAACTTTGATGGTGGTAATGTAAGGTTTGGAAACAATGAACCTTGTTGTATAAAAGGAAAGGGACGAATTTCATTAACCAAAGAACTTATATGTGATAATGCATATTGGGTTGAAGGACTAAAGCATAATCTTCTAAGTGTAGCACAGCTAATTAACATTGGATTCAAGGTTGAATTCATGAATGGCAAAGCAAGACTACTGGATGACAAAGGAAAACTGATAGGATTAGGCAAACAAACCAAAGGTAACCTATTTTATCTTGATCTTGGTGATTACTCATGTTTTATTGCTCAAATTGAAGAAAGTTGGTTATGGCACAAAAGGTTATGTCATGTAAATTTTGACAACATGATGAAAATAAGCAAATTCAAGAAAGTAAGAGGTATTCCTACTTTGAAGAAACTTGATGTTGGTCTATGCAAGAATTGTCAAATTGGTAAAATGGGAAAGTCTAGTTTTAAAAGTAAAAACTATCAGTCTGAAGATATTTTGGAAATTGTGCATACTGATTTATGTGGACCTATTGGAATTGAGAGCTATACCAGAGAAAAATTCTTTATTCTCTTTGTTAATGATTACTCTAAAATGATGACTGTTATGTATTTAAGAGAAAAGTCAAAAGCATTTGAGAAGTTCAAATGGTATTTATCAAGAGTAGAAAAGGAAACAGGAAAAAGAATAAAGTGCTTGAGATCAGACAGAGGTGATGAATTCATCTCCCATGAATTCAATAATTTTTGCATTGAAAGAGGAATCAAAAGACAAGTATTAGCCCTGAGAACTCCTGAGCAGAATGGAATAGCTGAAAGAAGGAACATATCTATCATGGACTATGCAAGGACTCTAATGATTGAAAAGAACATTGCTATGAAATACTGGAAGGAAGCTATCAGCACTGTAGTTCATACCTTGAACTGAGTACATCTGAGAAAAGATACATTCAAGACTCCGTATGAGCTATGGTATGGCTACAAACCAAATGTAAGTTACTTAAAAGTATTTGGTAGTAAATGTTATATCTTAAAAGAATCTAGAAAAGGAAAACTTGATGTAAAAACTAATAAAGGAATATTTTTGGGATATTCTTGCAAAAGTAAGGCATATAGATGTCTAAATTTGTCTACTCACAAAATCATAGAAAGTGCACATGTGAGAATTGATGAGTTTGCAGAAAAGACTAAAGAAGAAAGCAAAAAGGAACTAGAGGATTACGGAAAATTTGTTTATATCGAACCTGATACATTGCCAGACACATCTGTCGATAAGGAAACTACATCTACCGAGCCCAGTACATTAACCGAGTCATAAGAAGAAGTTTAGACCGAGTCACAAAGTACTGAGTCTTAGTCTGAAGCTACCGAACAAGTATCTACCGAGCCCGAGAAACCTAAACCTAAAGATGAAGAAGATGACTATGTAACTCATTCAGGAAGCAAGGAACCTATATTGGCCAAGTATGTCAGAAAGCATCATAAACCAGATCAGATTATTGGAAACAAATCAAATGGTGCTATGACAAGAAGTAAACTAAAAGGTACATGTTTATTTGCTGATTTTGAACCTAAAAATGTCAAAGATGCATTAGAAAATGAAAGTTGGATTGAGGCTATGAATGAAGAAATAGAGAAAATAGAGAAAAATAAGACATGGACTCTTGTACCTAGGCCTAAAGATAAAAATGTAATTGGGACAAAATGGGTATTCAGAAATAAGTTGAATGAAGATGGTCAAGTTTCAAGAAACAAAGCAAGATTGGTATGTAAAGGGTATTCTCAAGAAGAAGGAATAGATTATGGAGAGAATTTTGCTCCTGTTGCAAGATTAGAAGGTGTGAGGACTTTACTTGCATATGCAACACATAAAGGATTTAAGGTATATCAGATGGATATAAAATCTACATTTCTCAATGGTATTCTTGAGGAAGAAGTCTACATTGAGTAACCTAAAGGTTTTATTGATCTAGACAAAAGGGATATGGTATGAAAATTACACAAAGCATTGTATGGTTTGAAACAAGCTCCTAGATCATGGTATGAAAGATTACATAACTATCTTACTCAGATTGATTTCAAAAGAGCTAATGACAACAATAATTTATACATCAAAGGATCAAATAACAAAATTGTTTTGGCAGAAATATTTGTGGGTGATACTATGTTTACAGGAAATGATGATCAGTGAAAAGAATTTTTAGAGCATATGAACAAAGAATTTGAAATGTCTATGTTTGGTCAGATAAAAAATTTTGTTGGACTTCAGATTTAGCAAAACAAAAATGGTATCTACATTACTCAGTCTAAATATATTAGGGAAATACTTAAGAAATTTGGTATGGAAGACTCAAAACCAGTTGGTACACCCATGTGCACTGGACTGAAGCTTACCAAACATGATGATTCAAAAGAAGTAGATCAGACCTTATACAGATCAATGATTGGAAAATTACAGTATGTAGTACACACAAGGCTTGATATTGCCTTAGTAGTTGGTATAGTGGCAAGATTCTCAGCTAAACCTAGAGAAAATCACATGATGGAAATCAAAAGAATCTTGAGGTATTTAAGGGGAACTCAAGATTATGGCTTATGGTATAAATTTGGAGGCAATCTGGATTTAAAAGTGTTTACTAATGCTGATTGGGCAGGAAACATTGATGATAGAAAGAGTACAAGTGGTGGAGCATTCTTTCTTGGCAAGAGGTTACTATCATGGACTAGTAAAAAGCAAAACTGCACATCCCAATCCACAGCAGAAGTAGACTATGTTGCTGCAGTAGTAAACTTCTCTAATATTGTATGGTTTAAACAGCTTTTGGAAGGCATGAAGGTTGAGATCAAAGAACCAGTTGTTATGTTTTGTGATAATACAAGTGTAATAAATATTTCAAAGAATCCAGTAATGCATTCCAAAACCAAGCACATTGCATTAAAATATCACTTTGTTAGAGAATTGGTGCAGGACAAGGAAATCAGATTGGAATATAGTCATACAAAAGAACAAATTGCAGATATCTTCACCAAGCCACTACCTAAGGATGCATTCTTGTATCTTAGAGGCAAGTTAGGGGTCACTCCCCTATCCGAGGTTCACTAAATAAAGTTTTAGTGATGCATCAACCAGAACATGTTGAAGATCAATTAGTTGATGCAGCATAGTCAGGGAATCATTGCATATGAATCAGTACATAAGGTACGTTGATATTTACCAAAACTGTGTAAGTTGTCTTTGGCATGTGTTGTCAAAGAGGGAGAGTTTGCTGTCATTTCAAGAAATTTCTAAGAAGAATAATTTGAGAAGTTAAGAGGGAGAGTTCTTAGTTAGAAAGAAGTTTGAAGATGATAAGAATCAGAATGAAGCTAAGGATATGTTTCTTACTCTAGGTTTCTCTGTGAAATTTCATTGTGCTATGACATGTGTTTACATCAATGCCAAAGAGGGAGATTGTTGGATTAGCTATGTGTTGTCTTTGATGTCACAAAAATGTCATATCAATTATCATTCTCAGTGTCTATTGAGTTCAGTTGGTCAACTAAGCAGTTCTCAGTGTCTACCGAGTTCAGTCGGTTAGCTAAGCGGTTCTCAGTGTCTACCAAGCTCAGTCGGTCAGTTAGGCAATTTTTAGCATCTACCGAGATCTCTCAGGTGTCTAAAGGAAACATGACAGGGTGATAGTGTTAACCGAGCCTCCTCGATTATCGAAGGAAAAGTAGTGGTTACCGAGCTCTCTCAGTCTCTAAAGGATGTTGTAGAATTCGCTATGGTTATCGAGTTCACTCGGTCACTGAAGGAAATCTTTTCAGGATTAATGTTTACCGAGCATGGTCGGCCTTTCAAAGGATTTTGTTATTACAATTTTTTTATCTAAGCTGACTATTATAATAATTATTTGTGTCAACTTGACAATCTAAATGTTAATTAGAATGGCATATATATAGAAGGTCAAGTGGTGAATAGAATAATATACATCATGCAGAAATCATTTTGAAGAAAGGTATGTGCAAATTTTGAAGGATGGTTAGATATCCTTGAGTAGCAGAAAAGATTTATTTGATCAGTAAGGATCTAGTGAAGTAGAATAGAGATCTATATTCAACAATTCAGTTGCAGGTCATTTCATTGTTACTCTCTTACAATTGTAGCAGTGATATCAAAATCTCTTAACCGAGTTGGTTTAACAACCATTTTGTAAATCCTCTAACAAGGTGATAGTTCTATTGAATTTTTTCAAGACCTCTTACAAGGCCACTCCTAGCATGGTGATTAAATCCTCTAACAAGGTCACACCTAACAGTGTGTTTTGTAACCTTTTACCGGGTTGGCTTCTAACTAGGCATCACTTCAAAAGAGTGAAAAATAGTAACTAGTTACATTGGTGGTTTTTCCCATATTGGGTTTCCATGGTAAATCTTATGTTCATGTTATTTTCTTTATTCATGTAAGTTAATCAGTGATGAATGCTTAAGAATAGTTTAATTATTACACACTTCAAGGATCAAGTTTTAGCATTTCTCTATATATTTAACGAGTGGCATAGTAAATAATTTGTTAAGATATTTAAAGGATCAGTGGTAATATTTTTATGGTTAACTGATTCACCCCCCCTCTCAGTTACTACATCTATATTTCCAACAAGTGATAGGATAACACAATCAGGATAAAGGATGATGAATATTATGATTGAATGGTTTGAGATTAGGGAAATAATTCTTAGGAATAATGATGGCAAATTATGGATAAGCAAGATCATGATAGGGTTGCATGCATGGAAGAAAGTGAGTAAGTTGATGGAAGGGATAGAAAATAGTATGATATATGATTCTCATGGATAGTTCAACCTTGTCAAGATCAAAGGTGGAAGAGGAAGCATGAGTGCACATGGAATAGCTAGTGTGGATGCTATTAGGAATAGTCCCAAGAGATAACTGAGAGGGAAGGGGGTAAATGAGTTATCTACAATTTTCAATTCCTTATCCAATATACGTAAACATTAAGCATAAACACAATGAAGGAACACTTGAACACAACACCAATATTTTGGTTACGAGGAAACCCAAATAGGTAAAAACCCTAGTGGGAATTGACACCCACTAATAATCTGCACTAGTGTTTTATGATCCTTGTTAGAAGATCCTTAACCTTGTTAGGATTTGTCTTTACAATTCTTTTAGTTAGTGACCTGGTCAAGGGTCAGACCCTATTAGGAGTCTTTTACAATTAACCTTGTTAGGGGTAAGGACGCACTGTCTAAGAGCTCACTGCACAAAGGGGTGAAGGCTACAACCTTATGAATAACAGATACACACTATATCTTGATCTTGGTGAACTAAGCTTTGACCTAGTGTTTGGATCAGTTCTAATGTATAGCATAAAATCTTTACTCGGTCACATAGACCTTGTTCTGACAGCTCAACACTTCACACACTCTTCTCTACTCTTCACATTCAAATCTGAACCATACCTTTGCAATCACAAATGACTTCCTATAAATATCTTTCCTCCAAATGATATAATCAAGTTGACCTATTAGAACCACCTTCAAATCATATTAGAAAAACCATAACATACTCCAATAATAATTTTGTAGGCTCTACTAAGTACGCATAAAAAACTAGGACCTGTCCAGATCAATAAGTGGAGATGCATGCTACACATTATCAGCTCTACCAAATTAACTGAAGCTTTCTCCTCAAGCTGAATTACATCACACTCTCTTAGCCAAACCTTCTTGACTCTTTTCTCATCACTAATCCAAGGGTGCATACCAATATGATAGGTGCAACTCCTATACCAATAAAATCTATGTCAGCTCTTCTGAATAAACACGGGAAACTGCAACAAGTGAATGGAAACTGCATAACTTCCCTTCTACTACATATTAGACTCTACATCCATGAATGTAACACCACTAGCATGTCTTCATCACATATCCAAAGGTGCAAGGCTCTGTGATAACTGTATAGATAATCACTCACATAACATTACTTGTAACTCTCTTAGGAACACTACTAACACAAGCTACTACATAACTGTCTGTGCTAACAATTAACTTTTGTGTCCATGATATCATGCTGATAACATGTTCATGCTACTTATACTCAAACCTTATTGCATAAGTCCTCCATGCATGCTACTTACCATATGTTGTCATCAATGACAAACATACAGTCAACACTAGCTTGTTGGCAAATCTCCAACAATCTCCCCTTTTGGCATTGATGGCAACATATGGAATGAAAAGAAACTCCAATCCAAATGAGAAATTCTTTTATAACATTCTCCATTTCCTCATCAAAACTCCCCAAAGGATGAATCCTCCATCTGCTACAATATTCTTCAACATTCTCCATTTTCTCAACTAAACTTCTTTCATAATTGAATACTACTCCTTGCTTATGTGTGTGCTCCCCCTTTGATACTATTTTTCATGACTATATACTACTACCCCTTTGACATCAATGGAAAAGGTCACCAAAACATTTTAGTTCTGGTACTACTCCTAAAGTAGAGTAGTCAACCTTCCATCAGTCACTGAGGACTGGTGCTTTTTCTTCCTTTTCTAAGTAGAATCGGGGAAGGGAATTAATCCCAACTTCTCCCTGAGATACTCAAAAGTATCCTTTGGTAAGGGTTTTGTGAATATGTCTGCAAGCTATTTCTTTGTACTCACATAATCCAATTTGACTTCTTTCTTTGCCACTTTCTCTCTTAGTAAGTGATACTTAATCTCTATGTGCTTTGTCTTTGCATGCATCACAAGATTCTTTGACATGTTGATAGTGCTAGTGTTATCACAATGAATAACAATAGGATAATCAATCTGAATTCCAAAATCCTTTATCATCGATTTGATCCAAAAAATTATAGAATAATTTAAGGTTGTTGCAAGATACTTTGCTTCTATTGTTGACTGAGAAATACAATTATGTTTCTTGCTTGTCCAAGTGACAAGTCTATCACCAAGAAATAGTGCTCCCCTTGATGTACTCTTTCTATCATCAACACATCCTACCCAATCTACATCTGTATATACATGAAGCTCAACATTCTCTGAGTTAGGATACCATAGACCATAATCTATAGTGCCTTGCAAGTATCTGAGTATTCTCTTTACTACCATGAGGTGACTTTGTTTAGGCTTTGTTGTAAATCTTCCAACTATGCCAACCACATTAGAAATATCAGGTCTGGTCTGAGTAAGATATATGAGTTTACCAGTCATGGACTTGTACAATGTTGTATCTACTACTGGAGAATCATCTTCTTTTATAAGCTTGCAATCATCCATCTTTAACTTCTTCAATATTTCTTTCACATACTTGGACTGATTAATGAAAATACCTTTCTCTGTTTGTTGTACATTTAATCCCTAAAAGTATTTGATAGGTCCAATCATGCTCATCTCGAAACTCACCCTACATTTCCTTAGTGAATTCAACACTAAGTTTTTCATTACCCCCAAAGATAATGTCATCAATAAATATAGCTACAAGTAGTAAATCTTCAGATGTCTCTCTGATAAACAAATTACAATTTGTTGCTCCCTTTTTTAATCCAATTTTTGTTAGATATCCATCAAGTCTCTCATACCAAGCTCTAGGGACTTGCTTAAGTCCATATAAGGATTTCTTTAATCTACATACAATATCAGGCTTGTCTGATAAGGTGAATCATTCTGGCTGCTCAATGTATACGTTTTCCTTTAACTCTCCATTAAAGAATTCTGACTTAACATCCATTTGATAAACTTTAAGGTTTTTGAATGTTGCATAAGCTAGAAACAACTTGATAGCTTCTAATCTTCTCACAGGTACAAATGTGTCTGAATATTCAATACCTTCTCATTGTGCATAACCCTTGCATACTAACCTTGATTTATTCCTTACTACTGTACCATCTTCATTCATCTTGTTTCTAAATATCCACTTTGTTCCAATCACATTTTTATCACTAGGTCTTGGGACCAATTCCCAACTATCATTCTTGATAATCTGATCTAGTTCTTCTTTCATAGCATCATGCCAATCTGAATCATTGCATGCATCTTCAACACTTAAAGGTTTTATCTGAGATAGTAAACATACCGCTTCATTGCTTGCTAAACTCTTCTTTTGATCTTGTTGTGACTTTTCTGCTATGATCTCCAATGATGTCATCCTTAGAGTGATATCTAGATGCATACTTTGGAACTTTAGGTGCTACTGACTCATCTTCCTTATAAGTTTCTCCTTCACTTGTTTTAGGGTCATTCAACATTAAATTAATACTGTCAAACATCTCTTTAACAATTGTCTAACTAGTGGAAGGAATGGGTTCTTCTTCAATCATAGGTGCATAATCATGATATCTTTCTTGAATCATAAACTTTTCATCAATCTTAACATGAGAACTTTCAATGATCTTCTTCAATCTCAAGTTAAAACATCTATAAGCTTTACTTTTAGTAGAGTAACCAATAAAAATACCTTCATCACTTCTTGCATCAAACTTTCCTATCACTTCATCCCTTTTGATGTAGCACTTGCTTCCAAATATTCTAAAGTATTTTACTATGGGAACATTACCAAACCATAGCTCATAAGGTGTCTTGTCCACGCCAGGCCTCAATTGTATTCTATTGATGGTATAGACTGTTTTGTTGACTGCATCTCTCCAATAGGTGTGTGCGGCATTTCCTTCAATCATGAAGGTGCATGCTATATCAAGGATGATCCTATTCCTTCTCTCTATAATCTCATTCTACTGAGGAGTTCTAGGTGCACTTAATTGTCTTTTTATGCCATGTTCTTCATAGTAATCATAGAATCTATCAGAGGTGAATTGTCCTCCTCTATCCAATCTTAGACACTTTATTTTTAGTTTAGAGTCATTGTCAACCTTAGCTTTGAATATTTTGAACTTATCAAAATGCTTCTGACTTATCTTTCAAGAACACAACCCACATCATTCTAGAATAATCATCAACAAAAAAAATGAAATACCTTTCACCATAGTATGATCTTGTTTGAGTTGGTCCACATAGCTCTGTATGAATCAGATCCAAGTTGTTCTCTACTAAATTATTCTTGCTTCTGAATGAATTCCTCACATGTTTTCCCATCACACATTCCCTACAAATAGTATCAATTGGCTTTTCTATGCTAGGTAGATCTCTTGCTGCCTTTACATTACTTATCTTTACTATGTTATCAAAATTGATATGACATAGTCTTTTATGCCATAGCCAACTATCATCTACTTTAGCAACAAAAAAACTTTCTTTGGAATTAAGCTGAAAAACATTATCTTTGGTCTTTGAACCTGATGAAATGATTATGCAATCCTTGTTGTTAATGATCCATTTTTTGTCTTTGAGCTCCAATCTATAACCCTTTTCAAGAAACTGTCCAACACTAAGAAGGTTATGCTGCAAACCATCTACATAAGGAACATCATCAGTGTTGTTCTTTATGTCCAATGTAATGGCTCCTCTACCAATGATAGGTTTATGAGTGTTGTCTCCAAATATAACCATACAACCATTGTATTTGTCTAGATAAACAAATTCATCTTTATCACCTGTCATGTGATGTGAACAACTTCTATCTATAATCCAATTTGTCCTTATGTTTGCTTGTGAAATCAATGCTAGCTCTTGTTCATTTTTCTTATCTACATGATCCATAATGGAAATGAATCCAATTTTTTCTTCAACCGAATCATCATCAAAAAATCCATCACCATCATAGTAACATTCTTTTGTATACTTAGGCTTGTAGTTAGTTCTAAATTTCTTCACTCTTGTAGGACACTTGAATGCAAAATGACCAATCTTATTACATAAGAAACATTTGAAAGGTAACTGACCTTCATACTTTCCTTTTCCTTTTCTTTCTTTCTTAGCAATCATAGCAATAATATCATATATCTCTTTGTCTTCATCTTCATCATCAAAATCACCAAAAGTGTTTGAAGATTTCTTACCATGGACTGATGCTTTGAAAGCTATCTCACTTTTAGGCTCTATCTTCAATCTTGAAATCGCAAAAGCTGAAATTTTGTTGATCAAGGTATCTCTCTTGAAATTTTTTGTAAGTTGCATGGTCTCATCAAGGATGTTGATCTTATTTTCATACTTTTTTGTAAGAGTATTCATCAAATTATCCATAATGTCTTCCTCTGAGATCTCTCCACCATTGAACCTGACTCCAGCAACTAGTTCATTAATCCTTTGGTTGTAAGCTCTGATATTTTCTTCAGGTAGCATCTCTAATGCATTTTATCTTTTCTTTGATGTCTTTCTATGTGCATTCTTTGCTTGTGTATCTCCTTCAAATATGTCTTCTAGGTGCTTCCATATTTTGTAGGCTGTCTACTTTCTTTAATTCTGAACACTCACTATCAGATAAGGCGTCGATAAGTGCTTCTTTGGATATTGCATTCTAATGGAACAAATCCTTCTACTTGCTAGTAGCATCATCATTTGCAAGATCTTCTATAGAGGGGATCTTAATATCTTTGATAGCCACTTTAAAAACTTTAAAAGAAATGCACTGCAAATGTGTCACCATTTTGTTCTTCCAATACAGATAGTTTTCTCCATCAAACTTAGGACTGTCTTTGCTAAAGAATTCCATCTGATCAACCTCAAGTTGTTAAAATTTCTCTCTAAGGCACTTGGCTCTGATACCAATTTCTAGGAATAGTCCCAAGAGATAACTAAGAGGGGGCGGGGGGTGAATCAATTATATACAAGTTTCAATTCTTTATCCAATTAAGTATGCATAAGAATTAAGCATAAACACATTGAAATAACACTTGAACACAACACCAGTATTTTGGTTAGGAGGAAACCCAAATAGGTAAAAATGCTAGTAGGAATTGACACCAACTAATAATCTGCACTAATTTTTTATGATCCTTGTTAGAAAATCCTTAACCCTATTAGGATTTGTCTTTACAATGCTTTTAGTACAGTGACTTGGTCAAGGGTCAGACCCTGTTAGGAGTCTTTTACAATTAACCCTGTTAGGGGTGAGGACACACTGTCTGAGAGCTCACTACTCAAATGGATGAAGACTACAACCTTCTGAATAATAGATACACACTATATCTAGATCTTGGTGAACTATGCTTTAACCTGCTATCTGGATCAGTTCTAATGTATTACATAAAATATTTACTCAGTCACATAGACCTTTTGTTGATGGCTCAACACTTTGCACACTCTTCTCTACTCTTCACATTCAACTCTGAACCATACCTTAGCAATAAAAAATGACTACCTCTAAATATCTTTCCTCCAAATGATATAATCAGGTTAACCTGTTAGAACCACCTTGAAATCATATTATAGAAACCATAACATACTCCAATAATAATTTTGTCGGTTCTACTAAGCACGCATCACAAACTGTGACCTCTCTAGATCAATAAGTGTAGACGCATGCTACACACTATCGACTCTACCAAATTAACTGAAGCTTTCTCCTCAAGTTGAATTATATCATGCACTCTTAGCCAAATCTTCTTGAATTTTCTCTCATCACTAATCCAAGAGTGCATACTGATATGATAGGTGCAACTCCTATACCAATAAAATCTTTGTCAACTCTTCTGAATAAACATGGGAAACTGCAATAGGTGAATGGGGACTGCATAACTTCCCTTCTACTACATATCATACTCTCTGTCCATGAATGTAACATCACTAGCATGTCTTCATCACATATCCAAAGATGCAAGGCTCCATGATAATTGTACAAACAATCACTCACAGAATACTGCCTATAACTCTGTCAGGAACACTACTGAAAAAAGTTGCTACATAATTATCTATGTTAACAATTAACTTTTGCATCCATGATATCATGTTGATAATATGTTTGTGCTACTTATACTCAAAGCTTACTGCATAAGTCCTCCATCCATGCTACTTACCATATGTTTTCATCAATGATAAACATACAGTTAGCACTAGCTTGCTAGCAAATCTCCAACAATATTCCCTTTGGCATTGATGGAAACATATGGAATGAAAAACACCACCAATCCAAATGAGCAATTTTTTTTTAACATTCTCCATTTCCTCATCAAAACTCCCCCAAGGATGAATCCTCCATCTGTTGTAATATTATTCAACATTCTCCATTTTCTCAACTAAACTACTTTCATGACTGAATACTACTCCCCCTTAGTATATTACTCCTTCTTTACTTCTATTTTTCATGACTATATATTAGTCCCCCTTTGACATCAATGGAAAAGGGTGCCAATTTTAAGCACCAGTACTACTCCTGAAGTAGAGTAGTCAACCATCCATCAGTCCCTAAGGACTGATGCTCTTTCTTCTTTCTTCTAAGAAGAATCAGGGAAGGGAATTACTCCCAGCTTCTCCCTGAGATACTCAAAAGTATCCTTTGGCAAAGGCTTTGTGAATATTTCTGCCAACTGATCTTTAGTACTCACATAGTCCAACTTGACTTCTTTCTCTGCCAGGAAGATTGCTGACACAAGTTGCTATATAACTATCTGTACTAATAGTTAACCTCTGTGTCCATGATATCATGCTGATAACATGTCCATTCTACATATACTTAAAGCTTATTGCATAAATGCTCTAGGCATGCTACTTACCATATGTTTTCATCAATGACAAACAGACAATCAACACTAGCTTGCTGACAAATCTCCAACATATGCATCTTGCCCCAAGTGTAGAGTGCAAGATAGAGGAACTACGCATGATGCATGTTGCCAAGTTGTCATCATGGTACTTGTCAAAGGTGCAAAATGTAGTAGTTTTCACCATAGGATGAACTTATTTCTCTTTACTTTTTCTACCAAGCCGCCTATTTCTAGGTTTTCACCAAGGCACTTTTTCTATTTTTCTATTTTTTTGTAGTTTTCATTTTTTTTATTTTTTTGAATTTTCATAGATTTTTGGGAGGAAGTAAAGCCTAATGCTCTTTTGATAATTCTTCTTTGGAAATATATTCTATGATAGGTAAAGGCTGCTAAGAGTTATGTTCAAAGATGTTGATAAGGTAATGATAGGAAAAGGTATGGAGGATAAGGTAGATGATGGCTATGGATCTATGCATAAGATGGAATAAGGGGAATGAAATGATAGGAGATGGAAGGATAGGAAGTAGGTGTAGGATTGTAGATAGGGAATTGAGAGGTTTGTGTAGGAGTATACAAAGGTTATGGAAATATCAACATTGACACACACCTTGAGGGGTATTAAAAAACTAGAGGGAGAATAAGTTGGCTAGATTGAGGTTTGAATATAGGAGAGGATATGCATCCCACGACACAAGGACCCAAGATGGATGAAGGAGAGGATACAAGATGTTTGGAGGAATGCAGAGTAGAATTCTTTGGAAGCTTGAATGTCAACATTGAATTTTCTTTTATATCCAAGTCCTTTAAGAGATTCTTAGGAATCCACATAGCTTTTAATTTTTCTTTACTTTTAGATGCTTTGATCGTAATTGTTCAATGATGGATTTAGGAACCCATATTTTCCTTGATTTCATTTTTTCCTTTGAGACCCTTGTGGTATTTTTGATATTTCATTTTTCTTCATAGTCACATGTCGATTTAATAGGACATTGTGATCTTCATATGTAAGTGGATTCTAGTATTTCTAATTTTTATGTTGCACATCTAAACTGCTTCCAAAAGACTTGGGAATTGTGGATGAAAGAGGTTGATATGATAGGTTTAGATGGATAGATGGATGATTTATCAACTATGCATGTCATTTTTTATCTTGAGGTAAGCTAGGAACATAAGGTCCTAATATGGATGGAAGGTGTGAAGGTTTCATCTTTGGGATATAAGGACCAAGGATAGATTTGGATGATGAAGATGGATAATGGATAGGGATATCAATATCTATAGATTGAGTAGTATGGCCAAGGCTTTGATTTGTAAGATTCATATTTATACCAATAGGCTCATGATTGGATTTGATAGGAGCAACAAAAGCTTGGGTGGATTTATTCTTATGCAAAGGAGTAGGAAAGATGGGATATTTTTTAGATGGATATGAAAGATTATGACAAGGAGTTGCTAGGATATTCTGATCATGACAAGGATCTTTAGATAATATAGGAAAATTTCTTTTCTCTCAATTTTCAATAAGCTCTTATAGATGATGGAAGTAGTATCTTGATCTTTCTTAGGGGATGAAGAAGTTAGAGGAGGTGGAGGGATATTTTCTTGGAAGGAATCAGCATGAGGCTCTGTGGATATAGGACTTGTTTCAACCATTGGATAAGGATGGATGATATCTTGATGTTGATCTTTAGTGATATTTGTTTCTACACACTTTAGATTGTCCTCTTGAAATGGAACCACTTCTAAGGACAGGGTAGGGTTTTGGATATGTTTGAGGGGTTCATGAAGGTTCGATGAAGGAAAATTTATGTCAGGTATTGAAGCACAAGGAAAATTTGGATCTATGACCTTTGAATCACAGAAGAGGATTGTAGAAAGATGTATATTATCTTGGGTCTCTTTTAGAGGTAGCCCTTGAGGATATGCATAGGGTGTGTGAGAAGCATTAAGCTCTTTATTTAGTGGAGGGATTTTGGAAGGATTTTATTCTTTAGGAAATGAATGTATGATGGGTAAGGTAGAGGTGGCATGAGAACCATTACTAGACATAGTCTCATGATTTTGATCAAGCTTGAGAGTAGTATCTTCATTAGATAATTCATTAGGATCATCAACACCAATTATGCCATCATCAATGAAATCTTAGATTTTTTGTTTCCACTCCATGCAATCTGATGTTTTATGTTCATTATTCTGATAATACGTATAGTAAGTAGTCAAGAATGAAACTCCACTAGAAGTAGTTGAAGGTAATGTGAGAAGATTATTTTCAAGGAGTTTTTCCAATGTTGATTCATAAGATTCTCCAAAAGGAGTAAAGATTCACTTTTCTTATTCATCTTTATTATCAAAGATAGGTTTTATATCATAGATAGGTTGGTCATAAGGAGATTCTCGATACAAGATTTTGTTTTTAGGAATTTGATATTTCTCAAAGATAGAGTTATTTTGAGAGTGTGACGTGGCCTTTCTTAAAGAAGCTTCAGATAAAGGATAGACTATTTTCCAAGAATGTTGGCTAGAGGATGTATCCTTTTCTTTCTCCAAGTGTTGGATTATAGAATGCAAAGATTGGAGTTGTTTAAATTAGGCTTCCATTTCTCTCTCCTCTTCTTCAGTGTACCTTTTGAACCATGAATATTTATTAGAGGATGTATCATGTTTTGTCTTTAATCTATCAAAGTTAGCCTCCAAAGACTGGAATTATTTAGATATGGCTCTCTCCTCTTCTTGAGTGTACATTTTTGGATTCATGATTCCTAACCGGTATGAAAGAAAATTGTCAAGAGCTAATAAGGATGACTTATGATGACTTGATTTTAAAACTAGGTAAGAAAATTGTCCACTTGTCCAAAGTGTAAAAGAGATAGTAAAGATAACTTACCACAAGATGCCCAAGCTGTAGGTGGATTTCCCTATGTACGAAACTCGTGAACAAGCAAAGATAAGATGTAAGCATCCAAAAAGAATGATATGAAAATAGTTGACAAGTGAACCATTTACTAACCAAGAGAGTAGTCAAGAGATACAAGTGATCTTGATTAGCTAAAGGCAATTCCTCATGTCCTAGTTTCATACAAGATATCACAAAAAGTCAAGTATAAGCTTCCTAAGATAGCTAAGAGAAAATTTAGAGAAAACCAACTTAGATTAGATGATATTTCTCTTAAGGTGAGACGATACTATGGAATTTTGTATAATAATTCTCACCACTACAGGTGATATCAAGACAATGATTTCCAGTTTTGACAACAAATTTTAATTTTCACCAGTTTGAATTTCAAGATCAAGTTTTTAAAGAAAATCTGACACCTAGAGTAATCTTCAAACAATCAAGCAAGGGAGAAAGAAACCTTGCATGATACAAGAAATTGTGAAGTCTAAAGATAGGTTGCAATATTCCAATAATGTCAAGTGTATGTTCACAAAGATTTCCACGGGTCTAGCACAAATTGAAAACACATCAAGCAAGAACTACCTAAGGATACGCTAGTATCAAAATTGTTTCCCACAACTTGGTATTCCAAAGGAATACATATGGTGAGTAATCTTGAGGTGATCTAGGAAACTACTTGGATCGTTCCTTGCAAAAAGATTATGATACTTTCAGTCTAAAGGGTAGCCTCTAACTTAAGGTTTTTTAGTAAACTTCTTTCATGACTATCCCACATAGTTTCACAACCAAAATTAAGGCATATAGCCCTAGAAGCATAAAAGAAGTATAGTCTCACAAGCAATATTCAAAACTCTCGACCCTATACTAGATGAACGTATTCCCCTTATAGTAAATGAGATTGAGACTGTTGATGACCCTACAAGAACCCAATCAAATGTAGTCTTTCTTAGCAAGATTGAGGCAACTAGGCCCTACACATGAAGAAGCATTAGGAATAGAAAATAGCCAAGTTTCCCATCTCTTTGGATTGAAGGAAGAATTTGATTATAGTGGGATGGAGTAGCTGGGTTCGCTTGTTCCCCACTCAGGTCATTCCCAAAAGATTGCTCTCTTGGTAGACTCTCTAAAGGTAAATGCAAGAAAGTAAAAGGATAGCTAATGAAGGTCTAGATTTCTTATTTTCCAAAAGGAAAAGAGCATAGTCTCCTACTCCATAGTATCTCCCAAAAACATCAAGTACATGTTCATTTACCAAAATAAAACTAATTAAACTATATGCCTATGAAAAATGATCTAATGATAGAAAAGACACACAATATATAATAATAAAAGTGCCAAGATCTAGTTATATACCTCTAACACAATTTTCCAAAATCTCAATTGTTATTAGTCTTAGCAATGTAATTCTTTTGGCAAAGAAATCCTAAAAAACCACAAGCTAGGGCAAAAAAATATGCAAATAAAAGAAATAACCCTGGAAAACCACTTGTTAGGAGATAGAAAATATCAAATAGTTGCAAGAAATCTCAATCATGCATTGAACTATGTGCAAATAAAGTGCAAGCTCATCACAATTTTTATATATTTTTTTCTTTTGACCTAATCAATAAAGATCTAATTTTTTTTTCTATAGTTTCAGCCCCAAAAATAGAAATTCAAACAAGAGACCCCTGTGAAAACTCTAGGAGCTTTCCAAAAATGTAATATTTTTAGCAATGCCTCTTAATTTGTGCCATAGAGACCCATTTTACCAAAACAGACCAATTTTTAAAAATTAAAAACACAAAGTTCAGTAACCACTTTTGTAATTCTGAGACCTATTAAAAAATGTAAATTTTTCCAAAAAATACGATGATTTGTGACCGGAAATTATTTTTCATGAAAAATCAATAAAAAATTATAACTCAAGGAAAAATGATCAGAAAAATCCTATGTTTTAGAATGAAACACCTTTTATCCATCCCCAACCTACAAAAAAACTTTCAGACCAAAACTCCAATATGTTTGTGAGATATGATCAAATATTTTAAAAATAAAGGGTTTTTGCCTTCAACTCAATATGCACAAGGGTTAGCATTAAAAACCAAAGTGAATATCCAAACATTCATGGGCTTGCCCCATAGTGGGTGCCAAAATGTGTACCAAAAAGTGAGGTCACTTCTATAAACCATTACACTTGAGGGAATCCATGAAGAAGGAGATCTCAAGAAGTGGCTTATAGCTTCCTATCCATGATGTGCAAGAACCATGTAGATGTTAGGAATAGTCCCAAGAGATAACTGAGAGGTGGGGGGGGGGGTTGAATTAGTTATCTACAAGTTTCAATTCTTTATCCAATTAAGTTTACTTAAACATAAATCATAAACACAATGAAAGAACACTTGAACACAACACCAATATTTTGGTTACGGGGAAACCCAAATAGGTAAAAACCTCAGTGGGACTTGATACCCACTAATATTTTGTACTAGTGTATAATGATCCTTGCTAGAAGATAATTTACCCTGTTAGGAGTAGCTTTACAATATATTAAGTACACTAGGCCTGGTTAAGGGTCATACCCTATTAGGAGTCTTTTACAATTGTCCCTATTAGGGGAGAGGACACACTGTCCAAGAGCTCACTACTCAAATGGGTGAAGGCTACAACCTTCTGAATAACAAATACACACTATATTTGGATCTTGGTGAATTGCACTTTGACCTGCTATCTCGATCAGTTCCAATGAATAGCACACATTCTCTACTTCATCACATAGACCTTCTTCTGATGGTTCAACACTTCGCACACACTACTCTGCTCTGCTTAATCAACCATGAACCACAGTCAAGCAATCACAAATGTCTGCATATAAATATCTTTCCTCCAAATGATATAATAAAGTTGGCCTGTTAGAACCACCTTGAAATCATATTAGAGAAACAATAATAAACTCCAACAAACATTCTGTCGGCTCTATTATGCAAGTAACTCATTCTAGGACCTGTCTAATAAAATAATTATAGACACCTACCACACACTATAGGATCTATCAAAACAACTGTAACTTTCACTGTAAGCTGAATTAACTTATGTACTCTTATCCAAACATCAATAATAGTTCTCCAGGCTTAACTCCAAGGGTGCATGTCCTCAAGATAGGTGCAACTCAAGAAATAATAAAATCTCTGTCGGCTCTTCTGAACAAACACATGAAACTACTACTGGTGAATAGCGACTATATAACTTTACTTGCGTTCATCATTAGACTATGCGTTCATAACTCAAACATCACTAAAATGTCTTCAACATATATCCTAGGGTGCATGCCCATAAGACAACTATATGGACAACTATACATAGAACACTGCCTGTAACTCTATTAGGAACACTGCTGACACAAGCTGCTATATAACTATCTGTACTTATAGTTAACCTCTACGCCCATGATATCATGTTGATATCATGTCCATGCATCGTATACTGAAGGCTTACTTCATAAGACTTCCACACATGCTACTTTCCATATGTTGTCATCAATGACAAACATACAGTCAGTACTGACCTGCTGGAAAATCTCTAGCAATCTCCCCCTTTGGCATTGATGGCAACATGTGGAATGAAAAACCACCATCAACCCAAATGAACATTTCTTTTATAATATTCTCCATTTTCTCTTCAAAACTTCCCCAAAGATGAATCCTCCATCTACTGCAATATTTTCTAATATTCTCCATTTCCTCAACTGTACTGCTGTCATAATTGAATGTTGCTCCCCCTTAGTATATTACTCCTTTTTTTACTTTTTTTTTTCATGACTCTATATATGTACTCCCCCTTTGACATCAATGAGAAAGGGTGCCACTTATTTTAAGCACCGGTACTACTCTTGAGGTAGAGTATTCAACCTTCCATCAGTCCCTGAGGACTGATGCCATTCCTACTTCCTTCTAAGTAGAATCAAGGAAGGGAATTACTCCCAACTTCCCCCTAAGATACTCAAAATTATCTTTAGGCGAGGGCTTTGTGAATATATCTGCCAACTGTTCTTTAGTACTCACATAGTCCAACTTGACTTCTTTTTCTACCACTTTCTCTCTTCGGAAGAGATACTTTATCTCAATGTGTTTTGTCTTTGCATGCATCATAGGGTTCTTTGATGTATTGATAGTGCTAGTGTTATCATAGTGAATAACAATAGGATAATCTATCTGAATTCCAAAATCTTTTATCATCTACTTGATCCAAACAATTGTAGAACAATTCAAGGTTGTTGCAACATACTCTACTTCTGTTGTTGATTAGGAAATATAGTTTTGTTTCTTGCTTGTCCAAGTGATAAGTCTATCACCAAGAAACACTGCTCCACCTGAAGTACTTTTTCTATCAACACATCCTACCCAATCTGCATCTGTGTACACATGCAGCTCAACATTTTTTGAATTAGGATACCATAGACCATAATCTATAGTGCCCTGCAAGTATCTAAATATTCTCTTTACTTCCATTAGGTGACTTTGTTTAGGCTATGCTGCAAATCTTCCAACTATACCAACTACATTGGAAATGTTAGGTCTAGTCTGAGTAAGATAAATGAGTTTACCAATCATAGACTTATACAATGTTATATCAACTGCTGGTGAGTCATCTTCCTTTGTAATTTTTGCATCTAGTAATAATAGGGGTTCCTACTGGCTTGTAATCATCCATCTTGAATTTCTTTAGTATCTCTTTCACATACTTTGATTGATTAATGAAAATCTCTTTTTCTGTCTGTTGCACGTTTAATCCCAAAAAGTACTTGATAGGACCAATCATACTCATCTCAAACTCATTCTAAATTTCTTTGGAAAATTCAGCACTGAGTTTGTCATTACCTCCAAAGATAATGTTATTACCTCCAAAGATAATGTCATCAACAAATATAGCTACAAGTAATAAACTTTCAGATGTCTCTCTAATGAATAAATTACAATCTGATGCTCCTTTCTTGAATCCAATCTTGGTTAAGTATCCATCTAGTCTCTCATACCATTCTCTAGGGGCTTTCTTAAGTCCATAGAAGGCCTTCTTCAATCTGCATACCATATCAGGTCTATCTGATAAGGTGAATCCTTTAGGCTACTCAATGTATACTTCTTCTTTTAAGTATCCATTCAAGAATGCTGATTTGACATCCATCTGATAAACTTTGAAGTTTTTAACTATAGCATAAGCTAAAAACAACTTAATAGCTTCTAATCTACTCACAGGTGCAAATGTGTTTGAATAATCAATGCCTTCTCTTTGCGCATATCCCTTACATACTAATATTGCTTTATTTCTTACTCCTATACCATCTTCATTCATCTTGTTTCTGAATATCCACTTTGTTCCAATCACATTCTTATCACTAGGTCTTTGGACTAGTACCCAAGTGTCATTCTTAATGATCTGATCAAGTTCTTCTTTCATAGCATCATGCCAATTTGAATCCTTACAAGCATCTTGAACACTTAAAGGTTCAATTTGAGATAGTAAACATACCGCATCATTGCTAGCTAAGTTCTTTGCTTGTGATCTTGTTAAGACTTTGCCACTCTGATCTCCAATGATGTCTTTCTTGGAATGATTTCTTGATGTAAACTTTGGGACTTTAGTTGATGGTGACTCATCAGTGTTAGGAGTACTTTCTTCACTTGTCTTAGGGTCATTGAACAATACATCAATGCTGTCAAACATTTCCTCAATAACTATCTCACTAGTGGAGGGTCTAGGTTCTTCTTCAATCATGGGTGAGTAATCATGATATCTTTCTTGAATCATAAACTTTTCATCAATCTTTACATAAGCACTTTCAATGATCTTTTTCAATATTAAATTGAAACATCTATAAGCTTTACTTTTAGTAGAGTAACCAAGAAAAATACCTTCATCACTTCTTGCATCAAACTTGCCTACTACTTCATCCCTCTTGATGCAGCACTTTCTTCCAAAGTTTTTGAAGTTTTTTACAATGGGAACATTACCAAACCATAGCTCATAAGGTGTTTTGTCAACCCTAGACCTTAACTAAATTCTATTGATTGTATAGACTATTGTATTGACCACATCTCTCCAATAGGTGTGTGCTGTATCAAGAAAGATCCTATTCCTTCTCTCTACAATTCCATTCTATTGAGGTGTTCTAGGTGCACTTAACTATCTCTTTTTTCCATGTTCTTCACAGTACTCATAGAATCTATCAAAGGTGAATTCTCCTCCTCTTTCTGATCTCAAACATTTTATCTTTAATCTAGATTCATTCTCAACCTTAGCTTTGAATATTTTGAACTTCTCAAAAGCTTCTGACTTATCTTTTAAGAACACAACCCACATCATCCTAGTAGAATCATCAACAAACAAAATAAAATACCTTTCACCATAGTATGATCTTGTTTGAGTTGGTCCACATAGGTCTGTATGAATCAAATCCAACTTGTTCTCTGTTGAATTCTTCTTGCTCCTGAATGAAATTCTCACATGATTCCCCATTACACATTCCCTACTTATAATATCAACTGGCTTTGCTATGCTAGGTAGATCTCTTATTGCTTTAGCATTTCTTATCTTTACTATGTTATCAAAATTGATATGACATAGTCTTTTATGCCACAACCAACTGCCATCAACTTTAGCAACAAAACAACTTGCTTCTGAATTGAGTTGAAAAACATTACCTCTTTCCTTTGTGCTTGATGCAATCATAACACCATCTTTGTTGTTAATGATGCAGTTGTCATCTTTGAACTCCAACTGATAGCCTTTACCAAGTAACTATCCAACATTGAGAAGGTTATGTTTCAAACCATCAACATAAAGAGCATCATCAGTACTGTTCTTTCCATCCAAAGTGATGGCTCCTCTACCAACTATAGGTTTAGGAGTTTTGTCTCCAAATCTGACCATACCTCCATTGTATTTGCCCAAATGAACAAACCTACCTTTATCACCTATCATGTGATGTGAACAACCACTGTCTATAATCTAGTTTGTTCTTATATATGCTTGGGAAATCAACGCTAGCTCTTTATTCACTTTCTCATTTTTAGGAACTGACTTAATATTTGTTTTGTCTACAATAGCAATGAATCCAATTTCTTCTTCACTTGATTCTTCATATGAGACTCCATCTCCAGCATAGTAGCATTCCTTAGAATACTTAGGCTTATAATCCTTTTTGAACTTTCTAGCTCTAGTGGGACACTTAGATACAAAGTGACCAATCTTATTACATGAAAAGCACTTAAATGGTAATTGACCTTCATATTTTCCTTTTCCTTTCTTTTCTCTTTTGGAAATCATAGCAATAAAATTAGCTAGTGTTTTATCTTCATCATCATCATCATCAAAATTACTAGAAGTGTTTGTAGATTTCTTACCATGAACTTTTGCTTTGAAAGTTGTCTCACTGTTTGGTTTTGTCTTCAATCTTGAAATCTCAAAAGCTGTGATTTTTTTGATCAAGGTCTCTCTCTTAAAATTTTATGTAAGATGCATGGTCTCATCAAGGATGTTGATCTTGCTCTCATATTCTGGAGTAAGAGTAGTCATCAACTTGTCCATAATGTCTTCCTCATAAATCTCTGCACCATTTTTCCTGATTCTAGCAACTACTTCATTAATCCTCTAATTGTAAGCTCTGATATTTTCTTTAGGTAGAATCTCTAATTCATTGTATCTTTTCTTCCATGTCTTTCTGTGCACATCCTTTGCTTGTTTGTCTCCTTCAAAAATGTCTTCAAGGTGCTTCCAAATTTTATGGGCTATATCTATCTTTTTTACTTCTAAAAATTCACCATCAAATAGGGTGCTGATAAGGGCTTCTTCAACAATAGCATTCTGATGAAACAATTCCTTTTGAGCATCAGTAGCATCATTTTTTGCAAGGTCTTCTAATGTAGGAATCTTGGCTACTTGGATGGTTACATTAAAAACTTCAAAACCAATGCACTGTAAATGGGTCACCATCTTGTTCTTCCAATCAAGATAATTCTCTCCATCAAACTTAGGACTTTCTTTCCTGAAGTATGCCATCTGATCAACCTCAAGCTATTAAACTTTCACTCTGAGGCACTTGGCTCTGATACCAATTGTTAGGAATAGTCCCAAGAGATAACTAAGAGGGGGGGTGAATCAGTTATCTACAAGTTTCAATTCTTTATCTAATTAAGCATACTTAAACATAAATCATAAACACAATGAAAGAACACTTGAATACAACACCAATATTTTGGTTACGGGGAAACCCAAATAGGTTAAAACCCCAGTGGGACTTGATACCCACTAACATTCTGTACTAGTGTATAATGATCCTTGCTAGAAGATTCTTTACCCTGTTAGGAGTAGCTTTACAATATATTAATTATAGTAGACCTGGTTAAGGGTCAGACCCTATTAGGAGTCTTTTACAATTGTCCCTATTAGGGGAGAGGATGCACTATCCGAGAGCTCACTGCTCAAATGGGTGAAGGCTACAACCTTCTGAATAACAGATACACTATATCTAGATCTTGGAGAACTATGCTTTGACCTACTATCTAGATCAGTTCCAATGAATAGCACACATTCTCTACTTGGTCACATAGACCTTCTTCTGATGGTTCAACACTTCGTACTCTCTACTCTGCTCTACTTAATCAACCATGAACCACACTCAAGCAATCACAAATGACTGCCTATAAATATCTTTCCTCCAAATGATATAATCAAGTCAGCCTATTAGAACCACCTTGAAATCATATTAGAGAAACCATTATAAACTCCAACAAACATTCTGTCGGCTCTATTATGCACACAACTCATTCTGGGACCTGTCTAATAAAATAATTGTAGACACATGCCACACACTGTCGGCTCTACCAAAACAACTGGAACTTTCTCTGTAAGTTGAATTAACTTATTCTCTCTTAACCAAACATCGATAACACTTCTCCAAGCTTAAATCCAAGGGTTCATATCCTCAAGATAGGTGCAACTCAAGAAACAATAAAATCTTTGTCCACTAGATTCTGAAAAAACACATGAAACTGCTACTGGTGAATATTGACTGCATAACTTCACTTGCGTTCATCATCAAACTATGTGTTCATAAATAAAACATCACTAACATGTCTTCAACATATATCCTATGGTGCAAGCCCATAAGACAACTGCGTGGACAACCATACACAGAACACTGCCTATAACTCTGTCACGAACACTGCTGACACAAGCTGCTATATAATTGTCTGTACTTACAGTTAACCTCTGGGCCCATGATATCATGCTGATATCATGTCCATGCATCATATACTAAAGGCTTACTACATAAGATTTCCACACATGATACTTTCCATATGTTGTCATCAATGACAAAAATGCAGTCAGTACTGGCCTGCTGGCAAATCTCCAACAGTAGATCTTATGAATGGTGGCTCTTGAATGAACCTTAAAGAAAGACCCTTGTAAGGTGCACCATAGAATGGAAGATTCAAATGATAATTCAAAGTAGATCTAAGATGCAATGCAATATCTAAGTTAAAATGATGTGCAAGAATGCAAGAAAAGTAGATTTAAGATGAGATGCAAGATCTAAGCTAAAATGAAAGTAGATCTAACATGAGATGCAATATCTAAGCTAAAAGGATATACAAGAATGAAAAGAAAGTAGATCTAAGTTCGATGGATTAAGCTAGATGTAAGAAATAAAATGAAAATGATGATGCAATGCTTGAATATGAAAGATCTAAGAATGCCATAGCTCCAAGATGTCAAGATTGCAAGACTCTAAAATTCCAAGATTGCAACACTCCAAGATTCCAAGATTGCAACACTCCAATATTCCAAGATGCTAAGATGCCAAGACTCTAAGAACCTGCAATAAAATTTCAAGATCTCAAAAACCTAAGAATGTTATGAGGATGGGATCATGCAAGAGAGGTGATAATGCAAGAGATGGGATCAAGAATGAGGAGACAGTCTCCTTTTAAATAAATTTAGAAATGAATGGATGGTCAAGATTAAGAGGCAAAAAGAAATGAGAAATGGTGGAGATTAAATCTTGGTTGATCCATGTGCTCAAGATTCTCAAGAGGTAAAATCAATGGACTTTTATTTTTATTTTTAATTTATTATTTATTATTTTTAGCAAAGTGGTTTCCATTATTTAACTAAAAGGGTTTTTTTATTTAATTAAAAGGGGTTATGTTCTCTTAATTAAATAAATCTTACGATAAAGTGATTTTATTATTTAATTAAAAGAATTTTTTATTTAATTAAAAGGGAGCATGTTCTCTTAATTAAATAAAGCTTAAGATAAAGTGGTCAAACATTAGGATATAATCAAATAAATGATAAAATGATGATTTGATCAAGAAATAAGAGATTAAATAAATATGCAAAATTGATTAAGCACAAGAATTAGTCTAGTATTTAAATTTTAATGTTAGAGTGGAGCTCAAGGTTTACTAGACCATCTTTGCATGATTACACACTCCACTGAGCCATCAAAGGAAAATCCTGAGCACAAGGCACAAATTTCTATTGTACAATCACCATCATCTAGTTTGCAAGACAAGAAGAAGAAAAGGAAGCGAGGAAGTAAGGGTCCGGCCACACTCGATGAAATAATAGAAATACCAGCATGTGACCCAAGGAAACTTGACCCTAAATCTCTCAAGAAATCTAGAGAGCTATGCACTCGAAAAGAAGCTCTAGAAAAGTTAAGGAAAGAATACAAGAACACAAAGGTGCTAGAGGATGTCAAGGAGATCCTAATGCAAGTTTCTCCAGATGTCAACATTGATGAATCAAACCCCATCATTGACCAATTTGCACTGATCTCCAAGACTATCAATGGCTCAACTACTGACACCGAGCAGATGATTAAAGAAAGAGCTGAACAAAAGATTTAGTATAAGTTAACAGAAAAGATCATCTAAGAAGTGGCAATGAATAAGGTAAAGCTTTCATAAATTATAACTAAATTAGAAATCATTATAGATAAAGTTATTACAATTTTGAAATAGTTATGAACTCTAGATCACTTCAATACTAAGGTTAGTGAAAAGATAATAAATTGATTGCAACTTCAATAAATTGATTGCCACCCCTGAGATCTTAGTCACAAAAAATATATTTGATATGCATGCACAAGTGATCTTAGAGTAGCTAGCTCTAGAAAATATTAAGGAGGAATGTGAGAAAATCATGGATAATCTCAAGAAAACCCATCCTAATATTTTTGACAAATTGTACTTGTATATTCTTTTTCATTATTTTCAAAAAAGGGGGAAAACATATGTATATATACCGAGATAATTTTCAAAGGGGGAGTCACTGAGTTTACATTTTTTTTTTGGTTTTGTAAATTTTTCAAGTTCAAACTTTTATAGTCAGCATACACATATAAGTTTTTGATACTAATGCCAAAGGGGGAGAATGTTACTCCTAAATCAATCAAGAGTTGTCATTATTATTCATTTGTACATTCGGTAAACAAAACAAGATAATTCATTCAGTTATAACTACACATTACTCACCAAGTACAATAGTCACTGAGTACACAAGATTACCAAGCACCAGTATATACTGAGACCAAGAGATAGTATTTACCGAGTAATCTAGAGTTCACATAAAAGTTTGGAATGGCACATAGTTCAAAATGAACAACTTTTTGCTGAGCAAGAAAATGGTTTACCAAGATCAAGGTGAATATTTATTGCGGATGTAATGATTTAATGAATGATGATTCCTATGTAATGATGATCTAAGTTAATCATATGAACTGTTGATCTTAGGTTTTCTAAGATAGTGTAAAACCCTAATTAGGTCAAATCATTTTGATATTTAAGTATTGTTAAGATGTCATTTTGACATGTATCATCGAGAAGTAGCCACACTCAAGGACATCTGAAGATCAGATAGGGTGAAGATTGAAATTTTTTGGACAGAGCATACATTTTATCAGAAACAAATATAATGCTACCAAGTAGTATAGAAGGACATATTCATCACAACAAGGTGATATCATTAATATACTCAATGGATCTAATATCAACAATTTAAGTTGTATTTCATATAGATCATATATCATTGTTACTCTGTAACAATTGTAGCAGACTCAAAATCTCCTAACATAGTGGACTTAATTGTCTTTAGTAAAATCTCCTAACCGAGTGCAGACTTCCATAGTGTTGCTAAAATCCTCTAACCAGGTAGATCTAACTAATCTTATTATTACTCCTAATAAGGTAAGATCACCAGAAGTGATCAATCTTTTTAAGCCTTAACCGACAACCTTATTTCTACAGAAATCAAGCTTGGTGGGTTCCATCCCGACAATAATTTTTACCTTCTAACAAGGGTTTATGTGATACCAAAATATGTAAGTGTCATGTGTATTGAAGTTTCATGTATTCTTTATTGATTTTATTTCATACATTCACATTTCAATTATATTATTAAGTATATGGTAAATGCAATCTATGGAGTTGGTTATTGAAGTACATGTTTACAAGATTTAGTTTGAAAATTTTTGAAGGGTACTAATTCACTCCTCCCCTCTGAGTACACACCTTTCCATAATTCAAACAATTTGAAGTGGGAAAACAATGATTTGATGAAGTGTTCTGATTAATGGAAAAAATAGATTTTGAAGGGGACCCAAAACCCTTTACAAAGCCACAAGATGAAGATCAAAAGAAGTAAAAACAACAAAAAAGAAAAAAAATAATGAGATTCCCAAACAAGGGATACAAGGGCATCAAAGAATAAGTAAGCATGAAAAAAATAGCCCTAAAGACAAAAAACTAGCATGGGAACTAGCTTAATTGATAGAAAACATAACCCTGACTTTCTCATCCAAAGTCTTTTCCATTCTAGCCTAAATATTGTCCATCCTATCGATGACCCACTTTAGTTCTTCAAAATTATTCTTCACAGAAGGAGACCTCTTCTTAGTTCTCACATAGGTTTTGGAATTGGGCACACCAATAGCCTCCGAAGTGTCATTCTTTTGTTCACTTTCTTCCTCAGGTCCACTGTCCAACATGTTGACCAGGGATTTGAGATTTATGCTGGAAGCTTTCATGTTGTCCTTTCTATGCTGGAGGATGTCAATGATGGTACTCTCCATGTTGTTTATTCTTTTCTAAATTTTGGAGATAGCAGAATTAGGGTTAATACTACCCTCATTGAGACATGTATCCACTTTGTCCTAAAGGCTAGCATTCTTAGCCTCAAGTTTCCTACATTTAAGATTAAGCCTTTTAATCTCGTGGAAGCACCACTTATTGAATTTGAAAGAGTATAAGACCTCATCTTTGGCTGTGTGAAGGGCACCAATGATGACTTCCTCTTTTTCATTGAAGTCCTCAAAGATCATCTTTATAGAGGAATATCTGATCCTTCTTTCACTGGACTCCTCACTGTTAGCATTAATGTTCTCCTGGATATCTTGGGAAATAGGCACATTGTGCCTCATACCAAAAAAAAGTCATCATAATGGGAACCTCCTCTTTTTTAATATCTCTGTCAGAGTTACACATCTCGTCATAGTGGATAGCAATATCAACCAAGTCGTCAAGGATTTGAGAGCTATGAGCCAAGGCTTCTTCAGAATTTAAAAAATCTGTAGACTTACCTTCTAGATTGGTTGTGTCATCCATGTACTTAACATTCTTATCCTCCTTATCAGTATTCTTAGAAGCAAATTCAATCTCCCTATTTTGGGTGGCATTAATATCCTCTTGGTGGGAGCCATCATTAGTTTTATCTATTATCTTAGTGTCTGGCTTGACATTCTTCACAGACCCCTTACTATTATTATCCTCATTTATGTCCATATCCTGAGGAATGGCATTATCTTCAGAATACTCAGTATCCTCCTCTTCCCTGTTAGGGTTCTTCATATTCTGGGTATCACAAACAACCTTCTCCTTAGAATCATCTGTCACATTTTTATCGTCACTACAGTCGGAAGCTTCATTCTTCCCAGTCTGACTTTTCATTGAACTGCTTTCTATATCCCCTTTAGCAGTCCTTTTATTAGACCCACTAGTGGGAGTAGTGATACTCTGTTTACCCTTCCCCATAATGGGAGTAGAAATAGTATGGTTAGGGATAGTATTTTTTTATGTTCTCATAAATCAAAAGAATTAACCCCTCATGCCGAATGGCCTTTTTAGACATTTTCTTATGCTCATTTAGGCTTCTAATTAAAGAGCTATTAAGATAATAAGGAATATTGATAGTATCCATGTACCTGAAATGATTGAGGAACATAAAATAATGGGAGTGAGCCTGAGTAAACCGCCCATCAAGGGTGAAATACTCCATAACACCAGAAGAATATTGCGCTAGATCTCTTTGATTTTATACACATCGATGAATCTGTTGGTGTGAGCTTCAAATAAAGCCTCCTGCTCCTTCTCGAATTTAGGGAATTTCTTGGTCGCCATGTCAGAGATCTTTCAGTTTCTATAAAACTTCAGACCCTCATTAGGGATTCCAGTGACATGAGCAATAAGCTCCACTAAAAGATCAATGGTCTTTCAATCCATCGTGATGGTTTCATTTTTCCTGCCCTCAAAGAATTTTTGAGTGACGACTTTATGAAACCTGTGAAGCCTGTCCAAATACGAGGTGACACCTCCTTTCTTCAGCTTATGCCATACCATTTACATATCTTCACTTTTAAGCCTTTGACAGTTATTAGGTTCCTCTCTTTTAAGAGCACCCCCCATGATGAAAGAAATTAAAACTAGACACCAACAGCTCTTACCAATTTTCTTATAATAGCTGCAGAGATTTCCTTTCTTGTTAATATAACCGCATATGGAAATAGTAACCCAAAAAGTGTGGGAACAAATGATAATAATAATGCTTAGTACATGGGTAAAAGTACAAAGCTGTGTCACACTTTTATAAAGGAAAAGGTCAACAACACACAAAATTTTTAACTTTAACGACATAAAAATGACATTTATGTTTAAAATTTGGAGATGATGTAAACTAATGAAATGTGTAAAAGTGGATGAAGTTGATGCCTATAATTTTTTTAATTTTTTTTTAACAAGAATTCACATAGTTTTTAAATTTTTTAAGTCCATTTTTTACTTGCTGAAAAATGCTGAAAAACGAGGGTCTTGTTCGCACCAAAAAAGTATATGCAAATAATCTTTTTTTCCTTTGATTTCAAAATATGTCATAGATAAAATGTACAACTAGTGCAAAAAAGAAGAAAAATTAGTTTTCAATTTATATTTTCTCTGTTAGAACTACTCAAAGTCGAACATACCTAAAATCGACAGTTTTCATCTTGCGTCAAATTTCCCCTGTCAAATCTACACCATTCAAAAACTAAATTACACACTCTTAAAGATAACTCTCTCCTCTAGTGTTAAATACAAATTTTCAATTTTTTTGATAAGCTTTACTATTTTTTTCTATTTTTGAAGCATCTTGTTCTCGAATGTTAAAATACCTACTTGCAGTATTTTGAAATTATAATATATTAGATCTACTTAAAATACTATAAAAATTATATAATGATAATCTTGACTCTGTGCTCTAAAAAAGGGTATTTTTATATTTGTAAAAAAATATCATTAAAAATAGTAAGAGTTATTGAAACATCATTTTTCTGAAATAATTTTATTTGTTTAGTAATTTTTATAAAACATGCACTTAATAGATATTTCCAATTGGAAAAGGTGAAGAACTTATCTAACTTAGCTAGAATGAATCTAGCTAGACCATATGTTTGATAAAAAATAATTTTAATTATAAATACTCAAGTTTAGCTATGCTGATAAGTTGTCCTGAAACGTGACACAGCTTTGTGCTTTTACCCACATAATTCCTCACTTTCCAATAACTACTAGCAAGCATCATGGTACCCTTGCATGTAGAATTAAACATTTTAAATGTTTCCACTCTTTTGGATAATTTTATCATAATTAATTTTTGATTTGGTGTCCTCTTTAATATTTGCAGCATTATCCCAAGTAATGAAATCATCAGAATTAACTCCCACATTGGCCAAGTTGTCCACCACAGTATTGCTTTCACGATACATATGAGAAATATTAATTTTGGCACACTTAGAAATAATATTGTCAGCCTTGGAAATGACATTATCAATTGTCCACGAAGGTATAAAATTTCCCTTAAGGAACTTTATTATGTTCATAGAATCACCTTCTAACCATATATTATTAAAATTGAGATTATTGGCAAGTTAAAGACCATAGAAGGCTCCCATAGCTTCAACAATATGATTGGTTTGAATTCCCAAGGGGTCTACAATAGCAGTGATAAATTTACCATTACAATCCCTCATTATACTACCACATCCTGTCAGACCTGGATTTCCCTTAGCCGCCCCGTCGAATTTTATCTTTATCCAGCCTTTTGGAGGATAAATCCAAACACTATTGTCACGGTCATTCTTCTTAGGGTTGGAAGCATTAAGATTCCAGTAGTGCTGATTAATTCCATTTGGAAGGTTTTTATAGCTACCTCTTTTAGCTTTTTCAAACATTGTGGCAGGAGTACTATTCTTATCCTGAAAGATTCTATTATTTCTTTCTTTCCAAATATTCTAGGCCACATGAGGAGCCACTAGCAACTAAGCTTTTTTAGATAGATCATTGGTACTAGGAAAACACCACTACTGATAGAAATCCTTGATGGAACAGGGGAAAATCCAACATAAGTTCCATTCTTGCATGAAAAAAGATGAACCTGTTGAGAAAAAGGACAATGTAAAAAAAGGTGGTTAGTATCTTCCTTAGCATCACAACAAAGACAACATCTATTGGGCATATCGAAATCCCTTCTTTTGAGATTTTCTACAGTAAGGGATTTCTTTTGGATGAAAATCCAGTAGAAAATATCAATTTTAGGAGTGAGAGCTTTGTTCTAAGCCTTTTACTAGAAAGGAATCTTCATAGGCATATCAAACTGAAGAAGGCTTGTAGTAGCAACAGAAAAGGAACCAATAGGAGAGGGGCCCCAAATCATAGAATCATCCTTATTATCATAATAGCTCTGAGCCAAAAGGGCCTTGTCAATCATGTGAAAATTAGGGTTGATCTCTGCAAGGTTCACCAAACTCTTGTCAATCCAGTAGTCTTTAACTTTATATCCAAATCTTATTATGCACCTAATAACATCATCAAGGTAGTTACAAATGTCAATCAGGGGATTTTCCATTAGCCATGGATCATCCCAAAACCTTATTTTTTGATCATTAATTTGATGAAGTGTTGATGCTAGTGGATTATGAAGAATTGAAGAGAATATTAAGGAGCGAACAAAGGATGTGACCATGAAAACATAGTTGCAAATTTAGAGGTCATTTTATTACTATTTCTTATTATCATTTGTAATAGAAAAATTTCTTAATAGAGTGGACTTAATAGTCTTATTGTAAAATCCTTTAACAAGGTGATATTCTGAAGAGTTTTTTAAGCCCTCTAACAAGGACACTCCTAACAGGGTGAAGATCCTAATAGATCTAAGGTAAATCCCTTGATCGGGTTACACCTAACAATGTGTATTGTAATCTTTAACTGGATTGGGCTTTAACCGAGCGTACTTCAGAAGATTATTTTTCTTAGTGGGTGATGATTCCTAGAGTGGTTATTCTCAAAGTTGGTTCTCCATGTCAAAATTGATGTTACATGTTGTGAATGATTTTTGTGAATTTTTTATGGATTTCTATAGTTTATTTACTATTTTCTGTAAATTTTCAACTATGTTATTACTGAGCTACTAATGAGTTAATTAGTGAAAAGTATTTTATGCTATTATGGATCAGGGATTACTAATTCACCCCCCCTTTCCGTAATCCAACACTATAAGTACTCCATAACTATATCCCACTTAAAATTTCTTATGTCTCTTCTTCTTATCAACTCCACTCTTATAAATTTGATTCATTTCCTCCAAATGATGTCTCACTTCCTCAGTCAATGATCTCATAACCTTAGCTAATTCCTCTCCTTCAACACTCCTAATATTAGAATTGATATCCCTCAATTATGTTATCCGCTTAGGATTAAACCCAGCAACCACTTCAAATGGTGTCTTCCATGTACTCTGATTCACTGAGTTATTATAAGAAAACACTTCATGTAGTAAAACTAAATCCCAATTTCTAGGCTTATCTCCAACTAAATACCTCAACAATTTTTCAAAAATTCTATTCACAACCTCTATTTGTCCATCAATTTTTGGATGAAACATAGAACTCAACTTCAAATAATCTTTCATCTTCTTCCAGAGTGTCCTCTAGAAATAACCAACAATCCTACTATACCTATCAAAAATAATTCTCTTAGATAACCCATGTAATATCACAATCTCCTTGAAAATGAAACCAACCACATACACTACAACAGTTGTCTTCCTACAAGGAATAAAATGTTCCATGTTCAAAAATATTTCTACAACCACAAATAAAGAATCATGAACCCTTTGTGTTCTAGGTAAACCTAACACAAAATCCATACTAATCTCCTCCCAAGGTCTGATTGGTATTGTTAAAGGTGTATACAATCCAACATTCTAAATAATACCTTTGGAAACTTGACACACCTTATAAATCTAAACATAACTCCTCACATCCTTCTAAATTTTTTGCCAAAAGTAATTCTCACTTACCAAGGCTACTATCTTATCAATGTTAAAATATCCTACCAAACCACCATTATATTTCTCCTTAATCAGATTATCCATAAGGGAGCTTCTAGGTATACACAAGTGACTACCCCTAAAAAGAATTATATCCTGAATGAAATAATCCGACCCCTTACTCATGTCAACAATAATAAGTTCTTTAGAATCCTTCCATGGTTTAGTGAAATTTGCATCTTCCTCATACAATTTCTTCAATTCATCAAATCGCAACAATAAAATCTTAATTTAAGTAAAAAGAATCCTTATCCTACTCAAAGTATCAGAAGATTTATTTTCTAAAACACTCTTAAGTTTCAACAAAAAATTATAGCTCTTCATAAACTCAACCCATCTCAGATGTCTCTGATTCAACTTACCCTAGTTGCTCAAATACTTCAATTCTTGATGATAAATATATAGTACAAAATCCCTAGGTAATAGATAATGTCTCTATTTATTCAAAGCTTGAATTATAGAATGAAAATCCTAATCATACACTCAACACCTTCTATTAGCATCATTTAGCCTCTCACTAAAGTAAGCAACAGGTGTCCCCTCTTGACTCGAGACTGCTCCAATTGTATTTGCACTAGCATCATAGTCAACTTGGAATACCTTACTAAAATGAAGTAAAGATGACATTGGTTGTCCTGTCACCTTATTATTCAATAATTCAAACCTTCTTAGTGATCCATGTGTCTATTTGAACTCTGTCCTATCTCCTCTCATAGTTTTAGTCATTGGTCCACAGATTGAGCTAAAATTCCTGATGAACATTCGGTAGAAAGTAGCTAACCCATAGATTGGTCTTACCTCTCTAACTATCACTAGTTTAGGCCATTTAACAATGGCTTTCACTTTCTCAAGATCCAATCTTAATCCTTTAGTATATATCACAAACCCCAAGTATACAAACTTCTCTTTCATGAAAGTACACTTCTTGATGTTTATCAACAAATTCTCTTCTCCCAACCTTTGCAATACTTGTGTAACATGAAACACATGTTCCTCTTTAATTTGAATAAAAATCAAGATATCATCCAAATACACAATTACATACTTACCCAATAATTCCTTGAAGACTTCATTCATTAACCACATGAAAGCACTAGGTGCATTAGAGATCCAAAAGGTATCACCAACCACTCATACAAACCTTCATTTGTTTTAAATGCAATTTCCCACTCATCACCCACTCTGATTCTAATCTGATGATATTAACTCTTCATGTCTATCTTGATGAGATATTTATTTCCACTTGAACAATCCATCAAATCATCCATCCTTGGTAAGGGAAACCAATATGTAATAGCAATCTAGTTGATAGCCCTTGATTCAGTACACATCCTCCATTGGCCATATTTCAAGTAGGTTCTCACACTACATGCACCATGCATAGCCTTAAGATTTCTCTAATCAAACCTCTTTTTAACAAATCTTGCACTTTCCTATTGACTTCTTCATTTTCTATTGCCATCATTCTATAAGCTACTTTATTAGGCAAAGTATCCCTTTATATCAAATCCATACATGTACTGATACTTCTCACCAGTGGTAATCCATCAGGATTATTATATCATATGATGCCACTATATTCATTCAAAAATTTATTAATTTTCTCAAGATGTTCTTCTACCAAGACTTTATCCTTAGATTCATTAGGTATTAATGCAAAACACATTATTATGCTTCATGCCATTCAAAAACCTCTTAGCATCCACTAGACAAATTCTTGCATTGGTACACACTTCACCTTTACGAGGTTTCTCTAATGGAAATAAGTTTTGTTTCACCCCATTATCATTAATATTGTAGACATTCCTTCTACAATCATGCATAGCTTTCATATCATACTACCATGGCCTACCCAACAAGAGATGACACACGTCCATAGGTATAATATCACACAAAACCTCATCATTATACTTTTCAATCTTGAATTTAACTAGGAATTATTAACTCACCATTACCTTGTGTTCATATTGTTTCTATGCAATTTGATAGGGTTTAGGGTTCTTTAACCTCTACAAATTTAGTTTGTCAAAAAGCTCCTCTAAAGTAATATTATCAGAACTGCCACTATCTATGATAATATTACATACCCTATCATGTATCTTACATCTGGTTCTAGATAAATTCTTCCTCTGTACCAGTTCCTTCTCTTATTATCCATGATATAAGAATCTCCTCATCACCAAGTTTGTACCTTCCTCTAGTGGATTATTATTAACTAAACTAGTGACTCTTCATCAACAAATATTATCCTCCTACTACTTTCTACCTTCTTTTCAAAATTACCTTTCTTGCATTAAAATGGTCTCTGCCCTACTTATCCACAATTAAAATAGGTACCAATGAACTTCCTCTTTTCAGGGCTACTTTTTCCTTCCCTTCGGTCGAATCTCCTTTCATGTCTCCATTATTGGTCATTATCCTTAACTTCTAACTCATTTTTTCTCTTATCTATAGAAGATCTACCTCTTCCTCTCTAAATATTCCACCCCTACCTCTTTTTCTTTTCTCATGCCTCATATCCATATTTTGTTCAGCCTTCATGGCCCACTTATCAGCCTCTTGTACACTCATAATCTACAACATATCGATTTCATCTTGTATGGACATCTTCAAACCACTAATATAGTGAGGAACTTGTTCATCCTCATCATCTATATGACCATATCTTGTTGGTTTGTGGTGTCTGATTAAGAAAGTACTATACACTTTTCATTTATCATATGGTTAACTCATCAAGCATTTCCCTCGGTTGAGTCATCAAGCTTTTCCCTAGGTTAACTCATCAAGTATTTATTAGGGTTAACATTTTAACCAACATAAGTCTTGTTAACAACATTTGGGAATTTCATAGATTCTTTGAATAGTATTCAGTTGCAAGAGATTTCATATTGTAACAAGCTAAAATTATTAGATAATAAGATTCAACTCTATTTTTTGTGGATGTAGCCCAAGATTGGGTGAACCACGTTAAATATTCGTGTCTTCTTGTTCCACTTATGTGTGCTTTATTCCTTTTCATTTTTTGTTATATTTGCATGTAATCGTTAAATTTATGTCTGCTAATCCTAATAAGTGGCATCAGAATTGGTTGTTTTTTAGTTATCCTCTATAGGAAGGTCTCATAGTTGATTGGGAGTTTGACAATTGAGTGGGAATAATGGTAGACAAGGGTAAGTTGAAGGTTGAGAAGTTTAATGGTAAAACTTTCAGTTATAGAAAATACAAATGGGGGACTATCTCTATCAGAAGGACTTATGGAAGCCATTGGAAGGAAAATTCAAGAAACTGACAATAATGTCTGATGAGGAATGGGATATTTTAGATTGGAAGGCACTTGAAAATATTCATTTATGCCTAGCACAATCAGTGGCATTTACTATTACACAAGACAAGACAACTGAAGAGTTGATGGAGACCCTAGTGAAGTTATATGAAAAGCCTTCCGCTTTGAATAAGGTATTTCTTATGAATTATTTATTTAATATAAAAATGGTAGAAGGAAGGTCAGTTGTTGATCATTTAAATGAGTTTAATACACTTACTAGTCAACTAACTTCTGTTAATGTTAATTTTGATGAATAAATTAGGGTTCTTTTAATTCTATGATCTTTTCCTAAAAGATGAAATGGCTTGGTAATGACTATTAGTAACTCTATTTCTATATCAAATACCCTAAAATTTGATGATGTTGTTAATGTTCTTTTGAGTAAGGAAATTCATAGGAAAAGGGTAGGTGGATCCAAATCATGTAGTGTTTTGAATGCAGAAAGTAGAGGTGGATCAAGGGATAGAGGAAACAACTCTGGAAGTCATGGGAAATCATGAGGAAAATCAAAGGGAAAGAGGTTTCAATCTAGAGGACCAAATGATTGATGGTACTATGCGAAACTAGGTCATAAGAATAAATATTGTTGGTCTCAAAAGAATAAAGGAGACAAACAAGAAGATAATAAGGAGGAAAATGTGGTAAGTAACAAATCTGAAGAGGACATTTTTCTTCTTTCCCTTGCAAATGTTGATGATTCATGTGTTCTAGATTCAGGGGCATCATTTCATGCTACACCTCGTAGAAGTTATTTTCTTGATTATGTCCAAGGGGATTTGGGGCTAGTTTATTTGGGAGATAATGAAGCCTATCATATTGTTGGAAAGGGAAGATTTAAGATTAAGTTACATAATGGGAATCATTGGCTACTAGAAGAGGTAAGGCATGTTCTAAGGCTGAGTAGGAATTTAATTTCAGTAGGGTAACTAGGTGATGAAGGTTGAATAGTTACTTTTAATGACAAAAAATTGGAAGGTGTCAAAAGATTCCTTAGTAGTAGAAAAATGAGTGAAAGTAGTTACCTTATATCTTTGTATAGGTCATACTATTCCTTCTACTTTAATTGTTATAGAGAAAAGTTAATGTCCAAGAATAATTGTTGTAGTTGAGCAAATAGAATATGAAACAGTCACCGTGGATTCTGAAATAGCACTATGGCACAATAGAATTAGGCACATGAGTGAAAAATGCATGAAATTACTTCATTCAAAAAAAGTTTTACCAGGTCTAAAATGTGTCAATATAGATTTTTGTGAAAGTTATATGTATAAAAAATCAAAGAGACTTAGTTTTATAAAGATTGGGAAGAAAAAGAAAGATTATTAATTAGAGGTTGTGCTTACATATGTATGGGGACCAGCTCAGGTATCTTCCCTTGGTGGCTCTCTATATTATGTTACGATCATTGATGATGCAACTCAAAAAGTATGAATTTATTTCCTTATGCAGAAATCTGATGTATTTGAAACTTTAAGAATATGAAAAAGCTTGGTTGACAATGAGACTGGTGAAAGAATAAAATGTCTTAGATGTGATAATGGTGGTGAGTATTATGGCGAAGAGTTTGAATATTATTGTTCATCTAATGGTATTCGTAGGTTGAAAATGGTTCTAAGGACTTCACAAGAAAATGGAGCATGACTAAATGCATGAATACAATAATGGAGCATGCAAGGAGTATGAGGTTGCATGATGAGTTTCCCTTAAAAATGTGGGGAAAGGCTATAAATATTGTTGTTTATTTAATCAATAGATGCCCCTCTACTCCTTTGGGTTGTGGTATTCTAGAGGAAGCATGGACAGGTAAGAAGGTGAGTTATTCTTTTCTTTTAGCTAAGTTTTAATTAATTTATTTGTTGATTAATTAAAACTGAGAAGAAAATTAGAATACAATTTTTTTTTAAAAATAGTTCTATCTTTTTATTAATAAATAAATATGGTCAATGGTGCATTTTTTGTGTTGTATAGACAAATTTCTCAACTACTAGGTCCTCTCCCACACATGGAAAAATATATAATCCAATTTCATGAGGAAATAAATCCCATTTGAAAAAAAATAATCCCCACCACAACTCCTCTACAATTTGTCAAGATTTAGAAGTGTGAACTGGAATATTGGTAGAAAACCTCACACAGTCTAATTGATCAATAATAATAATCAAAATTATGGATTGTTGAAACCTAATATTATTAAAAGATTGAAAAACCATAATAATGTATCTTGAGACATTGAGGATTTTTGGGTGATGAATTTTTTTTTCATACCAACATATTTATAATGATTTATATGGTTTAGAATGTGCTAATAGTTGTGCAACCTAGTAATTTGAAATGGGTTAACTATTGTACAAGATTTCATAGACATTTGCAAACAAGTAGGCTAATATGAAGAGTTAATATTGCACACAAATAAGCCAAAATTAAGATGCTCAACTATTAGGTTCTCTCTGCTACAATCTACAATTTCATGAGGGAATACTACCCATTTGAAATAATGAGAGGACATCCTCTCACTTCACTCTAAAATTTGTGAAGAATTAAAAGTGTGATTAGAAAAAGTTGATACAAAAACTCACACAATCTAATTGATTAAAAATTATGATCAAAATTAAAGATTGTTAAAATCTAATATCATTAAAATATTTAGAAACCCCACCAATGCATTTTGTGACATTGAGATCTTTGAGTGCTAAATTTCACATAGAACCTTTTCCATACCAACATAGGTAGAATCATTTCTTTGGTTTAAAATTTGTTAATAATTGTACAATCTTTCATGGCGATTTGTACACAAGAAAACTACTATGAACAATTAATTATATGTACACAAATAAGACAAAATTTAGATGCTCAACTACTAGATCCTCTCTCCTCTCTGTTACATTAGATATTTTACAAAAAAAAAAAGCTTATTTAAAATAATGATAGCCCTTCCTTTCACTTTTCTAAAAAAATTTACAAACTCCTTCACAATGTATCAAGATTCAAAAGTGTGATAATGTTGATACAAAATCTCCACAAACGCTTATCCATGAATACCAGTTGTGAAACTTATTTGTATAAATATGATAGCATTTAAAGCTTCAGAGACTCATGACTCACATAAAGTTGCATTTGTCATACCATGTGATTAATAGTGTTTGAACTCTTGAACTATTCTTGTCCGTATGCAGCTTCAATTTTACTAAACATATTATAACAATAAGTTGATTACCCTATTATATAATTTATTCTTTCTCTTTATCCAATTAAATAAAAAATCAGAAACTCCAACATTGTAGACTGAGAAACCCAAACATTGAATCTGTTGACAGATGGAGGACTTTGGGGGCTAAATTTGATGGAGAATTTTTTTTTTCTACCATCATAGTTAGAATAATTTCTGTGGTTTAAAATCTTTTCATTATTGTACACCCTTCCATGGCAATTTGCAAACAAAAGACCTTACATGAACAGTTAAATACTGTACACAGATATGATGCATCAACAATGTTACAAATTCTACAATGACCTAGTTCTGTATTGTTACAGCCTTTTATGGCAATTCTTGTTCCCTGTATTGTTAGCCGTCTCTAACATCCTCGATTCCTGGTCCCCTGAAGTACTGGACGGTAAAAGATTTAATGTGGACTAAGAGGATCCACTTAGATAGTCTCAGAACACCATAACAGTGAAGTTCCGTGCAGTCCACCCGGTTGAAATTTCCATCGTCTGACGCCAGCTACACTGAATGGACTTCAGGCTCTTAGCTTTATTCGATATCTTACCAAATGAACTGGAAAGGATTTGAATACTAGTCTTTTTATTTGTTTTTAGAATGCTGTACTGAGTTAGTAGTCTTTTATGACCAGTCTGTTGTCAATCATGTAACTTATTTCTAATAGTATTAGATGGTGATCTACAACTAGGACTCGAAACTCGAATCTTAAACCTTTTTGACTAAATTATTATCAACTATGACTCGAATCTAAGACCACCTCACCTGAGCAATGGTCCTTACTGCCCTTACTGAACTTTGGCCCCTTATAATGAGCCTTCATCAACTGAATTATGACCACTTGTGACCAACTAGAACTCCAATGTAAGACCTTCCCAACTGAACTACTTATGACCAGTTAAGACTCTAATTTAAACCCTAATTCCCAACTGAATTATGACCCATTATAAGGAGCCTATGTCAATTAATCTAGACATGACACATATTTCCAATAATTTTACATGAACATTTAATAAATTAGCATAGATATCATAGATAGAAAATGATAACTGATTTATATCATAAATCTAATGTCAATTTATTCTAAAAATGCAAAGATATCAAGGGACATTCTATATCATAAATTCAATAACTCTGAACATCTTTTAAACTATCAAAATTCAATGCATTCTGAAACGGTAATTATAACCCAACTCAGTTCCCTGACAACTCAAACCAACACTGTCGTTGTACATAACAAGAAAAACTTGAAACTCAGCTGAAACCCAACTGCTGTGAAAAACGATTCAGAGTTTTTATTGCTTGAATGAGGAAGCAAGGAGCATAAAAGAAATTACAAAAATATATCCTTTCTACCAAATGAAGCTTCAAATTTGACCGAGCACACTTGTTGGATTGCTACCTATCATAACTATTTGTATCTATTCATAGGATTTGGTAAATTAGGTCAGCAGGCCTTAACACCAAAATTCAGCAATGAAATATATAAACATTGCATGTGGATAATTAATATATCGTAGGAATCCCCCCGTGCAGAACCGAACTTGTTGGGAAAGTGGGACACAATAATTATTTGAAAACTATCCATCACTTAACCAGATCACTGTCAGACCAGTCTTCGAAAAACCCACTTGGCCGGCCTATACACACGTCATGTTTTACTTGGGTCACACGTCTAGTTCAGTGCACATGTACGATTGAAAACCACCCATTAAAGGAATTCTCACTAGAAATACTTAACTAGAGCTCATTTGTTGTCTGGATACTCCTGAATATGGTACTCTCTCCAGTCTGTACATATATTTCTATATCTGTTTTGTTATTTTTATTTGTTTCTCTTTCCGGCATGACTCGACCTTATTTGTCTACAACTAACACTTCCATCAGCCGGGTGCAACAGTTAAGCCGATTGCAAATTATCTAACTTCACTAAAATTTAAAGTATGTTTCCCTCTGTCTCTCTCCCTTCGTCCCGGCCCCGCACCCCCTCCGCCCCCTCGCCCCTGTCCCACTTCAACTCCCATACTAATAAAATAATAATGAAATATTGTATATAAGATACGTGTTTACAAAATATTGGTATTTTCTATATTTTAATTAAACAAGTGTCAATTATGATTGGACAATGTAAATATTTTAAGGTTGTAAAGTAATAATAATACAATTTTTATAAAACATAACAATATTCAAATGAAGAAATAATTTGTTAGTTAATAAATGCAAGTATCAAATACAATAAAATAAGATTGTAAGCAAATGAATTGGCCTCTAACATCTGAGTAATGTACATGGAATCCACTAAAATAAAATGCCAAAATAATGGTGTCAGTACAGCTTGGCACAATAGAGAATCAATTTATTCTGAAGAGTCCATATATCCTCTACCAACCAAGCTAAATTTCCTTAATGTTAGAACACAAGGATATAGCCATTATTGTACAAATCTTTAATGTTCTCTTTAATGTTCTTATTCATACAATGATTGAACTACTCCAAGGAGTATGGATTGTTAAGCCCACCACGGTTTTTTCCCTAGAAATGTTTCGAATGTCTATCCTCAGTCGTGAAATGTTTGGCAGATTCAACTTCACATTTTGATGGCCGAGGACACCCCCAAGCGAGGAGCCTATCGACTAGAAAGTATACCTTTATTGAGAAGTTATGCTATAATTTATAGATGGGAAACTCTTCCACTTTGAAATTTGACAATTATTTCTATTAATTGTAAAATATTATGATTTAAACTAAGAATTGCATCTTGGTGTGCAATGGGTACGCCGAAGAGGCATGAAATGTCAATTACAATAATATATGGCATTTTTTTACAACAAAAGGATCAATGGAGAAATGGTGGGTTTAAATCAATTATGCATCCATTTACAAGGATCCAAATGAGTGAAACAACACATACATTACTAATAATCTCATTTTATATTTATAATAGGGAATGAAGGAGAGAGGGAGAGGAGATAGAAAAATAATATATGGAGTGATATAGGGGTAGAGAGAGATGGAGAGGGGGTGGGGGGGAGGAGGCCTTATATCTAGAGAGAGAGAGGTATGATGTTTGAATCTTGCATCTCTATGAGTATATCCAAGGGGAGATTTGTGGATTAATTTGTAAATGATGCATCAACAACAACATTTTTTATATTAATTAACAACATATAACGAGATTGTTGACCCTTACACAACCACAAGCTAAGGGTAACAAGTGATCAGCAACACATTAGCATGGGTATTGGCTAACATAAGTCAAGACCAAAAATGGTTCACAACTAGAAAATATAGAAGCTCTCCTCAAAAAGATGCTTAGAGAACAAGAGGCCACAACTAGCCACTTATAGCATAGAGGCTTAGAGAACAAGAGGCCACAACCAAAAAACCATGGAGTGGGGAAGATTTAAAAGGAGATTTTGAAAGCCTCCAGAGGCCTTCTCATTAGGTATGAAAATAGTACCCAAAGTTGCCTAGTACTTAAAAATAGCCACACTCTGATAGAAACTTCTTTCCACCTCAATAGGAAGGGAGCCTGCCTCTATAATAGTATAAAAGGAAATGATGAACAAGAAAGAGAGATAATCACAATTCCAATCCATGTCTAATAATCCATATTTTAGATTATACCACATAAAGTTGCAACTATCCTCTTTCATGAAGCATGTCTCCACCTCCATAGGGAACTCTTCAACCACCATAGGAATTGTAAAAGAGGGAGAATTAGACAGAATGTGCCAAGCCCTCACCAAGGTCATAAAACATATCCTAACTAGGAAAGGGAAAAAATAACCCCAAAATATGCGCTAATCCTAACAAAAAACAACTAAAGACCAATGCATGCCCTTGAAAATTATGAGGATTTTGACTTCTTGATGAAGCCAACATAAAATCACTACAGCCAAGACATACCCACAGACTTATGATCTCCCTCATCCTCAAGATCATTTGTAGAAGATTAAACCTTAACACACACTAGTCAGCCAAATAAGTCTCGACCATGCATAGCCATCCAACACACTAACATAAAGGCACACTAGGGACAAAAATGCCACCAACACTAAAAACTATATTCCTTGAGAGCTATCAAGATAGACATCTTCATCGTCATCTCCCCATCTACAACATCATATTTTAAAAACTTCCCCTACTACTCTTCCTTCTTAGAGCCATCAATGTAACATTTTTTTTGTCAGTGTGATTGTTACATCAACAACAACGTTGACGTAGATTAACAACTAGTATTTTGGCTATAGCTATGATTATTATTTGGACCAATGGTAATAGTCTTAATAGAAGATTGAAGTATTTATAATTTACATGTATATCCTCATTTTATTTTATCAGTAGCATATGCACTAGGATTTAGTGCCCTTATGTGTCCATTCTTATCAAGATAGAAGACATTTGAGGGATAAAGGAAAAATATTTGCAACTATGATAATTGACATGTCATCCATAATTATACTAATTCATAAGTTGGATTCTATAAGAGACTGACAAGGGGGGAAGGTACTTGCAAATTGCATAGGAATGCCATTTTTATTGAATATAAGATGAACTTATAAATATTTATTGATTTGATTTTTTTGTTATCTACTCTCTTATTTGATTTGGTTTGCCACCTTTAAAAGTCTTAAGTTATACTATACCTGTATTTTCTTTATATCAACACTTTCTTTTATTTACTTCCACATACAACCTTACGACTGTGAAGATATTATTTTGATCGTATATTCATGAATATTGATAGATTATAAGATCAAGTCCTCATAAGGCCCATACAAAGGTTCACACCCTCGTATTAACTCTTGTGTGTTGATAATTACATTCTAAAATGAATTAAATTTAACTTTGACTTTTTATCCAACAACCTAATGCAGACCAAGGGCAGGGAGGATCCAATTAAGGATAGTCCAAACCTTGTAGCTTCAGAATAACACAACCGAACAACACAACACAACAATTGTTTTAACAGATTTTCATTAACATGCCCAGCTGTAAGGCCTTCCGAGTTAGGGCCAATTACAATTAGAAGTAATTTTGCAAGATCAAGATCAAATAAAACTCTAGCTAGTTCAGCTCTAAAAACTATCAGCAACTGATGAAAACCCTAAGGAAGATCTAAACTTGAGCTCGCAAGCCTCCAAGAAATCTCCTTGTTTCCAAGCCTCCACCACTAGCTCTGCTACAAACAAACTATCAGAAATCAATCTGATCTGCAACATCTCACAGGATCTTTTCCACAACTTCACCTCTCAAATATGCTATCAGAATCTCCTATCTGATCATCCAGATCTACCAAGTCCTCTAAGTCCTGACTACCTAAAACAACTACCCAAAAACCCCTTAAATACTAATCATCAGCCACAAGTTAGCTGGATGAAATTAGTAACTCTTCCTAACCAATATTAAATGCAACACAAGTCGGCTCTCAAATAACCTTACAATAATTAAATTCAACATGTCGGCCTATAACAACAGTTACGAATAATAAATACACCAAGTCAACCCAACAAATCACACAGAACTCCAGTCAGTAAACCAGAACTACTCAGCACCAGTAAAATAACTGACCATGCCAAGTATCACCGACCACCAGTGTCGACCAAGCACTGTAGGCATCGCCGAGTAACATTTTCATCGAGAGCTAGAGATTATCGAGTTCTCTTCAGCGACTGACCTTCCTTTAATGACCGAGACCATCGGTCAAGGCTGCAATTGAGTAACACCGGCCAAACAACACACCTCCATGAAGATCCATCGAGTACCGTAGAATGCCCCTGCATCAGACACCCCAAGTTCGAAAAGATGTTCATATGTGAGAAGAACATCTTCTGAGATTCAGAACATAAACCCTGAACTGGTTCTTCACATACAAGTCCTCCACCTTTTTAGTTTGCATACTTTTCCACTTCAACTTTCTCTATCTCTTCAAGTATTTCCTTGACAACTCACAAGTATGTTCTTCACACGGATCAACCATACCTTTAGGATCCACCAACTCAACTCAGCTACCAATACTCAAGCTTCTCCTACCGAGTGTTGTATCCAACAAAGACATCAGGGAAAATTTCCTGTCATCCTTCTCAACAGTAAACACATTTATGACACGGTCATACATAGCTCTGCAATCATATTGCCAAGGCCTATCGACCAATATATCACAACTATTCATCTTCACAATGTCACATAGCACAAGATACTTATACTAGCCAATCTGAACATGAATAAAGCATTGTTCTCTTACTTCTAGAGCATGAACATCTTGCAACTAGCCAATCCTATAAGGAGAAGGATGCTTCATTCTATTCAACCCAAGTTTCTTAACCCTGTCCTCAACAACAAGGTTATCAGTACTACCACTGTCAACAATAACATCACAAATTTTACCTCCAAACTTGCATCGGGTCCTAAACAAGTTACTCCTCTGACAAGGTTCCACCTTTGTACCGAGCAATGTTTGTCAAAGCAATAAGTTCTCAGAGTCAGGTTCATTCTCATTTACCACAGCAGCTCGTCGGTCACCAAGCTTCTTCTGTGTACACTCAAAAGAATGATGTCCTTCCTCTCCATAGTTGTAACAAGTTCCCTTAAAGATAACTCTACCTATCTAATTCTTCAGTTCCACAAGCATATGTTCATCTTCTGCATCAGTTGATTTATCTTTCACCGAGTGATCATTCTTTTCCTTCTCTTGGGAGTTACTAAGTTGTTTCCTCTTCAACTTATCTTTTGCCTTCAAAGCATACTGATAAGCATCTTCAACAGAATCAATCTTCAGCATACCAATCTCATCCTAAATATTGAATCTCAAACCATTCACATACCGAGCTACCTTTTCCTTACCAAGCTCTCAGTGTCCAGATCGAATAGTAAGTTTGTAGAACTCCTCGGTATAATCTTCAATAGACAAATCCTTTTGTTTCAAATTTTGCAACTTCTTAAACAAGTCAAGCTCATAGTCCACCGGTATGAACTTAGCTTTCAATTTTGTCACCATCAATCTCCACCGATTGATCTTTATTTGACCTTCATCTTCTCTATCTCTTTGTAGTTCTTTCCACCAAAGAGTAGCATGTCCTTTCAACTTAGTCTACGCCAATCTTACCCGAAGAGGATCTTCAATTTCTTCCAGCTCAAAGAAATCTTCAAGTTCACCAATCCAATCAATCATTTTCTCAGGCTTCAAAGTACCAGAGAAAGTAGAAACTTCCATTCGATAACTATTACTTAATCGAGCTCCAAATCTAGGCAACCGAGCAATTCTATCTTCACCAGATCTATCCCTCCGGTCATCACCACTAGATCCAACAGGTTCAAAGTCTTCAGTAGCTTCCTCATAACCATCTTTAGTACCAACATTTCAGGGTACACCAGTAACAACTCTCATGATATCGGCGACCATGTCATTCTTCTTCAACTCCATCTCGGATCTGAAATCTGATTTCACCTTCTCTGTAATCCTAGATTCCATAGTATCATAGAGATTAGCAATTACTCTAGGGTCCAATCTTCTCAGAGGCATCATTAAAGATGAGAGAAACCCTCTGCAACAAAACCCTACACCGACAACCTTGAGGAAACCTCCAAGTTGTATGCAAGTCAAATCAGCCTACCACCTTGCACAAATAACTAGGGAAAGATTCCACAAGTTCACTGCTCTGAATCTGCAATACAAATTATACGATCTCTTCACTAACAAGATTAACTTCACAAGATCAGCCTTGCTAGCTCAACCTTAGCTCCACAAGATCAACTCAAATCTAATACCACCTGATGTAGACTAAGGGTAGGGAGGATCCAATTAAGGACAATCCAAACCTTGCGGCTTCAGAATAACATAGTGGAACAACACAACACCACAATTGTTTCAATAGATTTTCATTAACATGCCCGACTATAAGGCCTTCCGGGTTAGTGCCAATTACAATCAGAAGTAATTCTGCAAGATCAACAAGATCCAATACAACTCTAGCTAGTTCAACTCTAAAAACCATCAGTAACTGATGAAAAACCTAAGGCAGATCTAAACTTGAGCTCACAAGCCTCCAAACAATATCCTTGTTTCCAAGCCTCAAGCACTAGCTCTGCTACAAATAAACTATCAGAAATCAATCTGATCTGCAAAATCTCGTAGGATCGTTTCCACAACTTCACCTCTCACATATGCTATCAAAATCTCCTATCTGATCATCCAGATTTGCCAAGTCCTCTAAGTCCTAACTGCCTAAAACAACTACCCAAACACCCCATAAATACTAATCATCAGCCACAAGTCCACTGGATGAAACCATTAACTCTTCCTAACTAATATTAAATGCAACACAAGTCAGCTCTCAAATAGCCTTACAATAATTAAATTCAACATGTCAGCCTGTAACAACAACTACCAACAATAAATGCACTAATTTGGCCCAACAAATCACACAAAACTCTAGTCAGTAAACCATAACTACTAAGCACCAATGAAATAAGCGAGCATGCCAAGCATCGCCGAGCACCACAGGCATCGTCCAGTAACACTTGCACCGAGCGCCACATATTACCGAGTTCTCTTCAGGGACTGAGCTTTCTTCAATGACCAAGACTGTCAGTCAAGGCTGCAACTGAGTAACACCAGCCAAACAACACACCTCCATGCAGATCCACCGAGTACCCTAGAATGCCCCTGCATCACAACCACATTAAATTTAATTTTGACTAAATATTCTATTATATCTATACATTATTTGTAAATTTAATTATTAACTGAAGTAAGTATTATTTCTATAATTACAAAATATTATTAAATAAATTTATTCTTTATTATGTATTATTAAATATAATTTTTATTTTTGTTACTAATATTTTAAATATATTAGAATTATGTATAAAAATATTATTTTTATAATTATGTAACATTGTTGATACGTAATGTGTAAAATATTATATAATATGAAATAGAATGTAAATCATATTTATTATTATTTAATAATTGAAATATTATAGAATTCTATTATATTTAATTATATATAACATTATTAATCATTTTATAGTAAAGTTTAAAAGGTAAGGTCCAATGAATCCAATAGATTGACACATCCAAAATAAGAAAATAAAAGTAGTTGTTGTCCTTCAATTTGCATGTTACTCATCTATGGGATCACAACTTAATAATTGATCATTGATATACATAAGATAAACATGTTTATGAGAGGTATAGTAGATATTTAACATTAAAAAAAATGTGAATGTACAAATCAAACATTTGAAGATACATTAGATTGAATTATAAAAGCCATTCAAAATTAAAAGTAGAAACCGGAAAGTTGATACATGGGGATCAATGATTTACACAAAACTTAAAATTATAGTCTCATGTAATAATGGATAATACAAACTAAATATATACATTAATTATTTAAATTATTAATGATAAAAAAGTACATGACAAAATCACCACAAAGATCATTCTTTTAGTAAGTAAAATCACCTTTTATGTCTTAAAAAAATAGTATAGTATTTTTCATATTTAATTAAAAATAACAATATAGTTGTCCTCCTTTTCTCCTTAGCAGTTTGTGGTTGTTTCTTAAGATTTCTAGTTGTCCGAGTTCTTTGGTTGGTGTTAGCACTCAAGTGGAATTATGTTCCTCCTATTCTTCTCTCCATATGGATTACTACCCTCACAACTATAGGGTGTTTTGGAAAGTTGAAGAACGGCAGAAACCTTTTTTAGGTTGCATTAAGGATGACATGCTAGCATCTATGTTCCTATGTGATCGGTTGCATATCCATTGAGGCATTAAGATAATTGTTGGTTTTGATAACCTCTTACCTTCTGGCAAGCGTATCATCTATCCTTCGCAAATTCTTTCAGTCTTCCTCTCTAATGTTCTTGATCTTTTGCAGTCTCCTTTTCTCTTAGAATTGATTATTAGTCGGTATGTTAAGTCATAATATCTCTCTGGGAATAAGATAAACAAGGCTATCCAAAAGTATGATCTTTGGGATAGTGAGGCACTCATTGAAGGCCTTTTCCATCACCACTTGGTGTTGAATAATTATGGGGTCTATATGGTTCTTGAAAGTATCAAAAAGGCACTTGAGTGTCATTCATTTCAACCTATGAAAGCTTTGATATAAAAATTTGGTGGCTTCTTAACTAAGGACTATGTTAATGGTATCTATCAGGATGTGTTTTCTCTACTAGATCTCTTGGAACAAGATTATACCCCTTCCAATGCCCAATCCACCATTGCTCCTTCTCATCCCATTTCGACCTCTGGTCAGCCTATCCCTAACCTCAATTTGAAGTTAGGTTTTAGTGATGTCTCTTCATTTTTTATGGAAGACTAAATTCCTTTGTCAATACTGCAGATTTTTTTTTTGGTCATTTTCTTTTATGTGCCGATCTCTCATGCAGATTGTAGGTTTTCTCCTTGTTAGCTCGTAGAAGATAGAGTTCTTGTGGGATCTCTCTATGTTTTTGCAAAATTTTGGCTTTCTACTATATGTAATTCAAAATTGTATGATGTATTTTTATCTAAATACCTTAGAGCCTTCATGTATAATGCCCAATAGGCCAATGCTATAGTTAGGTTTAGGGATGTTTTGAGGGTATTTTGGATTTCAAATGTATCTAGTTGTGGCCGCTAAGGGGGTTTCTTTTTAGAGTCCTTAGGATAGTCTCTTCTCTCTATTCTATTTGATATGAGGTTATGAACAAAGTTTTTCTTTCTGGTTCTTTTCTTCCGGAGCTCCTTTTGAACCAGTGTAAAAATGTTTTAAAAAAACATATTATATTTATAAAAGTATATCAAGTAGCAATGCCACCTTTCCAAAAAAAAATCTTTAAATAAAGATTATTTAATAATTAAATTTTTCATCTTTAAAAATTAATTATGTTAATATGGTGAAATAATTTCTAATAAAATACATATGTTTATGGAAAAGTAAGTCCATGTACAAAAGGTAATAAGTAAATAAAATAAATATTAAAAAGCTCATGGACAAACAAATATACAATTCAAACTGACAAGAAAGGTAATCCATAAATGAGCAAATAAAATTCGGTTGTAAAAAAATGTGAAGTCAAATGAAAGTGCTAGAAATCGTAAAGATCAAAAAATATAAATGATAGAAATCAATGTTCTAGATTAGTTTTATTGTCTTCCATCTTTGTAAGAAAAAGTGAGCCATTGGTTTTCAAAGTTAGCTGAATTTTTCACATAAGAAATGCCTTTGGTGTAATTATCAAAATTAATGCATGTTTTAATTCCACAATACTTGTTTAAGTAATTGGTTATAATAGTTAAATGTGACATACTAATTCAATATAATGTTTATTCTTTTATATTTAATCTATATGGAGTTACTATTCTTGTTGTGATTGACCACTAATTGTATAGATCATAGGTCTACAGAAGTGAATATAGTTATAGAAAAGGGATGTTTCATGATATATGAGGTTTTTTGATATTGCCATTGGGATTCAATTGTCTATTATTTAAGTTAAACTCATTGACCCATATTCCTATCCTTTCAACTGTAGAGAGAAATCTTACTCTCACTAAAGATTAAATTTGTCAATGCTAATTGATACTTCTCCTTCATCTCCTTCTCACATGAGATTGCATATTGTCATTGATTTGGGAAATGGTATTGATAATAATGATGTGAGTACTAATGGTTTTGATTATTTGTATGAAATTGTTTAAATTAATTATGAATTATCTTCAAGGTTTTTAAAATATTTAACTCTAGCTCCTAGTGACAAACATAATGATATGGTACATCATTAAAGCATGGTATTTTTTTTACACTAGTCATAGCTTCATCTAAAATACTTCCTATGGCTCCTTAAGAAACTTATCCACCATCTCTAAATGATGTTGAACAATTTTGGGAGATGGATAAATTTTTAGTCTACCTCACTCGTGTTGAAGATTCTCTTACATGTGTTTTCTTTCATTTATATAATGTGGCCCACATGTAATATGATGCTTGACGTGTCTTTATAATTTCCTAGGCTCTTATTAGATTATCCTTATTTCTCTTTTGGCACAAGACAACTAAGGGACCAATCTTATCTTGAAATTCATTTATTTATTTCATCATTCTTCTATTGGATATATGTTATTGCATAAATATTTTTCATAAATTTTCTTGTGTGTTGTTTACTAGGGGATGATGCAAACTATTGAGATCCTTTTATTCTCTTCCATATTCACCCCAATGGACTTGGTTTTGATCTTCTACGATCTTCTTCCATTGTGCTTGGAGTTCTGCTTGGAGGAGAAGGTCAATTGGATACAATTATACTTGATATACATGATTTCAATAATGCAAATACTAAACCTATATAGTGGATCCCTTATGTGCTCTTTTGTGTCTTGTAACTTTCATCTTTGATTTTCCTTTGTCTGGGAGAAATTAATTATTTCTGTGTATTTTTTATGGATGTAGATATGGTACTTGAAAGTGAATCTAGTTAATAAGGTGTGTAAAAACTCTCTAACACAACGTAATGTATTCCACTATATCTTATACTTTGTACACACACCACAAAGTTCTATTTGTGCATTTTGAAAGAAGTTATCATGGTATCCAGTTAAAATGCACAAATAGAACTTTGTGGTGTGTGTACAAAGTATAAGATATAGTGGAATACATTATGCTATGTTAGAGATTTTTTACACACCTTATTAAGTAGATTCACTTTCAAGTACCATACCTACATCCATAAAAAATACACATAGAAATAATTAAATTCTCCTAGACAAAGGAAACTCAAAGATGAAAGTTACGAGACACAAAAGAGCACATAAGGGATCCACTATATAGGTTTAGTATTTGCATTATTGAAATCTTGTTGAACTAAAATCCCCTAAAATACCATGATAACTTCTCTAAAATCCACTATTGCGACCTTAGAACAAGATGAATCAGATGTAGAAGATCCCATCAGAGAGTGTCAATGAAATAATGTTGTTCATTTGATGGAGAGAGATGTTACCCTTGATGATATTAGATCTTCCACATCAAGATGTCCCAAACCTTCATGGTGTAAACATCCTAGTCGGGATTCAGAAACAGATTCACATGAGTATGAATGGGACTCTCTTTCAGAGCCTTCTATAGTTGACATGAATGTTGATGTCATCCACACTTACAGTTCTCAATTTGAAGTAGGTGATGAGTCATGTGTAGGATTAGAGGATTTGAACCCACATGTCACCTTAGTGGATGATTCTTCACTTGTTAGGACAAATCCTGCTTTGGGTAGCTTAGAAGGATACTTGACAGACTCTAACTCTTCGGTCACTAGAGATGATATCATTCACATTCATAATCTTGAGCCATTCATTGACTTACCTCTTGCTCATCCTAACCTCATTGATTGGTCCCATCGCTATCAAGAACCTGAGCTATTAAAATTCCAAAATGATTATGAGATAACCTGTTACTTGAATGCTATTGAACCCTTAGTCTCTTCCACTAGTGAACTGGCTACCAGCATGACGGAGCTAGACATCAAGTACCTTAGTCACAAAAAAAGTAAAAATAAAAAAGAATAAGATTTATGAAGGAAAAAACCACTGTGTGGTAGTGTCAGAACCAAAAAAAGTAAAAATAAATGATGTATCCAAGGGTGAAAACCTCTCTGAGGCACCTAAGGATGAGGTACTTGATTGTCTCCCTAGCTATTTTCAAGAAAGATCTTCAGTTCTTGTTGAGCCAACATAAGTAGTCAATTTGGGTACAGATGAGGCTCCACAGATAGTACACTTGGTTCAGTCCTTGTCGCCACAAGAAAAAGAAGATCAATTTTTCTTGGACTTATTCAGATATGCCAAGGTTGGACACTAATCTTATCATGCATCACTTGACCATAGCTCCAGGTGTAAAACCAGTCAAACATAAATGGAGAAAAATGCATCCTCACATAGCTCTTCTAGTCAAAGTAGAATTAGAGAAACTCCTTGGTGCCGGATTCATAAGAGTTATTGACTATGCTGAATGGATATCAAACATTGTACCAGTTTCCAAACATGACAAATCCATTCGAATTTGCACAAATTTCAGAGATGTCAATAGAGCATGCCCAAAGAATGATTTTCCACTCCCTAATATAGACATGATAGTGGACATGACTGTGGGTTATGATATTTATTCCTGGATGGATGGTTTTTTTAGATACAATTAGATTAAGATAGCTCTTAAAGATCAAGAAAAAAATGCATTCACTTGTGCATGGGGTACCTATTGTTGGAACGTTATGCCTTTTGGATTAAAAAATGTAGGAGCCACCTATCAATGAGTTGTGACAACCATTTTTTAGGACATGATGCATAAAAAAATGGAAGATTATATGGATGACACCTTGGCCAAGTCTAAGAAAAGAGACACACACTTAGATGATTTAGAAGTCATTCTAGATCGCATGGAACAATTTCAACTAAGGTTAAATCCTAAAAAGAGTGCATTTGGTGTCACCTTTGGAAAACTTCTATCATTTCAGCAAAAGGAATAGAGGTAGGCCCTACAAAAGTCCAAGCAATCATAGATATGCCACCTCCTAGAAACATTAGTCATATAAGGAGTCTTTGAGGGTGCCTTCAATCCATAAGGAGGTTCATTTCATAGTTGGCAGATAGAGCTCAACCTTTTAACAAGAACTTACACAAAGGAGTCAAATGTGTTTGGAATGAGGATTGTCAAAAGAGCATCGATCAAATCAAGAAATACTTGGCATTACTAGCTCAACTTGATGAGCACGGGAAAGAAAGAGTAATATACTACATTATTCATACTCTTGTTTCATATGAGGTTAACTACACCAGCATTGAGAAAGCTTGCCTTGCAGTTGTGTTTGCTTCCCAACAGTTGCGACATTACATGCTTGCACACATAATAAACCTCATAGCAAAAATTGATCCACTCAAGTATTTACTTGGTAAGGCTGCCCTCATAGGTAGACTTTCTAAATGGATGATGATCCTTTCTAAGTTTGACATAGAGTACATTGATCGTAAAGCCATAAAAGGACAAGCCATAGCAGATCAATTGGCTGATTTCCCAATACAAGATAGTGCACCTATTCAAGTTGACTTCCTAGATGAGCACCTCATGTATATGACTGAAAGAACATGGAAGATGTTCTTTGATGGATCCTTTATGAAAAATGGTCCAGGAGCTAGTGTGTTGTTTGTTTCCCCTCATGGGTACATGATTCCTAAGTCTTACAAGTTATTATTCCCATGTACAAATAACATTGCTGAGTATGAAACTTTAACAAATGGACTTAACATGGCCATAGAATGGAGAATCAAAGAGCTATACACCTATGGGGATTCACAGCTGATAATCAACCAAGTCAATGAAGAATATCAAACAAAAGATGAGAAACTAGTACCTTATAAGAAAATGGTTGATTCCTTGAAATGATACTTCACATTTGTCACATTTCAGAAAATCCCTAAAGCAAAAAACAAAGCAGCTGATGCTATGGCTACACTTGCTTCACTCCTTCAATTAGAGCAACATGAGTCCAAATTTGAATTCCTAGTGGAAGAGCTACATCACCCTATCTATGACTCCCAAGAAAGCCATGTAATTTGTACCCTGGTTGGTTGTGAGTCATCCCATTATGGTGCCATTTACTCATACCTTTGTGATGGCATTATTCCTAAAACCTTTAACCGATCTGAACATAGAAACCTTACCCGAAATGCCTCTTTCCATACCCTTATCTCTGGTAATTTGTATAGGAGGGGTCTAGATGGAACACTTCTTAGATGCTTAGAAAAGGAAGAATTCGACCAAGCATTAGTTGACATTCATGAGGGCATCTGTGGGGGACATTCCAATGGTCTTGCCATGGCCCGAAGGTTGCTTAGGGTGGGGTACTATTGGCCTATGATGCAGATTGATGTAGTTGCTTTTGCAAAGTCATGTGAAAAGTATCAAAAACATGGTAACCTAATACATGCTCTAGGCAGGGAGCTCATTCCTTCTATATCTCATTGGCCATTTCAGTGTTGGGCCTTTGATCTTGTTGGGAAGATTCATCCCAACTCATCAGGTGGACACAAGTTTATCATCACTGCTACTGATTATTTCACTAAATGGGTAGAAGCTATCCCACTTTCTATTGCCTCGGGCAAGACAGTCTCTCTATTCATTCTGAATCATATCATATGTCGATATGGAGTGCCTTTTGAGATTATCACTGACAATGGAGGTCAGTTTAAAAATAAGGACCTTAAGAAACTCTGCAAAAAATTCAAGATTAAACAACATTGGTCCTCCATTTACTTCCCGTAAGTAAATGGTCAAGCAGAGGCATCAAACAAAACCATTCTTAAAATCCTACATAGAGCAGTTCATAAGAATGGTAGAGATTGGCATTTACAGATAAATCCGGCTTTGTGGGCCTATAGAATGAGTATTCATACTCCTATTCGGGCTACTCCTTTTGCCTTTACATATGGTGTTGAAGCAGTGTTACCTTTAGAGGTTGAGATTCCTTCACTTAGATTTTCCTTCAAAGGTCTAGTTATAGATGAAGACTACCGCGCCATGAGACTTCAAGAGTTAGAACTTCTAGATAAGAAATGTCAAGCATCATTTGACCATATGTGGGTTTATCAAATGAGCATGTCCAAAGCCTTCAACAAAAGGTTCTCCCTAGAGAATTCCAAGTGGGAGATCTTGTCCTGCGTGAAAATCCTAAGAAACAACAACATAGAGATCAAAAAGGCAAATTTGAACCTAATTGGCTTGGACCTTACATCATTACAACAACTTTTGGGATAGGTGCTTATTTACTATTTACTGAAGAGGGAGAGTAGCTCCCTGATCCTATCAATGTCTTACACCTGAAGAAGTTCTATCCATGATGCTCATTCTGTCTAGGGGCATCCTTTGTACATACTTATTGATCTTGAAAAAATTTTTAAAATGATATATTGTCAAAAATTCTAAAAATCTGAAAATGTCCTGAAAAAATGATCATCTTAGTGAAAACCTAGCAATAGGTGTTTTGATGTATCTCAAAAAAATTTATATATTTCAAAAATACAAAAAATATAAAAAATTAAAAAATTAAAAGAAAATAGAAAAAGTGTCTTGGTGAAAACCTGGAAATAGGCGCCTTGGTAGAAAAAATACAAAAAAATTATAAAAAGTCCAGAAAAAAAAAAAAAAGGAAAAATTTGCAATAAAATCCAAGTGGTGAAAACCTAGAAATAGGTGCTACTTGAGGCCTTTGCACCTTTGTTTCTCAGCACACATCCTCGACACTTAGCCTTTCTCCATCAGGCCTTGTCATTGTTGCCTTGGTTTGGAATTGGTCTTTGTCTTTGTCTAGGGAGCATAACTGTGTTAGCTTTGGTCTCTTGGATGCGTTAGTCTTTAGGACACCTCACAAACTATGTTTTTCAACACAACCCCTTGCATCGAGTGTTCAACACTTATCAGTTTGGTCTTACCCAGTTTTGTCATGTGATCTTACCTACTGGAAAACATTCAATCCTTATCCTCGGAACTTAGTATCAGTTAACACACTTAAATTTTTAAACACAACACTTAATGCTTATGCTCTGTCATGATATTTTCTTAGTGTGCTGACTATTATTGATTTTTGTTGAGTGTCCTTGTCTAATAAGTCTCTTTGGGATGCATAGCTAGAGGACTTAGAGCATGGGGCATGTTTTTTCTTGCTTTCTGCTTGTGGGTGTGGTCTTGAAGCTCTTGAGTTTCTCTTGTTTCCCCCTTGAAACACTTAGGAGATTTGAGATATCATCCTTGACTGGTTTTGCACAACTATTCTTATGATCCTCCTGGCATCTATTCCTTGATGAGAGCATGGTTTTGTTACAAAGCTGTGTCACACTTTTATAAAGGAAAAGGTCAACAACACACAAATTTTAAGTTTAATGACATATAAATGGCATTTATGTTTAAAATTTGGAGATGATGTAAACTAATGAAACGTGTAAAAGTGGATGAAGTTTATGGCTATAATTTTTTTAATTTTTTTTGAACAAGAATTCACATAGTTTTTAAATTTTTTAAGTCCATTTTTTACTTGCTAAAAAATGCTGAAAAATGAGGGTCTTGTCAGCACCAAAAAAGTATATGCAAATAATCTCTTCCTTTCATTTCAAAATATGTCATAGATAAAATGTATAGCTAGTGCAGAAAAGAAGAAAAATTAGTTTTGAATGTATATTTTCTCTGTTATAACTACTCAAAGTCGAACATACCTGGAATCGATAGTTTTCATCTCGCGTCAAATTTCCCCTATCAAATCTACACCATTCAGAAAATAAATTATACACTCTTGAAGATAACTCTCTCCTCTAGTGTTAAATATAAATTTTCAATTTTTTTGATAAGCTTTACTATTTTTTTCTATTTTTTAAGCATCTTGTTCTCAAATGTTAAAATACCTACTTGTAGTATTTTGAAATTATAATATATTAGATCTAATTAAAATACTACAAAAATTATATGATGATAATCTTGACTCTGTGCTCTAAAAAAGGGTATTTTTATATTTGTAAAAAAATATCTTTAAAAAGAGTAAGAGTTATTGAAACGTCACTTTTCTGAAATAATTTTATTTTTTTAGTAATTTTTATAAAACATGCATTTAATAGATATTTCCAATCGGAAAAGGTGAAGAACTTATCTAACTTAGCTAGAATGAATCTAGCTAGACCATATGTTTGACAAAAAATAATTTTAGTTAGAAATACTCAAATTCAGCTATGCTGATAAGTTGTCTTGAAACGTGACACAACTTTGTGCTTTTACTACTTTATGTCTTTGATGCTTATGTTAGAATCTTTCCACATTCCAATCTGATATAAATCACATTCATATCTTCATAGTTGCGCTTGTGACTAGTGATGATTGTGTGATTTTCCAATGTCCGTTAATAATGGCCCAATGGTGAAAATAAGTTCCTTAACATTCTCTAATTAATGATAAACACAAAATCATATGTTACAGTTGCTCTATTGCAAGTACACCTTTGCATTTTCATGTAGCTTGCATTGTTAGGATTCATGTTAATTTGCATTTTTAGGCTGCATTAGGAGTTTGAGAGGGTTTTCCTTCATCTTTCTTTTGGACTTTTAATCAACTATGATCACGTTTTGATCTTCATTTCCTTATCTTCTTTCGTGATCTCAATCAAAATTTCCTATCTTAAACAGTTGATTGATTTTGAGGCATTCTCTTTCTTGAGGTAAATTCTCTTTCTTCTCCCCATTTCTTTCCACCTCTTCCAAACTTCTATCTTCCATTCACTTTCACCCCACTTCTTTTCTTCTAATTCAATCTTGGGGCATAATCTTTCCTGTTTGATGATCTACCTTGGTTCTGTGATCCTTATATCTTTCATCTTACATCAAGAACCTTATTTTTAGTGTGATTTGATCAAATTTGTCAATTTACTATTTCTCCTCTATCTCATTTCGATTTCGATCACAAGGGAACAATACTTATCAAAGTTCAATCCTTGATTCAACTTTATCAAACCTATCAATTACTTCACTTGGAGAAACCTTGCTTGAGACTTGACAATTACCTATTTATAGGGGTGTTGAACTTGTCCTGATGTGTTCCCATCTATTGATCACACGTCTAGGTTGTTTTTTGATTCCAAATCAATCTCACATTTCAACTTCATTCTTTGACTACATGTGTTCCCATGAAGATCACACATTAGTCAAAGAGGGGCAAATGTATGCACCCTAAAATGGTCGCCTAGACTTTGGGCCCCCATTCATCAATTTATAATTTCCTGAATCAATGCTTGGCAACATTTTCAATTCAAATTAATTTCCTTGATCAAATCATAATTAATTTAATTATTTCAATATTTCCTAAGGTTTGATCATTTTATCCTAAATTTTATTTAATTAAGAGAACATGCTCCCTTTTAATTAAATAAAAAATATTTTAATTAAATAATAAAATCACTTTATCCTAAGCCACATTTAATTAAAAGAACAAATCTCTTTTAAATAAATAAAAAATCTTTTAATTAAATAATGGAAACTACTTTGCTAAAAATAATAAATAAATAATAAAATAAAAAGAAAAAGAAAAAGACTTTTTGTCTATACATTGAATGCACACTTTCCAAGATGAGTGGAATCTCCTTTTTCCTCTTAATCTATTCCACACATCTTTTTACCTCTTAACCATGTCTATTGATTTTGCCTCTTGAGAATCTTGAGCACATGGATCAATCAAGATTTAATCTCTACCATTCCTCATTTTTTTTTGCCTCTTAATCTTGACTGCCCATTCATTTTTAAATCCTTTATAAGGAGCCCTCTCCTTCTCATTTTATGCATGGAGATTTTAGAGATCAAGATTTATGTTATTGTTATGCTGGTTTGGAGAGCGATTTTGGAGAAGAATTTGAGCACTTGAGCTTGAATATTGAAATTTCTCTTTTCTTGTCTTCTTCTCTCATGCCCCATGGCAATCTATTTAGATTAATATTGCACTTGCATATTAGATTAGATTCATATTTCTTTCATAAAATAATCTTGCATAAACATTTCCTTTCAATGATTAGTTTGCTTTCATGCATTGTTATCATATAGAATAGCTTCCATTTTCATTTGCATGAATACTTGATGATCATGGAGACTAGCATTCTTTCTTTTCCTCTTTGAATCTCTCATTTTATGGTGTACTTGCATGGGCACAAACTAGGTCTAAGTTGAGGGCCTTCATCATAAACCCTTGCACTCCATGAATAGAGAGCTATGAGTCGTCATTTGAGACTTCATCCTTGAGAAATCTTAGATTTAATGACTCATAGAAGTGTGTCAATATTTTAGCACACAAAACTCACCCCCTAATTTGAACATCTCATTATTGTAATTCACATAACTAAATTTAACTTAAATTGAGCAAGTGATTAGTCTCTTTTAAGGTAATGAGGGAGAGGTCAAAAATATAGATTTTCATGTATTCAAGATGGCTTTATGATGAATTTTATCTATTTCCTCTGCAATAGAGTGCATACACGAGCTCTTATCTAGCACCATCAACCTTTCATAAATAGTTCAAGGAAAAATAATTCATACAAAAGGTATGGCATTGCTAATTGAGAATTTGACTTCAAATTTATCATTTTCCCTTAGGGGGTAAACACTATTTTCTATATGTCATTGTTCTAGAGAGGTTAATTCCTACTCATAGCTTGACTTAGTGAAGCCTATATACAAGCCAATATATTTTGTCTCACTTATGTGTGTAGGATTCATATTTGGTAGAAGAAGAGTGTAGATTCAAAATATCTAGACGAAGAGAAAGATATTTAGACTTTGAAGAAGTAGAAACACCTGGACAACATATCTTAGTCTCATTATTTGACACTTTCAAAAAAAGATTAGGGAGATAATCTATATAATATCCTAATTAGGAATTTATTTATGATATTCACATCAAACACCTTCGGGACTAAGATGCCTTACAACACAATCCAGGCTTAAATTGTAGAAGTAGATTCCTTTCTAATTACTTGTTATAAATATGTTCTTAGAGTTCACATATTTGTTGTGAAACTTTCTATTAATGCTAAATTTACTATCAAATTTACATCTTTACACATAGTTCTTTCATTTTCTCATTCTATCTTGTCAAATCACAAAAGGGAGACATCAATCATTGTGTCAAACTCTCTCAAGGGTCTAAAGTTGAGCCTATTGATTATTTTGGAATGTATGTTGATGTGAATGAATTTGATCTGTACTTTGCATGTTTAGACTAATGAACTCCATTTGCACCAACTCTACACACTATAACATAACCAACCTTCACTAAAGAAAGAAAAGGGAAAACCTTAGACCAAAAAGAAACCCATGAAAGGAAAAATCCACTATAAAAGTATCTCCCAAAAGATGAACAAGGACAAAGCTATAAAATGACTTAAAAAATAATAATAATCTCCCAATAAGAAGATAAACTTTCCAAATATAACAAACTACTCAAATAGCCTACATTCTGATTTCAATGCTCTTAAAATAAATTTCCAAATACAAACTTTGATAATTAATCCCCGCACACTCGACATTACTTTCTTCCCACTCGACATTAGATTTGTGGGCAACCTCAGACGCGCCATTGGAATGAAATATCATTTGCTAATTTAATCATTAAAATCATTAAAAGACAATCAGCATATGTCGTACTTTAATAATTTGTCCAAAACTTGTTGCATATTGTAATAAGTTATAAACAGTTCGATTGGGTCCAATTAACCATTCCCACTCCAACAACTACGTCCACTCAAACGTCAAAATCATAGAAAAACATATTGATGTTGATGTCATTCATTTGTTGATGAAATCCACAGAACATACATACAGTGTCTTCGGTTTTCCATGGGAAAGGGAACTATTTTAATAATTGAAACTTCTTATGGTGGGCGGATGTTAAATCACCGACTTCTGGGTCAAAAATAAATGGCGGCCTTCTGCGTTCTGGAGAAGCTAGGTTTTCACACCATACATAGATTTCATGACGACTTCAACATATATCCTGAAACCATATTCTCACTACATATCTAAAAGACAATGAATATTTTTGCTGAAAGATCAATTTCTAGTGGATTACTTTCAATATATTTTGAGTTCCAATGTTATTCCAAAGCTTGAAGTGGATCTAGATGTAATTTTGTCCCTACGACACAATCATGGCTGTAATCTAATTTCAAATATATTTCAATTATTCTGAGCCAACCTTTTCATATAATATAATTCTTATTTGTCAACTTGCACACCCATTTATTCAAATTATGTATTTTAGGTTGTACATTGAAACAAGACTTAGGACAGTAGTACACAATACATTCATCGTTTGTGCCAACATTCATCAATTACAAACGTTAGACATTGCATCAACCATTGACTCCCATTACACCTAGGCATTCTACATTGTGCATTCCAATATTATGCAATTCCAGCTTTGACTTTGAGCTAAAGAAGTTGCTTGCTTCAACCCTCTTTCACATCACACTATTCTAAAAGTCAGTATCTTTGTACGTGTTTTGCTTTTAGAAGTCTGCAATAATGGAGGAAGAAATTATAGCAATGCATGCAATTCTACACCATAAAGTAGATTGTACGTGTAATTTTGGCCATGTGACACAGTGATGATCATAATCTCATTCATGAATCCAAATATATCTTATGTATTTTGAAATAATAACATTTTCATATAATCTATATATTACTTGATGCTCAAAAATTTAAATTAAGCATTTGGTGTTGTTTATTTAATATAAGTTCAAACACAGTAATACATTATACATTTATTGTTTGAAATATTTATTATCTTGAATATTTATACATTTTAGATTGTGCATTTCAATATTATGAAATTGGTATTAGAGTTTTAACTTAAAAAGTTTCATTTGTAAACCCTTTTATAACCCCACATTATTCCAAAAGTGAATATTTTTATATGTTTTTCTTTTATAAGTTTACAATAATGGAGGATTAAGTTGTAGTAATAATAATTATACACATTGAAGTAGATTGTAAGTGTAGGTTTTTCCTCACAATATAATAGCACCCTTATACTAGTCTTATGAATTCAAATATTTATTTTCAATCATTTAAAGAAAACCCATTTATACAATACAACTATTATTTGGCAACTTTCTTGCAAAATATTTAAATTATTTAAACGGGATTGTGTATTTAAAAAAAATACTAGTAATACTTTGGGTTTTGACTTTGAGTTAAGGAATTTTCATGTTTCAACTCTCTTATTCTAATACCCAGAGATTTTTCTTAAAGCATTCATTCAAACACATAAACTATTTTTATTTTTTCGCATAACAAAAGTGGTATTAAGGTACATAACCCAACTACATGGTCAATACATGTCATAATATTTGATGGAACACTAGACATGTACACCAATGCACAATTCAAATTCAAATAAGTGGAATACTTAATTCTATCATGAGCCAAGAGGCAAAGGATGAAATTGCAAATGAGGCATGGAGGATAGATAGGATAACTGAAACTTTTAGTTTACCTTCTTAACATCTCGACTAAAGCATCATCCAAGTTTCATGAAATTACAAAAAGTAGAAAATAAAAAATATGCATTTTAAGCTTATGAGAGAAACTACACATGAGTCAAATTGATGGAGTTAATGTGGATTTGGGACTTAATTAGGAGTCTCAAATCCCTTACAAAATATGCCCTTCAAAAACCAACATGGGATAGACCCAACTATACTTAAAGAAAGGGCCCCTACTCAAACATGGGGTTTGTCTAAAGTTCTTGGATATGCTCAAACTCTAGGTTCCATAAAAATGATAAAATATCTCTTCATAAACTTTAGTTTTTTGTATGTACAAGATACTTATTCCCTAAAATTTCATTATGTTTATCTTCCATGATCTATAGTATGACATAAAGCTCCTTCATTGGTATGTGATGTTTGACCTTTATCACAACTTGGAACATTGGTTTCAAGTCCTTAGTTGAACTTAGTCCTGATTACCTATAACACAAAGTGAATTCTTAATGTATAAATATTAAGACTCCATATGCAATTATGACTTTTCCCCATGTACAATGTTCATCTAAACTCTAATGAAACATTGATAAATTTCTTAAAGATGGATCTAGACCTGACCTTGGATCTAAACATAGTGTAAATTTTAAAGTCTATTTTGATGACTATTCTCTAAACCATTAAATCCTTATAGGGTGGGGTTGAGACTTCCTCTAAAAAAGAGAGCCTTTCTATGTTCTAATTCTTATTTTTGAATTGACACCAAACACCTACTTAGGAAAGTAGAGAAAAAAACACTATGACATAGAAATTGGTGTTAGGATTAACAAGGCAGAAATAACAATTATGTGCAAATATAACTAATATCAGAAAATAATAAACCACACAGAATAGAACACAAGACACACAGATTTAACGTGGTTCACCCAATCCCTGGGCTACGTCCACCAACAGCGAGTCCAATATTATTATTATCCAGTGATTACAACCTGATTACAATCTGTAATCCCTTACAGCCCAATTCTGCCGCAAGTACTAAAATCATACATCATAAAAATCCCTAACCCTAAGCCATATTATACAATATTTTCCCACTTTAGGGTTAGAATGAGTTATAAGTAGTCGGCCCAAATGGCCGAAAAAGTAGTCACCACAAGCTAACAATCTCCCACTTGGTGACTGATCAGTATCCACACTATACAAAAAAACCTCCCACTTGGAGACTGATCCTGTAGCAATACCGCTACCCACATGAGGCACCCGCTAGATTGAACCACCTTGGACTCAGTTGTTCCTTTATTTTGGTCAGTCTAGAAGACCAACTGAAGCTGAACATGAGTTCAACTTCTCCCTTGTTACTACCTTTGTAAACATATCTGCTGGATTATCATCAGTATGAATCTTTTCCAGCCTTAACTGTCCATCATCCAAAACTGATCGAATGAAATGGTACCGCAACTGTATGTGTTTTGTCTTTGAGTGCAAATCAGAATTCTTTGCAAGATGAATGGCTTTTTGGCTATCTGTATGTAGAAAATTATCCTTTTGTGGATGTCCCAATTCTTCCATGAAGAATTGAAGCCATATCATCTCCTTGGCTGCCTCTGTAGCAGCAACATACTCTGCCTCTGTAGTGGATAAAGCAACCACCTTTTGTAGTCTAGAAATCCAACTCACTGCTTTCCCACCAACAGTAAATATATAACCTGTAGTACTCCACCTGCTATCTATATCTCCTGCCAAATCTGAGTCAACATAGCCTTGTACAGTAGTAGTAGAACCCCCAAAGTGTAAACACTTACTGGATGTGCCTCTCAAATATCTGAGAATCCATTTGACTGCATTCCAATGCTCAATACCAGGGTTACTCATATAACGGCTAATGACTCCCACTGCGTGTGCAATATCTGGCCTAGTACATACCATAGCATACATTAAGCTCCCTACAGCTGAAGCATAAGGTACCTTAGACATTTTAGTCTCTTCTTCTGGTGTCTTGGGACACATATCCTTAGTCAATTTCAAATGACAAGGCAAAGGTGTGCTGACAGCTTTGGCATTTTCCATAGAGAAACGTTGCAACACCTTCTCAATATAATCAGCCTGAGATAGAGACAATTTCTTATTTTTCCTATCTCTACAAATTTTCATACCAAGGATTTGTTTTGCTGCCCCCAAATCCTTCATAGCAAAAGATTTTGCTAACTGTTGTTTCAACCCCTTAATGTGATCCATGTTAGACCCAACTACAAGCATATCATCAACATATAAACATAAAATAATGTAGCTGTCATCATCCAACCTCTTAAAATAAACACAATGGTCAGAATGACACCGACTATATCCATGCCCATTCATAAAAGTGTCAAATTTAATATACCATTGCCGAGGTGCTTGCTTCAAGCCATATAAACTTTTCTGCAATCTGCACACCAAATTCTCCTTACCGTTGACCTCAAATCCTTGTGGCTGAACCATATATATTTCTTCATCCAAATCACCATGAAGAAAGGCTGTTTTAACATCAAGCTGCTCTAAATGCAAATCTTCAGTAGCCACAATACTTAAAATAGTACGAATAGAAGTCATTTTAACAACTGGAGAAAATATCTCATCAAAATCAATACCATGTTTCTGTGCAAATCCTTTTACGACTAATCTGGCTTTAAATCTTTTCGTACCTCCATCCTCTTCTTTGATCCTATAAACCCATTTATTCTATAAAGCCCTTTTACCTACAGGTAACTTACATAAATCCCATGTCTGATTTTTCAGCAAAGAGTCCATTTCATCTATCATTGCAGACTCCCACTGAAGCTTTGTATCCACCTGCATAGCTTCATTATAACATTCAGGTTCACCAGCATCTGTTAACAAAATAGAATACAAAGATGGAGAAAATCTTTCTGGAGGTCTACTTAGCCTTGTTGACCGTCTCACACTCACTGGGGTGTGTGGTATTTGTTGTTGCTGTTGTTGCGGAGCATAAGGAACTACTGGAACATGAACTTGTGGAGTATCATCCAGTACTACATAGTCATTTTCTTTCTTCTCATGCTGCAGCAACAGATCTTTGTACAATACTTTCTCATTGAATATGACATTCCTGCTTCTTACAATTTTATGATTTTTAAAATCCCAAAGCCTATAACCAAATTCATCAATGCCATACCCAACAAATACACATTTCTTTGACTTAGCTTCCAGCTTGGTTCTATTTTCAGAATCTATAAGTGCAAAAGCTTCACAACCAAAGGTTTTGAGAAAAGAATAACTCACCTTCTTACCACTACATGCTTCCTCTGGAATACCACAGTCCAAAGGAGTAGAGGGGCCTCTATTGATTAAATAAACAGTAGTGTTCACTGCCTCTGCCCACATATTTTTGGGCAGCCTAGCATGCAACCTCATACTCCTTGCACGCTCCATTATTGTCCTGTTCATGCGTTCAGCCACTGCATTTTCTTGTGGAGTCCTTGGTATAGTTTTTTGCCTACGAATACCATTAGAGGAACAATATTCTTCAAATTTTGTGCTGCAATACTCACCACCATTATCAGATCTGAGACATTTTAACTTTTTACCAGCCTCATTCTCAACCAAGCATTTCCATTTCTTAAAAGTTTGAAATACATCAGATTTCTGTCTAAGGAAATAAATCCATACTTTTCTTATTGCATCATCTATAAATGTAACATAATAGAGAGAGCCACCAAGGGAAGATACCTGAGCTGGTCCCCATACATCTGTATGCACAAGCTCTAATCTCTCATTTTTCTTTTCCTTCCCACTCTTCACAAAACTAACTCTCTTTTGTTTTCCATAAACACAACTTTCACAGAAATCCATATTGACACATTTCAGACCAGGTAAAACTTTCTTTGAATGAAGTAATTTCATACCTTTTTCACTCATGTGCCCGAGTCTGTTGTGCCACAGTACTGTGTCAGAATCTACAGCAATAGTTTGATGTTCTTCCTGCTCAACTGCAGCCACTGTTCCTGAACATTCATTATCTTCTGAAATAATTAAAGTAGAAGGAACAGTATGACCTGTACAAAGATATAAGGTGCCTACTTTCACACCTTTTGCTACTACTAAGGAACCTTTTGAAACCTTCCAATTTTTATCATTAAAAGTAACTGTGCAACCCTCATCACCCAGTTGCCCTGCTGAAATTAAATTCCTACTCAGCCTTGGAACATGTCTTACCTCTTGTAGTAGCCAATGATTCTCATTCTGCAACTTAATCTTAATTTTTCCCTTTCCAACAATCTGACAGGGTTCATTATCTCCCAAATAAACTAGCCCAAAATCCCCTTGGACATAATCAACAAAATAACTTCTATGGGGTGTAGCATGAAATGAAGCCCCAGAATCTAAAACCCATGAATCATCAATACTTTCTAAGGACAAGAGAAAAGTATCCTCCTCGGATTTGTTACTTACCACATTTGCCTCCTTGTTTCCATCATTTTTGTCTCCTTGATCTTTCTTCCGAGACCAACAATCTTTCTTCTTATGACTTGGTTTTCCACAGTACCAGCAATCATTTGGCCCTTTAGATTCGGACCTCTTTCCCTTTGATTTTCCTCTTGATTTCCCATGATTTCCAGAGTTGTTTCCTCTATCTCTTGTTCTGCCTCTGCTTTCTGTGTTCAATACACTACCCGATGTGGATGCCCCTGAGCTTTTCCTACGAATTTCCTCACTCAATATAACACCAATAACATCATCATACTTTAGGGTATTAGAACCAGAAACAAAATTACTAACAGCCATTACCAAGCCATTCCAGCTTTCTGGCAAAGAACACAAAATCAAGAGAGCCCTAACCTCTTCATCAAAAGTAATTTTAACTGAGGTTAATTGACTTGTAACTGTATTAAACTCATTCAAATGATCAGTAACTGATCCACCTTCTACCATTTTCATATTAAATAAACGCTTCATAAGAAATACCTTGTTTGAAGCTGAAGGCTTTTCATACAACTTCGCTAGGGTTTCCATCAGATCTTTAGCTGTCTTTGCTTCAGTAATATTGAATGCCACCGATTGTGCCAGGCATAGACGAATACTCCCCAGTGCCTTCCTATCCAAAATATCCCAATCCTCCTAAGACATTGATTGCTCTTTCTTGGCTACTCCCTCTAATGGCTGCCATAAATCCTTCTGATAGAGATAATCCTCCATTTGCATCTTCCATAACTAAAAGTTCTACCCATTAAACTTATCAACCTTCACCCTACCCTCATCTGCCATTTCTCCCACTTAACCGAGAGACTCTCCCACTAACTCGTGAGACCTGCTTTAGAGAATAGATGAAAGAACGAACAAAATAACCTCACTCTGATACCACTTGTTAGGATTAACAAGGCAGAAATAATAATTATGTGCAAATATAACTAATATCATAAAATAATAAACCACACAGAATAGAACACAAGACACACAGATTTAACGTGGTTCACCCAATCCTTGGACTACGTCCACCAACAGTGAGTCCAATATTATTATTATCTAATGATTACAACCTGATTACAATCCGTAATCCCTTACAGCCCAATTCTGCCGCAAGTACTAAAATCATACATCATAAAAATCCCTAACCCTAAGCCATATTATACAATATTTTCCCGCTTTAGGGTTAGAATGAGTTATAAGTAGTCAGCCCAAATGGCCGAAAAAGTAGTCGGCCTCAAAAAAAATTTCCTCGGGGGCTACGCCCCCGAACCCCTGCTCCTAGGGGCTGCCACCCCCAAACCCCCGCTCGGGGCCCGGCCCAGCCCCGAACCCCGACGAGGTCGGGAGGAAAAATGTACAGTACTTTCCTGGATAGTACTTTCCTGATTAGTCACCACAAGCTAACAATTGGAAAATTATAATTTATTCACTCAATGATACATAGCTTAATTATTTTCTATGTTTTAATAGTATTGAGGAGACATTATGATAAAATACCTATATCCTTTCCATGTGAGAAACTCTTGAATAATATGAATCTCTAAAAAATGAAAGCTTAACAATATCCTCTAGGTAAAAGCCCAATAATCTATCACCTTTTTACAAATGAAAAGGCTAAGAAAATCAAAGTTGTTCAACCGCAATAGTATAAAAATGATATTTATGTTTGGAATTTGAAGATGATGTAAACTAATTAAATGTGATAAAATGGATGAAGTTTATGATTAATATTTATAATAATTGTTTTGAATAAGAATTGATATATTTTTTTAATTTTTAAAGATGATTTTTCTATTGCTGAATAATGCTGAAAAATAGGGGTCTAGTTCCCACCAAAAAATTATATGCAAATAAACATTTTTTCCCCTAATTTAAAAATATGTCATAGATGACACATATAGCTAGTGCATGAAGAAATAAAAATTGGTTTGTGACCTATATATTCTGTTTTATAACAATTCAAATTCCAACTCACCGAAAATCGACCATTTTCATCTCGCAACATATTTTTCATAAAAAATCTATCCCAATAAAAAAAAAGAAATATATATTCTTGAAGATGACTCTCTCCTCTAGTGCAAAATATGTTTTTCAAATTTATTTAATATGATTAACTATTTTTTTCTTTCCCCGAATTAACATCTCCTTGACTGTTAAAATACCTACTTGCAATATTTTTTAATTACAATAAACTATGTCTAATTAAAACACTATAAAATTGATATGAGGATATTATTGACTCTGATCTCTACAAAAGGGTATTTTTTAATTTGTAAAATAATATAAACTAAAAGATTAGGAGTTATTGAAACGCCAATTTTCTGAAATAATTTTATTTTTATGGTAATTGGACTCAAAGTGGTATAAAACAAGCATTTAATAGATATTTCCAATTGGAAAAGTTAAAGAACTTATCTAACTAAGCTAGAATGAATCTAGCTAGACCATATGTTTGACCAAAATTATTTTTTAGTTAGAAATACTAAAATTTAGTTGTGCTTTTACCCCTCTAATGAACTAGTTGAATAACTAGGGGGGGTGAATTAGTTATTCATTAACAACTTCTAAAACTTTTACTAAACCAGTAAACTCATAAATAATTCAAGATAGAAATAGATATGTTAACTTATGATCTACTAGTAAGCATTTAAAATAGAGATAACAATGAAAGCATGGATGCATCAACACAATGAACACTAGAATTTATGTAGAAACCCAAACTTGGAAAAATCACAAAGAAACTAATTCTCATGAAATGAAAACTAGTTAAGGTGACTTTTTTAAGAGCTCACTATGGGTTGGCTCACTACTGGTCAGGTTAACTACCCTAAAATATGAAAATGGCTATCTTCTTATACAAATATTTTTAATGACATAATGCATGAACTAATAGATGTACATCTGACTACACATGAAACATTGATAGCACACATATCACTGATAGTAGAGATATGATGTTGAATGTCTACAAGTATACCAAGATATGTAATCCATGGGTATCTAGAATCAAGTACACTTGTCACCCAAGCACAAAAATTGTACATACTGAACCTATCTTATGTATAACTGAAACCACTGATACTTTACCAAGAACATATCGATAACTGAAATTGTCTATCCAAAACTACCAATAACTAACTGATACTGCTAAGTAGTCGCTACGAAGGTTTTAACATCAATGACAATAATGCCAGAAATATCTCAATAAGTCTAACATCTTCCCCTTTAATAAAATAAATATAGAGTAACTAAAAGTAAAATTAAAAAAACATACTTCCTACCATAAATATAAGATTGCCAAGCTTAGAACATGCAAGTGGTGGTACAACAAGACCTATGTATTATTTCTTAGGGCCTATGGGCCACCATATTAAAATATTAATGCAAATAGCTTCAAAAATTATCACACAAAATAAAAAAGTATAGAAGCACTCATGCATGAGAATAATAGTATATTATCACAATAGACAATTCAATATTAATATGATAGAATAGGATTATGTCAACATTGAGTATAAGATCCAATAAAAGTAGAAGAATGAGAATCATAGGCATCAAAAAAGGAGCATAAACATTGTAACTCAATCATATATTGGAAAAAATTAGAAACTTAGAGATTCTTAAGAGAAGTTCCTTGATTCTCACCAATAGTTAGAGTTTGTAACACCCCCATTATTACAAGTCAAAATCTAGCATAAGTACATATTATAAAATCATTTCCTTAAACCCATGTTGATCATAATTTTCACTTGATTTAAAAACTCTCCCATGCACATGTCAGAATGACCTTATACTATGGAGAAAAAGGAGAGACTCTTCTTTATTATCCTATATCTCAATTCTAAAAGTCTAATACTTTGAGCCTATGATTTGGGTGTGGTGCAAAATTTTATTAATAAATTTTAAAATATGTTACTAAAATATGCATTATTTTACATTCATTTAAACCCATTTGATCCAAATAATTTGAAACACTCAAATCGAGTCATAAATTATGTTTTGCATATTTTACAAAAATTTTAAATACTAAATAAATTCTACTATCAATAAAAAAAGTGCTAGTAGCAAGGTCAAAACTATGCACTAACCTAGCAAATATTATCTCTTTCTCAATTAGTTAATATAGGAGGATCCTAAGATCCATCCATCGAAATGGAGAATTTATAGAACACTCCTAGCTTTAAAAACCCAAGAGCATAAAGAGAGCGACTAGAGATGAAATATCATCTAAAGTAGAACAATCATAAAACTCTAAAAGGGAAAATCAATCATAAGTTAGTACCTTAATAGGTACTACTCTTCAACCTCATGTGAAGGACTATTTTGCAATAAATGAGGTTGATCTCCTCGATAATGGAGGGCCTCTTCATTATTTGTCCAAGAATTGAAAGAAATTTTTCTTATAAATTATACATAGACAATCCAAGAGTCATAAGAGCACATAAAAAAATCAAGGTAATTTTTAATAGAGACAAAAATGATGTATATGTTGTTTATAAATTATATCCTTATTCATTAAGATAATTCACTTATAGTTGGTATCTCAACTTGGCTTCTAGTTCCATCTTCAAATGGAATCACTGAAAATTTAAGATCTCATGTCAATTCAAGGTGTACATAGACCATGCTATCCTTTCATATTAGTTTTTATATGTATAAAGGATCTATTATTAGTCATTTGGAATTTAGAATACTAGTTTCCATAAACTATAAATGAAATTAATTAATCCATATACCATTGTTGAGGTATCTTCTATACATGTGCACTTTAGATCCTTGGACTCCTTTACCATTCTATTCTTATGGAGGTCTCTTGAGACTAGTATAGACACCTTAGAAAAGTCTTAAATAATGAATCCATACTCTTCTCGTATCATACTGACCCACAAAAGAGAGGCAATTTTGAATCTCTACTATTTCTAGGATTTCCTAAAGTAAATAAACATATCCCAACTATAAATAGTGAACCTTGATGAGTTATATCTCTATTGTTTCACCTAATTCCTAGTATATTATATATTCATGACACATTTAATTTATCTACCATCATACCATACAACCAAGTTTGACCATGTTCCCATTATACCTAACTCTTGAAACACATTCCACTAATGAATACAACCAACGTAAGTGTGTCCTCTCTAAGAAACCAAACCAATCACCTTAGAAAGGTCCAAATCACATTCGATAGTTGGCCTCATATTTATAGTCAATGAAGAAAAGTTTTCCACAAGTTACTAATGGACTCACAGGACAATGTCTTAACTTGCCTCAAATTTAGGTCAAAACAACAATCCTATATAAGTTATAACCATCAAAACAATACCCAACATTCATAATTTTTTGGCATAAAATATTCAACTAGAAGAGGCCTAATCACACCTAAAACACCAAGAAAAAATAATGAAGGTTTCTCACATCTCCAAACACATGCTACTTATTTGGAATACTCTAAAGCTAATCTTGTAATGAATGGATATAAATTTTGTAAGATCTTAGACCACCTAGAGGAAAAATGTTTGACATTGAAAAGTATAAATGTTGGCAATTTGGCTAAGTGGGATATTAGAATGTTGTCATTATGGAAACATATACTCTGCATGAAGATAACATGATTGGAGGAAGTAGTTTTGTATGAGCACATTTGAAAATTGTCTAAGTACAATAGTGTTTCCCAGTCTAATCAGTGACATATTTGTTTAGTGATGTTTATAGAAGAATGTTCAATGCATGCGCACTTGAAAATGGATCATTATATTTATATGAAAGATACATATGAGAGCACAAGTCTGTACAACATGTACAGAAGAAGATATTAATGTTTTACAAAGACAGTGTTGAGCCGACCTGAACAGAGCAGAAGATAGATTATGATTATATTGAGTTAAGGGATTATTTTGTTTATCAAAATAATGACTTAACTGTATCATCTTACAATGGAATCACTTCCATCTTGATAGGTTTAGTACCCTCTTTTAGTGCATTTATCATGATAGAATTGCATTTAGGACGCATTTTGCACTTATCTTCTTCATTCTAGATGAAATTAGGGTTAGGATCCCAAGGATTCAACTTAATTTCCCTCTTCCATGGCTCTATTTTCTATGTAGGACTTAGAAATAGGTCCTATTCACCTTCATCACAGTCATCATAGGATTTTATGCCTATCCTTAGCATTTTGTCTCATTCTGGTATCATTTCTAGGTCTCTAGGCATCCCCGGGATCTCGTGTCCTAATTCTGGCTGGATCTGGGCCCACAGGGTCAGAGTTGAGGTTGACCTTGACCTAGGTCAGAGATGAGGTCATCTTTGACCTCCTCTAGAATTTGTGCCCCTATTACAGATTTGGTCTCGGCGGGCCCCGAAATCAATGTCAGGCCCTCGGATCCGAATGCAGAAAGGTTTTAATTCAAATTTCATTTAATTATTTTCCCCCCTTAGTTGGTTATTGTGATTAGACCTTAATTTGAGGTGAAATTTGAATTATGGGTCCTCACATTGCTCTAGGAGCCTCACCTTGAAACCTCTATATAAAGACTCTCATTTGCATTCATTTTCACCAAGCAATTTCATGATCAAGTGCTCTCAAGGAAGCAATTTCATGACCAAGAAGATTTCAAGAAAGAAAGGAATGGTGAAGATGAAAGATTGCAAGAGGATGATATAGAAGATCAGGCCATTGTTGACATCAAGCATCTTTGTGAACACATATTTGGAGCAAGAGAGATCCTTTCTTCCTTGATCCATCATTATCATGTTTCAAGCATTCAAAGATATAATCATGGAGTAGGAATTATGGATTGTGAGTTTGGTAGAAGTACTTTAGCCTTGGGGGCTTGGTATGCTTTTCTATCTCATTCAAATCTATGCATTTTTGTTTCATACATATTCATGCTAGGGTTTTGATCTAGAGGATTAGATCTTGGCATTACACCTTCAATACATACACACACACATTCTATTTCAATCAGCTATTCATGGAGGTGGAGATCACCAAAATGGGTGTTTGACTAAGGCAAAACCCTATATAGCCACCCCAAAAACTCCCATTTTTAGATATCTACATTTGTTGTTTTGGGAATTAGAGGACAAATTTGAGTACCCTTTTTGCTGAACTTCTGAGATCTGCGAGCAAAGTCAGAATCGACCTTCAGAATAAAAATATATCCTTTGACCTTTTATGAGGGTCAAAGACTACCTGCTGCCGAAAGGATGAAATTTTTCAGGGTTTTCTCTGTCTCGGCTTCCTAATCCCAGATCTGGTTGCAGAATCTTCCAAAACTCCACACAAGCTTCAAAAAATAGGTATTTCTAAATTAATTTCATGATGAGGTATGTATCTTGACCTAATTAATTTTCAAGTATTTCCATATTTACTTATGCTATTTCAATTCAAAACAAAATATATTACAAATGTATAGTGTCAAAGGTTAGGTGCATTGTTAAGGATCCAATTTTAACCTATTCATTTTGGTGAACCCATTTATGACAACTCTTTCTTTTATGGTGTTAGATTTAAATCTTGCATCCTTATAAGATTAGATTTCTTGCATTTATATCTAAAAAATTAAAAAAAATTGCAAAATTCTTTTTAAAAAAGGTACAAAAATATTTACATTTTCATGTTTTTAGTTCTTTCTTTGTATTCAACATGTATGATTCTTGTTTTGAGTACTTTGCTGAGGCTTTTATTGTACAAAATGATAGATTCCCTAATGAGGTACATGGTAGTAAGGCTGAAAATGGTTCGAATATGATCTCCATGGATCCTATTCCTATTTCACTCTCCTCCACAACCTCTCCAATTGACCTTTACCATGGGGTGTGTGCATGGTTACCTTCATGTCCCACTATTTGTAACATTGATAAACCTAAAATGATATATCCTACACCTTTGATGACACTAAAAGGATGTCCTCATATAACAATTAAGGATAAACCTAGAGATCCTTTGGATTTCTTTGATAACACCGATTCCGTTTCACATGCTTATCGCACATGGAATAACCCTCAACCTACTATTCTAGTTTCTTCACCTCCTTCTCAACCTATGCTTCCTCAAGCACCTAGGTATCCATCTACCTTTAAGGAGTATAACTTAGTTGACCAATTATGTGCTACTCCTGCTAAGATATCTTTATGGGAATTACTTCAAACCTCCCCAACATTTCATTAGGCATTGCAAAAAGCTTTATCTACTCTTCCTGCTTCGCCTCCTAATCAAGAGAACATACTATGCATATTTTGGATTGTATTCATACTATGCCTTCTATACCTCCTATTGTGTCTTTTGATAATGATTTACCTTCCCTAGAGATGTAGAATCAATATGATGCTCTTATGGTGGTTGTCTCTATTAACCAGAGTATTATTCGAAGAACCTTAATTGATAATGGATCTGGACTTAATGTTTATAGCATGGATATGCTCAGGGCAATTAAGGTTGATCTTACTACTATTCAACCTGATAATGTTCCTATACATGGATTTGACAATATTGCAAAGAGAACTTTGGGAATTATTACATTACCTATTAAAGTTGGTCTAGTTATTCTAAATACTCCTATTCATGTTATGCCTAGACCTCTCAATTATAACCTTCTTTTAGGAAGACCATGGTTACATACTATGCATGCAGTTCCTTCTAGTCTTCATCGCAAGGTTAGGTTCATCTATAACAATTTAATGTATACATTACATGTGGATGATGCCCCGAATCCTTGCTTAAATGCAGAATATACCAAAAACTTTGGACATCTTCAACCTAGTAAAGAGATTGAAAAACAACCAGAGATACAACAATCTAAGGTAAAAGAACCTACAATTCAACAATAGGAAGCTCCATCTTCTTCTTCTTTGACTGAGGATGACTAGGGGACATTGGATTTTAATCCTACATTTATTGGAGAATACAAGGTCTCTGATTTGGAATTTATGAAGCAACAAAACAAATTTGAGAAAAAAGTCTTTATTTCTTCGCTGCTTTCTAAAGAATTAAAAAGTAGTTTTGTTGCCACTTCAATTAATGAAATGATTGAAACTATAAAGCCTGATTATTATGACATTTTGACTTATGCCGCTCCTTGGACTCCTTCTGACATGACTAATCGATATGGTCCCGGTTATCATTTTCTTAAGAAATCAAGATTTATTGGGAAAGGATGTGGTAAATATGACCAAGGTATACAAGTACCTTTGGATAATGAAGTTTATGATCATACATATGGATTAGAATTCAATCCTTATAGACAACCATTAGCTTTTCCTCTTATTGTTAATCATATTTGTAGTGGACAGTTGAAGTTGGTTAACCCATTGCTTATTGATCTTAATCAACAATCCTCTTTGGACATTTTTCCTAAAGATGAAGCCTTAATGGAATTTTTAGTGGTTTATGAGGATTTACCTAAGTTTCATCACAAATGAAGAAAGCCTTATTGTTTAAAAACCGATGCTTTTTTGGTGAAACATGAAGAACATGATACTCTTCCTTTATAAATGGATTCTCCGATAAGAAGTGATTTGTTAATCACTGAAACTATTGATATTCAAGTAGATGAAAACAACTCTGAAAGGATGATAAAAATAAAAAAAATGTTTGAATCAAGATGAACGTGATCAGATGGTTTCCCTTTTGCTTGAATTTAATGATATCTTTGCCTGGACATATTCAGATATGCTAGGTATAGATTCTAAGATTGTTACTCATAACATCATTTTAAAGCCAAATATGAAACCTGTTAAACAAAAAATTTAAAAGATGAATCCACAAATCGCTTTATTAGTCAAAGGTGAAATTGAGAAATTATTGGATTCTGGATTTATCCGTTCTATTGATTACTCAGATTGGATTTCAAATATTGTGCCTATGTCAAAAGGCAAAAATAAGATAAGGATGTACATACTGATTTTAGAGATTTAAATAAGGCATCCTTGAAAGATGATTTCCCATTAACTAACACCAATATGATTGTGGATTCAACAGCGGGCAATGCCTTGTTATCTTTTATGGATGGTTTTTCAGGATATAATCAAATCTTTATCCATCCTGAAGATCAATTTAAGACTGTATTTATAACACCTTGGGGAACCTTTTGTTGGGTCATGATGCCTTTTGGATTAAAAAATGTAGGAGAGACTTATCAACGAGCTATGACCCTGATTTTTCATGATTACATTCATAAGATTCTTAAGGATTATGTGGATGATATCTTTGCAAAATCTATACAAAGAGAAGCTCATGTTACTATTTTATGATAGATATTTGAAAGGATTTGAAGTTATAATATGAGATTGAATCCTAAAAAAAGTGTCGTTGGAGTTGATTCCGGTAAATTATTAGGATTTATAATCTCTAAATGAGGCATTGAAGTTGATACCAAAAAGATCAAAGCTATTGTTTATATGCCTCCTCCTAAGAATATTTCTTAGTTACAAAGTTTACATGGAAAAATACATGCTATTCGTTTCTTTATTTCTAATTTAGCGAACCGAACTATCCCTTTTACTTCCTTGATTAGAAAGGATACCACTTTCTCTTGGAACGATGAGTGTAAACAAACTTTTGAGAAATTTAAGGAGTATCTTGTGAATCCTCCTATCTTGCAGCCTGCTAATTTTGATAAACCATTTCATTTATACACTTTAGCGACTCCACAGGCTGTGAGTGTGTTGTTAGCTCAAATTGATGATAATGGTAAAGAAAGACCTATGTATTACATTAGTCAAACTTTACTTGATTTAGAAAGACAATGTCTAGATGTAGTTTATGCATGTCAAAAACTTAGGAATTATCTTATAAATGTTGAAGTTAATGTGATTGTCAAATTTGATCCTTTGAAACATCTTTTCTCACAAACTAAACTCTCTCACTGGTTGGCAAAATGGGTGATGTTGCTTACCGAATTTGATCTTACTTTTATTTCTCAAAAATCTATTAAGGGATAGGAGTTGATAGATTATCTAGCTGAAGCTCCTTGTCCTCATTCAGATAAATGTTCTACTTCCATAGAATTTCCTGATGATAATATCCTAGCTATTCAACAAGATGATATTTGGGAAATATATTTTGATGCGTCTAAGTGTAAGACAAGTTCTAGTGTGGGTATCATGTTGATTCCACCTACAAAAAAGCCCATCCCTTTATCATATAAATTAACCTTTCCTTGTACTAATAACATTGCGGAGTATGAAGCTCTTATAGCTAGACTATGAGCAGCTTCATCCCTCAATATCAAACATTTACAAATATATGGAGATTCGTAATTGATTTTTGAACTGATTAAAGGAGGATATCAGACTAAGAATGATAAAATGACACAATATAGAGATTTATCTCTTGATGTGCTTTCACAATTCTCCTCTTATACGATTTAGACTTTACCTAGGAAGGATAATCAACATGCAGACACCATGGCAAGTGTAGCTTCCTTGGTTTGTCTCAAGAAAAATGCTGAAAACTTTCAATTTACTATACAAACTCTTAAATGCCCTGCAATTTCTAACAAGATTACTCCTGACTATTTCAATTTGCATTCGGATGAATGGAATTCACATATTTTTCATTTTTTTAAGGATGGTACTTTTCCTGAATCAGTAACAAGGAACATGCGTAATCGTATTAGGAAACTTGTAGAACATTACATCATTTTAGGAGATATGCTTTACAAACGCTCTTATGAAGCATTATTATTAAGATGTCTCAATAGAACTGAAATTCCTATAGCTTTAGCAGAAGCTCATTCTGGTTCTTGTGGGGGACATTTTGGTGGAAAATCCTTAGTTAATAAATTGCTTCGAATGGGATATTATTGGGAAACAATGGAATAGGATTCTTTTATGTTTGTTAAGAAATGTCCTCAATGTCACAAACATAGTAATTTGATTCATGCTCCTGCTCGTGAGCTTTGTAATCAAGTTTCTCCATGGCCTTTTAGTGTTTGGGGTTTTGACCTTATTGGAAAATCTCACCAGGTTCTTCTCAAGGACATACTTACATTCTCACTGCTACAGATTACTTCACAAAGTGGGTTGAAACTGTCCCTCTTCATTAAAAAATGGAAGATGTTATTTGTGATTTCATCGTTAATAATATTATAGAAAGATTTGGTATTCCTTCAATGATAATTTCGGATAATGGAACCTCTTTTAAAAATAAAGAAGTCACAAAATTCTTGGAGAAATATAAGATTCAGCATAGATTTTCAACTCCTTACTATCGTCAATCTAATGGACAAGCTAAAGCATCAAATAAAATTATTGAAAAAATCTTGAGAAAAATAGTTAATAAGCATGCAAAAGATTGGCATACTCAATTGACTTATGCTTTATGGGCCTATAGGACTAGTGTTAGTACTACCACGGGTACTTCTCCTTACAACCTTGTCTATGGTACTAATGCTATTATGCCTTTGGAACTAGAAATACCTTCTTTACGTGTTTCATTTCATTGGATAATTGATAAAGATACTTTTCATGAACAATGCTTACAAGAATTAGAAATGTTGGATGAACTACAAATACATGCATTAGAACATATAAAAGCTTATCATAAATCTCTTCAGAAACAATACAATCATAAGGTAATTGAACGAACATTTGTGGTTGGTGATTTAGTCCTTTATGAGAACCAACAAAATGTGAATGCTATACCAGGTGAAAAAGGAAAATTTAGCCCTAATTGGCTTGGACCTTTTGTTGTTATTAAAGACTTTGGTTTGCGTGCTTACAAACTTGCTGATATGGATGGTGTTTCTTTTAAGGAACGCATTAATATTATGAATCTTAAATGTTATTACCCTTAACTTCATTTGTTCCATGTGCATTTATGTATTTCTTATAAAGATTTATTTTATAGGTTGTGTAGTTTTAGAAAAGTTACATATTAAATATGTTTATGCACTTTCTTTCTTTATTTCTTTCTATTAAGTTTTATATTGATGAAAGCATAGTAATCAAACATAGAACTAATTAGTAGAGAAAGTTTTTCATTCATAAAAAAAGAAAAGATTTAAAAAAAAAGTTTTGATACATATGTGGCCTATGGCCCTATCTGTCACTATGTCGCTCTGATGGATGATGGCTCCTGGATCTGTCTACTCTATGCTTCGAAGATGAATATTTGTGGCTACCGAATCTCTCTACCATGTGAACATCCTCAGAGACTATGTACCTCTTCCATCAGCTTCTCCTCTCTTTCTCTACATAATCTTAGCTCTCGCTGGATGCATGCAAAGATGTCAGCATGCCTATCAGGATCTCTGTGACCAATGGAAGACTCTCACTCATCAGCTGGTAGTCGGTAGGATATAATTGTATTCTTGAGAATCTCAGATACAAAGCTCCTCCACTCCGCTATACTAGTTGTAGAAAGAAAAATTTTATCAGTCTAGTGTCCTATTTATCTCAAATCAAATCACATATTCAATCAAATTTCATATTTCATACCTAGGTCTCCCTTTTGGATGTCACTAAAGTGTCTAGATGGTGGGGGCATGGAGTGACTACTCTCTCCATGCTTGCTATATCTAGGTCTTGATGGTGGTGTCTTTGTGTGGGGCCATAGGGGCCATCATGATCTTAGTTGTGATGCATGAGTAATAGGTATATCTGCACCAGTATCACCAGTTGGGGGCATGTCCTCTACTCTATCTGCTCTCTCCTCCTCCATGGGATGTCCCTTGGAGATGTTCTCCTCCTCATCTCTGATATCCTCATCCTCCTTTGTGGCTCTACTATCCTGGTGTATCCCCTCTGTAAAGCTTGAATCACTTGTGGTATAATCCTCGGGAAAGATAGGATGAATCCCCTGTAAACTCCAGTACCTGATGTAATCCCAACTCATGCCTAAATAGGTCACATCTGATGGTACCTCTATGTCATCTACCCCCTTTGCATCGCTATCCTCTATGTCTTCTATCGATGGTCAGCGTATGGCATCGGGTCTCTGATAGTATCTCGTCAGATGTACATAGAGAGGTACTATTCTAAGGACTCCCTGTAATAGGTCAAATTGCCTCATCACCCAATCATAATAGTAGGGCATCACTATATGAATCTGATGACCCTTTAGTAGCTTACAATTCTATGAATGTCTCATCTAGAATCATGTATCAGGCCACTCTATCATGCGACAGTAGGGTCTCCATATCACATTAGTGCTCACAATGTAGTCTAGATGTACTCTCCAGTAGAGCATATCTCCAAACTACCAAATATCTCTGAAAGGATATGAGAAGGCTCTTGCTATTATCATATCTACCATCACTGGAACTCCCTATGGAAGTGTACATGTGAAATTCTTGAACATCCAAATCTGCAGGAGTGTGCATATCGACAGACTCTCTTGCTGATACCTCACTAGCTGACCTAGCTCATGGTATAGCTGAGCTAGCATGCTCCGACCCCATGAGAACATGGTCCTATCTCTCTCCATCCTTTGTATGAGATGTGTAAGAGGGGAAAAAAATATAGTACCCTTTGAGTTGGGTAACACAACCAAGGCTACTATGCAAAGCATCACCTTTCGTACTAAAGGTGTAGGGCCTAACAGTATGGATGATAATAGGACATGATCTCACTGGGTCCACATCTATGGTACCCATCCTATACAATACTCTATGTCTGCATAGATCTCCTCACAACCATGTTGTGCTCTAGTTCTGCGGTCTCACCTCAAATTGGAAGTCACACGATCCTGTAGACATCCTCTAAGGTCACTGTAATCTCACTAGAGGGAAGATGGAAGGAGCATGTATCCTCATCCCATCTCTCTATCAAAGCCAATAGCATGGCTTGGTGTAGTCTGATTTGTGGAAGGGCTGATACCTAGTATAGTCTCACATCCTTCAGTAACTACATCTCCTCATCATCAAGCTCGGATAGTCTCTCTTTGACCATGACTAGCAACTCTTCAAAGGGATTCTCTCGGAAACAGACCAAGTCCTACAAGAATAAACAAACATCATATCGGTCATCTACATCATCAAATCTACATATCTAACTAAACTAGGTCAAAGTTGACCTTAGTTAGGTCAAGGAAGACCTTACTAGGTCAATGGCAGCTTTTCTAGGTCAGGGTCAAACTTTTTGGGTCAATGTCGACCTCATCCAAGAAACTGGCAAAAACCCTCTGGCCAATGTCGACCTAGATGGGTCAATGTTGACCTAAATGGGTCAAGGTTGACCTAAGAGGGTTAAAGTTGACCTTGCCTATGAAAAATAAGAATTTGGAAAGTACAAAGGTAGATAACAACAAACTCACCTCAGGCAATGACCGTTCGGTAGCTAGGTTGTGTCTCAAAATCTCCAAGCGTGTCGCTCGAAGTTCCTCTCTTCTCAGCATCTTGCTTCCTAATTAAAAATTTTCAAATGGTAATAATGAGTAAGTATTTATCTCTTTTTCTTATTTATAAGTTTAAATTAGGGTTTCTTTTGAGGTTTCCTTAGGGTAAACTCGGATTTCCCTTCTTATGCATTTAGACAGACATCCACTCTTTTCATCATAACTTGAGTTTGGTAACTCTATTTTCAGTGTCATCAGTGGCATTGGAATCATGATTCAGATACCTAACTCTTTGAACTAGTTTAGGAAGGTTGGGAATCCTTATAATTAGTTTAGGAAAGGAATTTTCAACACTCTACATATCCAGTATATAGAGTTTTTCTTATCACCCTGTTTCACCCTTTCGAAGTAGAAAGCCGAAACTGGGGGGGCATAAGGGGCTCTATAGAGTTCTCAAATTATCATATAGTAAGATTCAGGTGATTTATGAATTTTCATTAACCTTGTGTGTTGCAGGTTCTTAAAATTTTCTGCAGGATCTTTACATCGAGGACTTGTCTATATCCTTTTTATTTACTATGATGTTTTCTTACTTTAGCTTGCATATTCACATAGTGTCATATCTAAGCTAAAGTGGGGCATAAATGTATCATCTTAAAATGGAATAACTTCCATCTTGATAGGTTTAGCACCCTCTTTTAGTACATTTATCATGATAGACTTGCATTTAGGATGCATTCTACACTTATCTTCTTCATTCTAGGTCAAATTAGGGTTAGGATCCTGAGGATGCTCCTTAATTTCCCTCTTCCATGGCTCTATTTTATAATTAAGAATTAGAAATAGGCCCTCTTGGCCTTCATCACATTCATCATAGGATTTTATGCCTATCCCTAGCATTCTGTCTCATTCTAGTATCATTTTTAGGTCTTTGAGCATCCCCGGGACCTCCTGTCCTAATTCTGGCTGGATCTGGGCCCACAAAGTCAAAGTTGAGGCTGACCCTAACCTAGGTCAGAGTCAACCTCAACCAAAGCTAGGTCAGAGTCAACCTTGTCCCTGACCTAGGTTAGAGATGAGGTCATCTTTGACCTCCTTCAGAATTTGTGCCCCTTTTTTTAGATTTGGTCCCAACGGGCCTCAAAATCAATGTTGGGCCCTCAGAGCCAAGTGCGAAAAGGTTTTAATTTGAATTTTATTTAATTATTTTCCCCCTTATTTGGTTATTGTGATTGGACCTTAATTCAAGGTGAAATTTGAATTATGGGTCCTCACATTGCTCTAGGAGCCTTACCTTAAAACCTCTATATAAAGACTCTCATTTGCATTCATTTTCACCAAGAAATTTAATGATGAAGAGCTCTCAAGGAAGAAATTTCATGAACAAGAAGATTTCAAGCAAGCAAGGAATGGTGAAGATGCAAGATTACAAGAGGATGATATAGAAGATCAAGCCATTGTTGACATCAAGCATCTTTGTGAACACATATTTGGAGCAAGAGAGATCCTTTCTTCCTTGATCCACCATTATCAACTTTCAAGCATTCAAAGATATAATCATAGAGTAGAAATTATATATTGTGAGTTTGGTAGAAGTACTTTAGCCTTGGGGTCTTGGTATACTTTTCTATCTCATTCAAATCTATGCATTGTTGTTTCATACATATTCATTCTAGGGTTTTGATCTAGAGGATTGGATCTTCACATTACACTTTCAATACATACACACACACATTCTATTTCAATTAGCTATTCGTGGAGGTGGAGATCACCAAAATGGGGATTTGACTAAGGTAAAACCCTATATAGCCACCCCAAAAACTCCCTTTTTTAGATATCTACAATCGCTATTTCTAGAATTAGAGGACAGATCTGAGTACCCTTTTCACCGAACTTCCAAGATCTACGAACAAAGTCAGAATTGACCTTTAGAATAAAAATGTAGCCTTTGACCTTTCATGAAGGTAAAAAACTACTTGTTTCTGGAAAGACAAAAATTTTCTAGGTTTTCTCTGTCTCAGCTTCTTGATCCCAGATCTGGTTGCAGAATCTTCCAAAACTCCACATAGGCTTCAGAAAATAGGTATTTCTACATAAATTTCATGATGAGGTATGTATCTTGACCTAATTAATTTTCAAGTATTTTTAGATTTACTTATGCTATTTCAATTCAAAACAAAACATATTATAAATGAATAGTGTTGAATGTTAGGTGCATTGTTAAGGCTCCATTTTTAACCTATTCATTAACTAATTAGGGATGACATCCTAGATGTTTACTCTAATGAAGCATATAATGAATTTATATTTTGAGAAAAGTATAAACTATTGTAAGCCTGCATGAAGTTATTTTGTAATAGATTGTATATATGTAAGTATAATGTAATGCAAATTATAAAAGAAAGGTATAGCAATTGTAATAAGTTGACGTATGATGCAAAATTGTATGTTCTAAGAAGAAAGGAAGAAAGTATTGTATATTAAAGAGAAAGCCTAAAAAAATAGATCAGAATAGAAAAGCTATTCAATAGCAGTAAGAAGGTTTTTGTATCTTACCTTTGTACCTGAAGCTATTATTGCATATTGTATTTTTGGGCAGTGAGCTCATCTTGCAAATGTTTTTTTTTGTAATAGAAACTCCTAAAAGGGTTGAGGCTTCTAACAAGGCCTCGAGTCCTCTAACCAGGACATATCCACTATATGTATGTAATGGAATCCTAACAAGGTCAACATCCTTAACTAGATACTTTTGATTAGTGGATCAGTTTTGGGTACCATCCCCACCGGGGTTTTCCCTTGGCCAGGGTTTCCTCAAGAAGAAACATGGTGTTATGAGTTCATTCATTTTATTTTTATGCTTGGTATTTAGTTTACTTAGTTTAGTTTCTTATGCAAGCTACAAGTTAATTTCTTATATCCATAATTGGGCAAAAGTAAAAGTTTGTAAAATAAAGATTCACCCCCCCCCCTCTCTCAGTATTTCCTATTTCTAACAATTGGTATCAGAGCTTAGTTACTCAAAAGAAATTTATTCTAAGAAATCCTAATAGCTAGAGTAATATCTCTATAGATATGGATCAGTTGCAGAAAAATATTGATGAAGCTCTTCAACAGATTGATATTCTTCCTGAAGAAAGAGATACTCTGAAGGAGAGATATGATGATGTGAAAAACTAAATTGAGAAACTAAAAGAAAAGATAGAAGATCTGAAATCAAAGAAAGAACCTACAATTTAAGTCAAGGACTATGATGAAGTTTCAAAACTAAAGAAAGAAAATGAGATCCTTAAACATCAGCTAAAGATTGTAGATCTGAAGTTAAGCTTGATAGATGACAATAGAAAAGATGAATCAAATCTAAAATCTAAGAATGTAGATCTGAGATCTAAACTTACCAAAGTGACATCTCAAATTGAGAAAAAAAAAATTGCAGTATGCTAAACTTGAGAAGTACAATACAATTGTGAAAGGACAACTAATTCAGTCTAAACAACATCTTGAGAAATTGTATTCCAGTAGTGATTATATTGATGAACAAATGTCTTAGCAGAAACCATCTTATGATAAAATTGGTCTTGGATATCTTGAAGATATGTTCCCAAAGAAGATTGAGGAGTGCAATGAACCAAATCCAAAACACCCTGAGATTAAAGATGAAAAGAAGCTTGATGAAGATAACAAATCTGAAGATATACCTAATCCACCTAGGCAAGATGAACCACCTAAAGAGATGCAGAGAGAATTCAAAGGTAGATGTTTTTCATGCAATTTTTTGGACACATGAAAAGATATTATGTAGGTAAGCAATTCAAACCTATCTCTGGTTATTTTTATAATTGTCATGGTTTTGGACATAGAGATATTGCTTGTAAGAAACCTAGATCTAATGATAATAATAATAGTAGAATATGTAGAGATACTAACCCTGTAGATAAGAAACCTATTCGAGACATGAAAAAAAGGGATGGAGTTGTGTGTTATAGATGCAATAAAATTGGACATATTGCCAAAAATTGTAGATCACAAATCAGTCAGTCAGGACCGAGATATGAAAAAAATGGAATAGTTTGTTAGATATGTAACAACTTTGGACAGACGACTATATTTTGAAAAATGAACAACATGAGAAACCCTAATCCTAGAATTTACACTAGGATAATTGTGAACACCAACAATAGTCAGAGAGAATGCTGCAGTAGCTTGGAAGAAGTTGAGTTTGTTAAAGTCATAGATCAAGCGAGTACAATCAGTATACCAGGAAATCAGATGGGTGAAGTACCTAAGAGTAAGTGTGAGTAATTTCCTAATTCATCTCAAATAAATTAAGAATTTATTTCATAAACTATGTGTTAGGAATGGGAACACTGCGAGGGGAGCGGGGGGTGAATCAGTGGTCACTTAATTTAATCTTTTTTCTTTACTTCTTAAACTTAACTTGAATTCTTAAGTACTGAAATGAACATCAACATAAATAAGAAACATTAACTCAACACATAACACCGATGTGGTTACAGGGAAACTCAAATAGGTAAAAACCCTGGTGGGAATTGATACCCACTAATAATCTATACTAGTGTTTTATGATCCTTGTTAGAAGATCCTTAACCCTGTTAGGAGCTTCTTTACAATGTATTTAGTACAATGACCTGGTCAAGGGTCTAATCCTATTAGGATTCTTTTCCAATAACCCTATTAGGGGTGTGGACACACTGTCCTAGAGCTCACTACTCAAGTAGTGAAGGCTAAAACTTTCTGATCTCAGATACACTATATTTGTTGGATGAACTGGCATTGTGACACTGCTTGGCTAATCAGTTCCTTTGATGCACTAATGCTTTGACCTCTTGAAAATCTCTAATATATCTTAACAACCCTTTGCATACTTCAACTCTACTTATTTCAACTCTATATGCTATTTATTTACTAATTACAAAGGTGCATCTAATATTTATATGTGCATACAAAACAATTAACTAGGTCAGCCCTTTAACCTATTACATACAACACTTCCAATTGAATTGGCTCAAGAACATGTTTAAAAAAAACATAATTATATGTCTACAACCTAATTACAATAGGCACATAGCCCTTACACATTAATATTATAGTCGCTAATCAATTTACCATCAGTCGGCTGCATACACTATTCTATTCTGGCATTCACTGGCTGTGTAACTTCAATTGTCTGTAACTTCATCATACTTGCATATCTAATCATGCGCTCATAGACTAAGCATGAATACACTCTTACCATCTTATCTTCTAGGGATCATACCATAACTCAGTCATATGCATGTGCACTAATGCTCTAAACTACTGGTGCTCTGCTAACTGTCCAGTCTTCTACACTTAGCCAATTTATGATCTTCTCATCAAGTATGGTGACTCCAAAACACTATATGACTTTTTTTCCATAATGAAAACACTATATTAAGTCATATATACCTGTATAGTCAACTTTCCAACAATCTCCTCCTTTTTCATTGATGGCAAAAAAGGAATATGGAAAAGTTAGTAATCGTCCCTTAATACAAAAAAAACTTAATCATACTCTATCTTATATCTCCCGTATATCTTCTTACTATACATTTTATTTACATAGCTATAGCTCTGTGTTCTATACATACTCCCCCTTTGACATTAATTAAAAAGGTGTTACAAAACTAAATCTATACAAGTACTTACACTGAAAGTACATCCGAGTATGCAATCTGTAAATTTTGGATCTCTTGCTTCCAAAATGCAATCAATGCATTGATTTTTTGTAGATGGGTGCATAAAGTATATTGTAGTCTCCATCTTCTCCAAATCTAAACTAGGACCTTGATCATATGTCACCATGGTGGCATCAATGTCCTTGATATTTTAATTCAAAACATCTAGGGAGGGCGCAAGAGCATTTCTAAGCTGGGTCTTCCTAGCCCTTATCTTTGACATCTCCTTTTCTGCCTTCTCAATTTTGTCAATCTGTCCCTGATATACATTGTTACACATGTTTACATCAGTAGAGGGATCTTCTACTGACATCCTCACTTTTTCAATCATAGCCTCTACTTCTTGAATCTTCTTGTAGTGATCGGCTATCAACTTATTTTGATTCATACAGTCAGCAATAATTTTCCTTCCTTTTGCTGCAAACTCTTTCACAGTTGCTTGTGCAAGTTTGAGTGAACTAAGGTCTAGTGAGAAGTTAATGACCAACTCATTTAGTCTTTTCTTCATATACTTCTCCTCTACAACTAATGATGCTAATTCTTCTAATTTAGATAAATTACTCTTGAACTATGAAAGAATTGCACTTACATCATCAACAGAGTGTACCTTGGACACTTTCTTATCTATTGGTAATAGGTTGTTTAGGATATTTCCTCATTCTACAAAGAGGGGATTCCTCATTACCTATTTCTCCTTGGCCTTCTCCATAGCTAATACATTGAACTTAATTAGGTCTTCTTCTACCCATGAGTCCAAACTAGTGGTGTCAGGTGTCAAGCTTCACAACAATGAAGTTGAGGGAGTGATAGGAGTGCTATCCATCACTTCTTGCTTTACTTTACTTAGCATTTCAATAGATGTCTTATCTATTGTTTCATTTCCTTTTTCCTCTTCTTTTTCTTTCTCCTTTTCCATATTTTCTTCCTCTTTTTCTTGCTCTTCTTTTTCCGTTTCCTTCTCTTCTTCTTTTTCATCTGTTATATCTTTAATGTGCACTTCTTCTTGTCATTTGGGTGAATTGTTACCGCAAAGGATTTCATCTTCTTGTGTCTTCACAAAGCTTCCTCAAACTTATCCAGGTCTCTATCTATGGCTGCCATGGCTATTTCTACATTGTCAATGATGATAGTGTTATCTTTTAGTGACTCTGTCATGGGCACAAGATTTTTTGCCTCTATATGTGTTTTTACTATAGGTGCTGAATCTTGAGGACTTGTCATTGATACCTTTGTGGTCTCTGACTCCTTGGCTTCATTAGGAGGCACTTGAGTTGTGTGGGCAGTAGATGGATACATGTGTCTGTTCAAGAATACCTTCTCAAAGGCTTTCTCTATCTCTTTAGCTACTAACTCATTATTTTTATCTATGATATGTAGTGTTCTTGTCTTATTCCAGAGGTGAGGTTTCACCAAATCTAACAACAAGGATTTCTCTTCAAGAGAACATACCAGGAGACTTTCATCTAGAATTTTCTCCTATTCTCAGATCTTCCACATTTTCTCGTCTCTTTAAGAATTCCAAAATGTTCCATACATTGTCTGGAATAACTATTTTTAGCTCTAGGACTATCTTTTTAAACTTCAACATATGTTTGACAATCATTCCATGAATCTCTGATTTGTCAATCTCACTGTATTTCTCATAGAAATTTCCTACTTGATCAATTTTTCCATCATCAACAATCCTTTTACTGAACACACTGAGACTAGGTTTGAAACTTACTTCTGGAGGTGCTTGAGTGTTTCTCTTACTTCTTGTTTCTCGCTGGGATGGATGACTAGTCTTCATCTCTTTCTTCCTCTTTCATATTGTCTTATACTCTGGAGGAGTAGTAAGATCAATTGTTACTGTGGGTGCAAGAGGGGAAATATTGTATTTACCCTTCTGATCATCTCATTTATCAATTTTCACCTTCTTCATCTTTGGATCATTGGATTCTATCTTTGCTATAGTTGCGCTCTCTATTTCCAAAGCAATCTTCTCTTTCCTTTCTTTGTCTAGGTCTGCTTGAGAAACTCCATAAATTTTCAAAATTTCCAAAGTAACCTTGGCAACTTTTAATTTTGTTGATGTGTTGTTCAATACAACATCTAGTTTTGTTTTCTCTTCCTAAGTCCCCCACCTAGGTTCATTAAGGTCCTTAGGTGCTAACAATAGAACTTGAGCATAAGCCTCTAGAATAGGCTCTTCAACTTCCTATCCTAGTGGATGAATCTACTTTGTTCTTGGTTCAATAGCCTCCATGCATGTTGTATCAGTCTCTACCGTGAAACAAATACTATCCTTGTATTTTTCAACTATCCTTTCAAGTATCCTATACCTCATCTACATTCTCACTCTGAATGTTTTCAACTCCAATTCCATGTAATACTTAAGGGTACTTTATGTGGATGCCTTAAAGGATATTTGTGGCATAGTGGGAATAGATTTGTCTAGATACAAATCAGACACCTTTCCAATAATATGGAAGTACATATAGATTATTAAAGACCCAAACCTAAATATCTTGGTCTTGTCATGCTTGATGGATCTTATGTTGTCTGTTAGCTGTGCACATAAGATATCACACATATTAAACTCTCCATTCTCTCTTACCAACCTCATTACTGCTAGAATGGTGGCCATTGACACACTATTTACTCTTTTGTTGTTCTGGAACTTGTATCCTAGTATCATGGACATCAATTTGATGTCTTTCTCCTCTATAGGCTCTATTGTCATTCTGTGCCTATCACTTCCTGATTTGCAAGCATCTTCTACAAGTTTTCTGACATCCTTGCCCATTGGAAGAATGACACCTTACCTTGACAATCCTATCATCTCATGAATTAGATCTCCTATTATCCTAACCAGTACTTCACCTATCTAAAATAGGTCATCATGGATCATGCTGAGTAGGATCTTGATCCATTCTGACTCATAGAACTCATATGCCATAGCATATTCCACAATAGGATTATTTTCCAACTATACATACTCATCCATGAAGGTTTTATTAGGTTTCATCATTATTTCCATGTGCACTCTTATTCTATCCAAACTTATTGGTTCCTTCTTGCAATATATGCATGCCTTGATATCCTCCACATGCATAACACCCATGGGAGTGCAAGAGAATGCACCTTCTAGGTTGTCTAATGTGGACTTGAATGGATGCCTCTTAAACACATATCTCTTCTTCTCAGCCACATAAAATGCAATAGGAGTAGCCATTACTTACTTGTATATCACTTTCCAAATGATCTCAAAGACTTCTAAATCGGTATGACAGATGAGGGCTTTTGCAACCGATCAAATGCACTTGTTAAACACTGGTGAATTAATCTACAATCCTTCACAATCAAATGCTAGGGCTCCTCTTCTCTCAAATTTTTTTTAAGCTCAAATGCAATGAGAGATCTAAAAGCTTATGTGTACTTTAAAGTAAGAATTCTATCATTAATGCTTGCCACATAAACCAGGCTATCACTGATAATTTCCAACTTTTATTGTGTAATCACTTAGCTAGTGCGCTCTTGCACATAGGTTCTTCTAGTCTCCAAAAGGTTAAGACCAAAGGTGCATACTCTGAGGGTTAGTATACCAGTCATGCAGGGGTTTAGAGATAAATTAGCTCCCCCTATGACCCTAAGGGCCATTCATCCAGATGTAGAGGGTGTGTCCACTGTGGATGCATCCAATACATTCCTATCAACCTTATCCTTCTTTGCCTCTTACCAAATCAAGCTTGCATCTTATGAAGCTTTTAAAAACTTGAATTCACCTTCGGTATCCAGTAATGATTCTTCTAGCTTTTTAGGGCTTTCCTTACTTTGCGTCGTTGATCTATAGAACTTTGAGATGTGTCCAGCCTTGTTACATGAGTGACAAATAACTGGAGGCCTTATATTCCTTGGTGCATTAACATGGGTTACCATTTTACACTATCTAGGTAAGTAACCATTATAGTTACATATCTGACATGTAACATTCTGAGAACTTCTTACATTTGGCTGATTCTGATTTCTCTAATTATGCTGAGTCTTGTTCTTCTGACTTGTCTTACAATTTATAGCTCTATGACCAAATTTATTGCATGAATAACAGTAACCATTAAAATGTCTTACCTCTATATAGTTCCTTGCTATATGTCCATGCTTGTTATAAGAATAACAAGTTTGATCTATTGGCTTGCACTTATTCTTGGATGGTTCAACAAGATCTTTAGTCTAGATTCCATTCTCCTTAGCATCTATGGTGTCTTCTGGTGCTTTCATTCTTTCTCGCATGTTGTCAATCTAATTTTGTGCTTCATTGAATCCAATGTCATTGGTATCTCCTTTAAGCTTGCGAGCATACAGTTGAGATTCAATCATATCCTTGGTTGTGTGTAATTTATCAATGGGATTCTTAGCCTCTTTCAATTCATATTCAAAGCTTTCTTTGTTGTTTCTTAGCTCCAAGATTTCCATGTTTTCTTACCTCAATTCTTCATTTAGTTGAAGGTTCTCTTTGATATGTTCATCATAGACTTCTTGATTGTTGGTTAGCTTGTTATCCAATTCTTCAATTTGTTCTTTCAGGGATGAAGTTTCTTCATTCAACTTCTTAATCATTATGCCTAAATCACTGGTGGAGCATTCTTTCAAATCTTTTCTTAGCCTTTTGATGACTGCTTGAGCATCACTGACTTTTCCTTTAGTTCTTTAATTTGTTTTCCAGATCTGTCTAGGTCTTCAAGAGCAGCTTCAAGATTTCTTTTGAGATGTTTCATTTATGCTTTTTCCATGATCTCCTCAAGTGGTTAAACTTCTTTTTTGAGGACTAGAGATCTGATACCAATTCTTAGGAATGAGAACACTGAGAGGGGGGGGTGTTGAATCAATGTTCACTTAATTTAATATTTTTGCTTTACTTCTTAAACTTAACTTGAATGATTAAGTACTGAAATGAACATCGACATAAATAAGAAACATGAACTCAACACATAACACCAATGTCATTATGGGGAAACCCAAATAGGTAAAAACCCTAGTGGGAATCAACACCCACTAATAATCTGTACTAGTGTTTTATGATCCTTTTTAGAAGATCCTTAACCCTGTTAGGAGTTGCTTTACAATGTATTTAGTATAGTGACCTGGTCAAGGGTCGGACCCTATTAGGATTCTTTTACAATAACCATGTTAGGGTTGTGGATACACTGACCTAGAGATCACTACTCAAGTGGTGAAGGCTACAACCTTTTGATCTCAGATACACTATATCTGTTGGATGAGCTGGCATTGTGACACTGCTTGTTTGATCAGTTCCTTTGATGCGCTAATGCTTTGACCTCTTGCAAAGCTCTAATACATCTTAAAAAATCTTCACATACTTTTTGTCTTCTTATTTCAACTTTATATACTCTTTCTTTACTAATTACAAAGTCGCATCTAATATTTATATGTGCATACAAAACAATTAACTAGGTCATCCCTTTAACTGATTAAATACAATGCTTCCAATTGAATTGGCTCAAGCCTATTTACAAAAAAACATAATTATATGTCTACATCCTAATTACAATAGGTGCATAGCCCTTACACAACAATATTATAGTCTCTAATCAATTTACCATCAGTCAGCTGCATACACTATTTTGCTTTGGCATTCACTAGATGTGTAACTTCAACTGTCTGTAACTTCATCATACTTGCATATTTGATCATGCACTCATAGACTAAGCATGAATATACTCTTACCATCTTATCTTCTAGGGTGCATACCATAACTCAAGCATACGCACATGCGCTGATGCTTTGAAATACTAGTGCTCTGCTAACTATCTAGTCTTCTACACTTAGCCAATTTATGATCTTCTCATTAAGTGCGCTAACTCCAAAACACTATATGACTTTGTTGCCATAATGACAACACTATATTAAGTTATATATACTAGTACAGTCAACTTGCCAACAATCTCTCCCTTTTTCATTGATGGTAACAAAGGAATATGGCAAAGTTATTAACTGTCCCGTAATACAAAAAACACTTAATCATACTCTATCTTATATCTCCCTTATATCTTCTTACTATACATTTAATGTACATACCAACACTATGTATTAGAGTAAGGCATCAGAATAGTGTAGAAATTAGAGTAAATTAAACTAGGTCTTGTGGAGTTAATATGATCTAGTATATGATATAATGAAGCTATGATTAAGAGCGCATGAATTTTTGAATATTTATGCGAGTAGATGAAAATAATGAAGTTTTATAGGTAACTAGGAATAGCTTTTTATCATGAAGCACTTAAGAAATTTAATGCAATATATGTATCTTGAAATATTTGAAGGATAAAAGTATATGATTGGCATTAGTTGATCATTCAAGTGTTTACAAGAGATATAGAGAGCTAGCCAGTGGAGATTGAGTATAGTTTGCAGGATTTGGAGATAGATTTCTTGCCAGATCTATGCAAAGCCCTAAATCATGATTCCGAGGTATTTTACTAAGTATTCACTATCAAAGAAGCCATATTTTAATATAATCATGGATGCTTCACTAGTTCACAAAATAAGAGACTCAGCTAGACCTAAGATGAAGAAGGAACCTATAGAACCCTTAGAGGAAGACCCTAGTTTGGCTTTGTCAACCATTCCAGATGAATTTTTGCATTTGGAAGATGTGAAAGGAGATTTGAAATGTAAGTTTGAGACTTTAGGAGATGGTAGTCTAACCATGGAGTACAATAAGATTTACAAACAAGACATGTCCTACAAAGAAGGGTTTGGGCAGTTAAGTCAAATAGATATTATCAAGTACACACTTCACCATGAGTTTCAAAATGATAAATGGACTAAGATAATCTTGAGCAAAATTCACAATGGATAGTTTTGGTTGGATGATAGATCTATAGACATCACTGTAGATCTTATTCATGAGGTAGCAAGACTATCTACGTTAGGATTTATTCCTTTGAATGAAAAGAATGTTAAGAAAATAGTATTACACAACACCAAGTCTTCATATAATAGACGAGGAATTGTTATAAGTAAAATTGAGCAAGATGATATAAGATATGTATGCAAAATATTGACTTCAAAATTATGTATGAGTTCAAGGAAAGATGACATGGCAGCTAGCATGGTACATGCATCTTATCTTATGTGTGTAGAGAAAGTTAAAGTAGATATGTGTGAGATTCTAAGGATATAGTTGACTGGAAATCTTGAGAAGATCATAAAGACTAAGAATTCTCAGTTTAGATTCTCATCCCTGATCACCTACATGTTTTTCCATCTATTAAGAAGATTCCCATACACCATAGGAGTTGATTGGAATGATAACAAAAATTCAATGCACAAGATAAACAAAGTATATTTGAGACATCTTATTGATAAAGTTAATGAGAGTGATTCTCTAATAATAAAGACCTTTCAGAATAAAATGAGAAAAAGATCAAAGATTCCACCATCTATTGTTGAGAAGTATAAAGATGAGATATGCTTCTTAGTGGACACAAACTTTACCTACATTGAAGCAGTTGGAAGTGGACCAGGAAAGACATTGTATAAAACTATATTTACACTAGTGCAAAGGATAAATACACTAGTATAGAAGACATGGGCAGATGAAGAGGCAGGTAGGAGCACAAAGAAACAATCGAAGCCTAAGATAGACAAAGTGAACTATTTCATCATAAATTAAGGGGATTTGACTAAGCTAAACAAATATTATGAGATGTATAAATTTTTTGAGAAGTTAAATCTTGAAAATGTAGTTGTTAGATGATGTAGGGCATCCTTGGTTCCTGAAGATTCTGATGGTCTTAGTAGCTATCTGGTGGAGTTCAGTTAATTGGCTGGTGATCTTGGTAGAAGACTAGAGTTTCTTGGTCTTTGGTGATAGTTCACGGTTGGAGTTTGTTTGGCTTCACTGATGGAGTTCAGTGGTTGTGGTAAAGGTTCTCAATTGGAAGTATCGACAGAGCTTGGTAAATGATGGTCACTTAGTGACTCAGTGTTTCTAGTGCTTGGTTACTAACAAGGTCTCGATGTTTATTGCTAGTGCTTAGTGTTCTTGTTAACCGACTTGTGTGTTTGGATGAATCGGCTTGGCCGACTAGTGCATTTAATTTGAGTCATGCTCCTCAAGTTATGGATTGACCATTAGACATGTAGGGACCTAGATCTAGCATGTTGCATTCTCCTATGTGGATATAGATTCTGACATGATGAATTAATTGATGGAAGGCTATTTGAGAGATGACTGTTGTTGCATTTAATATTTATTTGTCTTTGGAAGCTGACTGGTTTTGGGATTTATTTGTTTGTAAAGCCAACTTGTGGCTAACGATTAGTATTTAAGAGGGTGCTTGGGTAGTTATTTAGGGGAGATTAGAGAGATCTAGAGATAGAGAATATTTTGAAGTAGAACAAGTGTAGCAAAGTTAGTAGCTTGTGAGCTTAGGAACAAGAAGATTGCTTGGTGGCTTGCAAGTACAAGTTTAGATCTTTCTTGGAGTACCTACCACTATCCTATTGTGTTATAGACCTGGGCTATCTGAGAAGTGTGTTGGCTCTTGCATGATCTTGTTGAATTGTTGTAATATTTGATATATTTGGTTGTAACTAAGAAGGCCTTATAGCTCGGCATATTCCTTGTAAGCTTGGTTACTCATGAATAAAGAAGATTTTGATTCTATATTGCTGTTGTGTTTTGTTATTCCACATTGTGGTGTTTGGATGCATGTTTGGATTGTCCTTAATTGGATCCTCCTTGCTTGAATTCATTATAATGGTATCATAACGAGTTGATCTTGTTTGTAGAAAGGTTGGCAAAGAGATTGTGTGCAGTCTAAGTTGTAGATCCGTGTTACTAAACTTGTGAAATTGTGGCCAAGTTGTTCATGCAAGGTGGCAGATTGTAATCTAACTTTCATACAACTAGAAGGTTGTCACAAGGTGGTCAGTGTTGGGTTTGTTGCAGAGTGTTTTCAAAGATCTTTGGAGATGTCTCTGAGAGCATTAGACCCTGGTATGATTGCAGATCTCTATGATGTGGTTGAAGCAAAGATTTCTAAAAGGTTTTCTTGGTGGGAAATGGATTTGTTAAGCCGTATGAAGAACTGAGTGGATAACCTTGTGAAGGAAAGTGCTATTGAGATTTGTAAAGCTTACTAGAGTTGGGACATACCAATCCGAAAGAGAGTTGTTTGGCATGTTCGAAGACTAGTCCGAGAGAGAAGACATCTTGACAAGCTTACTTGTGACCATGTGGAAGTATGTGAAATTGGTTTTGATATTTAGTTGGTGGAGTTTGACATGAAACTTGTAGAGCAACTTGTGGCTATTGCTGAGTTACCTGTTCTTACCAATGATATTGTTTAACTTGTTGCGGCTAGTGAGGAGATTGGTTTTCATGTTTAGTTAGTTGTACCTGACATGGAGATTGTAGAGCATCTAGTTGTGAATGGTTAGGTTGTTGTTGATGAGGAGTTACTTGTTGTTGAACACCTTTGTGATGATGGTGATACTAAATTGATTTTGTTCAGTGTTGAGGTGCAGATGTTTTTTACTGGTTGTAGACTTGAGTCGCTAGTTGACAGTGATAAGTCTTGTGATGAGATTCTAAGATGGGAGTCTGAATTGATACTTGGTGATGGGTTGAAGGCTTAGTTTGTTCTAGATGTTGAACATGGTGACTAGTTGGTGACAGATCGGTTAAGGAGGACTTGGCTGATGAACTTGTGTATTTTCCTGGCTTCATGGATTCACAAGACTCATGTGAAGATGAAGTGGATGGAAGATTTTCTTGAACGAGTAAAGTGTCGGACACACTTTCTTATTTACCTTGGGTGTCTGATGCAGGGCATCCTCAGTTCCTAAAGATTCTAGCAGTCTTGGTAGTTGTTTGGTGGAGTTTGGTTAATTAGATATGATCTCGGTAGAAGACTGGAGTTTCTCGGTCTTTGGTGATAGTTCACGGTCAGAATCTCTTTGGCTTCAATGATGGAGCTTGGTGGTTGTGGTAAAGGTTCTTAGTTGGAAGTAATTATGGAGCTCGGTGGATGATGGTTGCTTGGTGACTTGGTGTTTATCATGCTCAGTGCTTGGTTACTGATGGGGTCTCAGTGTTTATTACTGGCGCTCGGTGTTCTTGTTGACCAACTTGTGTGTTTGGTTGAATTAGCTTGGCCAATTGGTGCATTTAATTTAGGTCATGCTCCTTGAGTTATGGATTGACCATTGGACGTGTGGGGACCAAGATCTACCATGTTGCATTCTCCTATGTGGATCTGGATGCCGACATGATGAATTAATTATTGGAAGACTATTTGAGAGCCGATTGTTGTTGCATTTAATATTTATTTGTCTTTGGAAGCTAACTGGGTTTTGGGATTTATTTATTTGTAAATTTGACTTGTGGCAGAAGATTAGTATTTAAGAGAGTGCTTGGGTAGTTGTTTAGGAGAGATTAGAGAGATATAGAGATAGAGTAGATTTGGATGTAGAAGAAGTGTAGCAGAGTTGGTAGCTTACGAGCTTAGGGACTCGAAGATTGCTTGATGGCTTGTGAGTACAATTTTATATCTTTCTTGGAGTACCTACTAGTGTCCTATTGTGTTATAGACCTGGGCTAACTAAGTGTGTTGGATCCTGCATGATCCTATTGAATTTTTGTAATATTTGATATATTTGGTCGTAACTGAGAAGGCCTTATAGCTTCGCATGTTGCTTGTAAGCTTGGTTACTGATGAATAAAGAATATTTTGATTCTGCATTGGTGTTGTGTTGTGTTATTCTACATTGTGGTGTTTGGCTACTTGTTTGGACTTTCCTTAATTGGATCCTCCTTGCTTGATTGCATCATCAGACATATGGTCCTTGCTAACAAGAATTTTGAAGATATCAAAGGAATGATCCTTGATAACTTATATGAGAAATTGATAAATAGGAAGAAGAGAGATATAGAAGAAGACAATGGCATAATAGAAAGGTATGTAAGAAAGCTTTGTGAGATTGAGGACAAATATCACTTCAGAGAAATCATGAAGAACTTAAGTACTGATATGAGAAGGAAGAGAAGGATAGTATTGATAATGGGAGGAAGTTATGAAGAAGTAAATAGAGAAACTGAGGAAGTGGTTGTAAAGGTAATGACCTCTAGACCAAGAGCATTAATCAGTGAATCTAATCAAGTGGTAGAAGAAGAACATCAGACCGAATCATCACCAACTCCGTGACTCTCCATCAATATTATTAATGAATCTATGAACATTGAAGGCATGAATATCACCATAGACAGAGAAGAAAACCCATTCAATGACCAAGGAGCTGATTTTGGAAATTTGAAAGAAGTTGACGAGAAAAAGGATGAAGCATAAAATAAGGAAAAAATGGTAGAGACAAGAAAAGAAGAGGAGAAGGAAGAAAATCATATTAAAATAACAAAAGAGGAGCATGCGATGCAACAAGAGAAGACATAAATTGTTTCAATGTCAAAGGAAACAACATAAATAGCACATAGAACACCTATTGAATTGGTTTTTACAAGCTTAGGGTAAGAATTTGACAATGATGATCAAATAGAATTGATCTCATCTCTAAATAAGATAATTGGAAAGAACAAGAAGGTAAAAATCTTGGAAGGAGCATTACTTGAGGTGACCAGTAAACTTCAAGGAGTGATATCAACTCAAGTCATTAAGGTTGATCCCCAAGCCAAATCTAAAGAGGTAATATAAGATTTTGACATGGAATTCACTAATTTGTCAGATATTGCACCAGTCAAAGCTCAACCAGCCCATGATCCACAATTATTTCAAGTTGTTTTCCAGAATATTAGAAATGATTTGGATAACTTGGATATATGCATAAAAGAATTAAGAATACTTTTAGAGAGAGGAAAAGCATTGTACATTCAATGTACACATTCCCCCAGCCACTCATCAAAAATATCAGAGAATATGAAGAATAAGGAAGTAGAGTTACAAGTGATAGTGAACGATTTGCAGAGTTCTAATGCAAAGATTACAAAAATTGAGAAGAAATCAAGAAAAATCTATGATGACATGAGACTTCTTGAGGATGAAAAAGAGAAGAAATTGAAGAGATTCTCTCTACTCAGAGAGCATCTATCAGTCAAGATTAGTATTGTGGAAAATTAGTTGGAAGAATATCTTTTATCAAAGATGTCTTATGGAAAATTTTCATATGCTAACCTAAAGGCAGTTGAAATAGTATCCTTTGTCCAATGTGCATTACTTAGTGTTTTTGAATCAGTAAAGAAGACATGGGAAAAGGACATAGAAAGTCTAAAAGAATTTTTTTTAGATTGTGTTGCAAGCCTTCTATCCTTGTAGTATTGAGAGAAAAAGGTAAATCAATTTGGACATACTTATAGAATTAACACCTTTTTCATTGTTGTTAAAGGAGGAGTAATATAGTATTAAAATTGTATGTATATAGAGGATATAGATATGCGGAATAATATGTGTATACTCTTTGGGGAGTATCATTTTCTGGAGAAATAAGTAGACATGTATAGACATACAATGGCTGTATGTTACATTTTTCATTTTTGTAATTAAAGTTTTTTGGGACTTAGCCAATTTTCCCATATGTTGCCACCAATGACAAAGGGGGAGAATGTTGGAAATTTGGCTAAGTAGGGTATCAAAATGTTGTCATTATGGAAATATATACTCAACATGAAGATGGCATGATTGGAGGAAGAATTTTTGTATGAGCGCATTTGAAAATTGTCTAGGTACAACAGTGTTTACCAGTCTTCACACAAACAATTTTGATTAGCGATGTTCATAGAAGGTTTGGTGCATGAAAACTTGAACATGGATCATTCTATGTATATTAAAGCCACATATGAGAGTGCATTTTGTACGACATGTATGAAAGAAGATATTAATGTTTTACAAAGATAGTGTTGAGCTGACCCGAACATAGTAGAAGATAGATTATGATTATATTGAGTTAAGGGATTATTTTGTTTATCAAAATATTGACTTAACTAATTAGGGATGACATCCTAGATATTAACCCTAAAGAAGCATATAATGAATTTATATTTTAAGAAGAGTATAAAGTATTGTAAACCGACAGGAAGTTATTTTGTAATAGCTTGTATATATGAAAGTACAATGTAATGTGAAATATACAAGAAAGATATAGCGATAGTAATAAGTTGATATATGATGTGAAATTGTATAATGTAAGAATAAAGGAAGAAAGTATTGTATATCAAAGCAAAGAGCCTAAAAAGCTAGATCGGAATAGTAAAGCTATTCGACAACAATAAGAAGGTTTTTGTATCTTACCTTTGTATCTGAATCTATTCTTGTATATTGCATGTTTGGGCAGTGAGCTCATCTTGCAAACATTTTGTTTTGTAATAGAAACTCCTAACAAGGTCAATAGCCTTAACTAGATACTTTTGATTAGTGGATTAGTTGTGGGTACCATCCTCACTGGGGTTTTACCTTGGCCAAGGTTTCCTCAAGAACAAACATGGTGTTATGAGTTCATTCATTTTATTGTTATGCTAGTTATTCATTTTACCTAGTTTAGTTTCTTATGCAAGCTACAAGTTAATTTCTTATATCCATAATTGGGCAGAAGTAAAAAATTTGAAATACTGATTCACCGAGCCTCCCCTCTTAGTATCTCCTATTTCTAACAATAAAAACTATACTACAATAAAAACAAATATATAAAAAAAAAAATTCCATGATGGTATATTTATATGTTTTCATAGGAGAAATCAATGTATACTTAGGGTTTGATGAAGAGGAATTTAATTTCCCCTTTGGTAGTGAAAATGAGTAAGAATATGTAGGTGTGTAGGCCCTCTAGAAAATATAGGTAGCCATAATTTGAGTAGGAGAGATCCTCTTACCAGAGGTATTCCTTGTAATGCAAGGTTCTAACACATCTACATTTTATAATCAAGGTAGCAAGTCCCAAATTACCAATTTTCTCTTTCAGAGAAATGGTTGCATGGATGGGACATTCCAATATTTCTAGTCACACAAATTTCCTACTAATGAAAATTGGGATCCACTCCAATCTTCCCTTCTAAATTTGTAATATTTTCCTCTTCTCTACTTTTTCCTTTTTATATTTTGTATGAAACAAGACTTCTATGTTCACAATCTACACAAGAGAATATTTCCAAAGATTCTCCAAAACTATAGATAAGTCTCCACACAACCCAAGGCTTATATAAGTTTGAGTATCATTTGGCATTATGATGGGAATTTTTTTCTTTGTTTATTCTGATATGATATTTAAGAAACACTCGGGTTGACCAATTACAATTATGTGCAATATTGTTCTCTCTCATTTTTATTTTTATTTTTGTGGGTCACTATTGATCAGAAATGCCACATGCCATGCTTATATAGATTTTATGGGTAAACAAAGAGGGAAATTAGTGAACGTTCCTACTAGTGAGAAGTGTATCTTGGAATGAGCGTTAAAAATAGAAACTTAAATGTCAAGGTTTTGAGAGGTAATAATGAATTCAAGTGAGGAAACTATATCTCTCCATGCATCTCGAGAATTAATCATAACAAAGTGGAATGCACCCTAATAGTTGCAACTGGATCATGAAAATATTTTTGGATAGTGATACTATTAGTTTTAGTAGAGTGGGGGAATATTGGTAGTGATGGTCTAGTTCTATAAAATAAAAATGGCGGCTTAGTAGTAGGGAATTCTAAATTTGACAAAGACTAGATTTTATTTCAATTTCTCTTTTAAAGACTAATTGGCTTAGAATTAAATTTACCATATAATTTAATGTCATTTTATATCTAATTATGATTTTGAATCCTTCTTATACTATTGTGATCATCTAATATAAGGAGGTTCTATGTCAAGTAAGTTGATTATTCTCATCTTGACTCTGACTCTTATGGTTTTAATCAAGAATCTTCTTAGGTTGAATCATGTTTTCAACTCTTCTTGTTTAAGAATAGTTGAATGTTTGAAATTATGCAATGTTCATCGTAAATACAAAAATGTTGAAAAATGAATGAGGAATAAAGTAGGAAAACTACATTATCTTTGAGCTTTTGTAGGTTCTCTTAAGAAATGAAATAAATATTGTAGTCAATATATGAGATCTTATTACTTTGTTCTCATTTGAATAGTGAAGGGATAGCAGTACTCGATGCTTATTTTAACCGAGATTATGCTTATTTTATTTTGTATGGTATTAGATATAAAATTACTTCAAGATACTTAAATTTTTACTAAATTTTCTAGTGCATCGCCTTATATTTAGATTTATACATTTAGTTGTTTGTTCTCTTTTCTAAAAATAAAATTCATGAAGAGCCAACTTCTCAATCTCAAAGGTCGTTTAGTGACTCACATTATCTCCTTCAATAATTAAACTTCTCATAAGGGATTTTACCTTCTTGAACGTAAATTTTAAGATTAGGATGAACAAACCTTGACATGAATCATGAACCTATTTCCTACTATTGATTTATCCTTTCTCATAGTTGATATTTTTTTAGTTTCATTTAAATCATATCATGCTATATTACATATAATTATATTATAATGGTGCTACCCCTTAGATTGGAACACTTTGGAATATAATTAACTAAATTAAAATCTCTAAATCCTCATTCTTGGGTATAACTTTTATAAAATCCAACCATTGGATCAATTCATGAGCAACAAATATCTAAGTTGATTGGTTACCATCTTGTCATGATTTGCAATAATTAGGATCATACAGAATGACTTAACATTCATTTTGATAATTTTTCATGACATTTTTGTTGGTGTGGATGTGGTTATGTCCCACTAAAATTTATTAAGTTTACTTAGGTGACATTCTAAAAGTTCTCATAATAGTTTTTGTACATTATAATTACCACATATCTTAATTTCAATATTCCCTCAGTGGTAAAATAACATCTCCATGTTGGTTTTCTCTATATTGTGAAGGTTATTTGGATTGTATTGGGTGACACAAATATGTTGGAATTAGGAGAGATAGGTACTGAGAGGGGAGGGGTGAATCTATGCCTTCAAAAACTCAACTTGTAAACCTTTCAGATCTATAACTATAAACAGTGATAACCGACCAAGATAACTTGAATCTAATTGCATGAATCATTTATCCACTTAACATAAGTAAGTAAAAAACATGAAATAAATAAAAAAATCACATGACACAAGTATTTTGGTAACGCAGAAACCATTGTTCGAAGGTAAAAACTACGGTGGGGATTTCACCCACAAATTCTTCACTACTGCAGATAGAAAAGGTTTTCCTATTAGGGCTACAAGTTTTGATCACTTCTGGTGATCTCACCCTATTAGGAGTGACATGTTAGATTGGCTAGATCTACCTAGCTATAGGATTTTAACAACACTAATGAAGTGTGCACTCGGTTAAGAGATTTACATAAGACTGTTAAGTCTACTCTACTAAGAGATTTTATCCAAAAACTCTATTACAATTATCAGAAAGCAATATGTATTTATTTTCTATTTGACACTCAATTGTCTAATATAGATCTATAAGCTCTGATAAAATATCACCTTACTTGTGATGAATATCTACTCTGAACTGCTCGGTAGCCTCTGTTGATTCTGCTCAATCTGAATTCTTATGTACTCGGTTCTACTCTGTTAATTGATAGACTTGAAGATAGGAAAAATGCTTCAAGTGCTCTGTGATTCATATATCAGCTCTAATAAAAAATTATGCAAACACACAAATATATAGTGTTCTATTTTTGTCGCTATAAAAAAATTAGGTTACCCAATATAGTCATAACCTTAAGATTTATCATGTACAATAATAACCTTGATCATCTATTACAAAAGATATACATTACATTACATTAAATGTATTTAATGAATATCATTACATTAAATGTTCCTCGATCTTGGTAAAACATTTTACAAACCATTGTAACCGTTTGCATAGAAGAATGTGTCATTCCTAATTACTATGTTGTTTCTTGTGATCCTCCGTAAGTACTGTGTAAATTGATCAGTGTAAACTACGATGCTCGATGTTTACTATCTATTGATGTCGATGTCTACTAGTGCTCGATAAACTGTCTGCTGCTTAGTATATAGGCTTTACCAACTAGTCTGTTCTACTTTATGTTACCGATTACCTCAATGTAAGTAATTGACCGATATCTTTACAAACCTTTGGTACTAATGACAACCTTAGAAGGCTCAATAGAGATAACAATCTCCCCCTTTGACATTAGTATCAAAACTTCAAATGTATATAGACAAAAAAATTTATGTAACTTATATCTCCTTATATCTCCGCCATATACATATACACATAAAAAATTTCTAAGTACTAAGTACTTCCCCTCAGTGCATGCTCTCGATAATATACAAAATACATAACATCCATGTACATAATATTTGGCATAATAGCATCTGATACATTGGTTTCCCCCTTTTTGACAGTAATGCCAAATACAAAATTGAGATAGTATACTTAGCTTGTCAAAAATTGACTGATGGGTTTTCTTCACTAACTCCAAGAGGTTTTCCCATTCCTCTTTTAGGTTGGTGAGATCAATGTGCTCAAGACCGACTTGTGCATGCATATCAAAGATGTTTTCTAACACCAAAATTTTTGGTGTTGCAACTAATAGCTTGACTTTGACTATATGTGCTTCAAAAAAATTTAGGTATGGAATGAGTTTGGTTTGCAACTCAGTAACCTGAATTCTTAGGTGTGCTTCTTGTTTCTTCAAATCTGCTATCAGCCATCGGAGTTCCTAAACTCGATGAATGTGCTTTAAGAAAGCATGTGGCTTGGCGATAGCTGCATTTACTCAAATGTATTTCTGCTTCCAATCCTTTGATCTTTTCATTGACTTCAATAGTGAAGGTATCTGTAGTACAAAGCTTCAATAAATATTGACAAATTGTCTAGGTGATGGATTTTGTTGCAGTAATTACCTCAGATAATTTGACCTTCTTTAATGTCACTTCTAGGCTGATTTTCTCTGCTAATTTGTGTTGTATTTTGGATTCTTCCCTCTCTTCAATTCATTTGTCAGCATCAGTGTCTAGGGCATTGATCTTCTTAGCAAGTGTAGCAAGTTGATCTATGATAGGCGTATCCTCATCAATGTTTATCTCAGGTGCTACCTATTGAAGGATATCCTGCACATCAGTAAATACTTCTTTTTTTTTGTGCTCTTGCTATAGCTTCTCTTGTGCTTCCTTCCTTGAAAATAACTCCCCATATTTACTCAAGTCTTTGGGGCTTAGGGTCCTCAGGTCACACTCAGGGATAATAATCACTTCATCTAGGGTGACCAGCCCTTTTCCTTTATTCTTCTTCTTCTGTGCTAGAGGTGATTTCTTCTCAATGATAGCAATAGATCTATCTCCAGTCTTTGGAGTATCCTTCCCTGTTAACACTTGTTTTTCCTTCTTCTACTCCTCGGTAGTGGTGGTCTTAGTTGATATAGTAGGAGTCTCAGTTGTGGTGTTAAACGGTATCAGCTCTATTTCCATTCGTTCTTGTGTTTCCTTTGCTTCTGTGGAAGGTGCCTCTGTATGTGTAGGCTCATCTATTTCTATAGGTTTCTCTATGTTTTAATCCCCTGTGGTGTCTTTGTTTTCCTCAGGATCTAAGCCCTCAGGTTGTACTTGGGAAATAATTTTAGCTACTTCATCAAGTACAAGAAGTTCACTCGATAGTGATGTAAATAGACTTTAAGTGTCTAGTGCTTCATCTTTATTTGGTGCAATATTTACATCTTCATCATCTTGGTCATCAGGATCACCATGTGTGATGTTTGCAATGAGTACATCGTCATCAGTTTTCTTCTCCAGTTGGATTTCAACTTTATCTGGTGCATTTTGTGAAACTTTTATTTCTTCCTTGTCCTCAGTTATATCAATTACCTTGATAATTGATATATCGGTATTCTTTGATTTCTTTGTTGTTCCTATCAATACAAATACCTTTACCTTTATAATTTTGTCTCTACTTAGATAGGTTCAAAAATGCTTGTTGCTCATCTTTTTCTTCAGCCTTCAAAATTGATGTCCATATAGAATCAGTTGTGACATCCATATTTGGTACATTGTCATCCATAATCATTAAGGCTCTATTCTTGATCATAAAGTTTTCTTGCTATTTGGTCAAGTATTCACTAACTTCTCCAAAGCTTAAGTGTGTGGCTGCCCAAACTAGAGAGCATTCTCTCTTTCTCTTCTTGGTTTTGAGTGCAATAGCACATTTTTCAGTAATTGTATCATCCAATTTCTTTGGTAATGCACAGGCAAACTCCATTGGAAATTTCTTGAATTTTATCATCATTTGGATGACAACCTCTTCAATCTTGGTTTGATCTTCTTTTGACATTTTGTCAAATCTATCTAGTAAGGGATCGGTGAGGTCTCCATGTTCAATTATGTCCTCAATGATTTCATCTATTGTTTTGGCCTTGTTACTAACCACTTTGAATTGATTTACATCATCTTCTATCTCTGTATCCTCTAGATCTTCCTTATTTCTAATGAATTTCCTCCTTTTCTTTGGTGCCTTAGCTATAGCCTTGTTCTTTCTCTTAATGTATTTATTTGTTAGTGTAGTTTCTCTTCTTTTAGTTACTTTCACTACTTCTTCCTTCTTGGTAAGTGGTGCTGTAGTTGATGATCATGTCTTCATACCTTCATGTATAGGTGACTACATCTTTGTAGGAATTTCAGGTGGAGGAACTGATGTAGGATCTACTTCTTTATTGGACTTGGTCTCCTCACTATCATATGGTTTGTCAGCTAACTATAATTGACCTTCAGTTGCCTATTCAATCAGTGTCCCTTCAGATGTGTCAGACCCATCTCCATATTTAGCAGTGAGATTTTTCTTCATCTTCTTTACCTTCCTAGTTATTTTACCAATCTCAATATTTGTTGATATTCTAGATTTGGCTTCTCCATATACTCCAAACCTAGTGGCAATGGGATCCTTCGGTAATGCAAGTAGTGCATTAATAGATTTTAGTGTGAAATCATGGTTTATTTCATATCCCATCGGTGCCAACCATTTTATCCTAGGCTCAACTACTTTTATCAAAGTATAATTGGTGTTGACCATAAAACATATGTCATTCTCAAATTTCTAAACTAATTCCCTCAGAATTTTGCTTCTCTTATGCATTTTAGATTGAAATTCAGTGAAGTATGCATTAAACTCTACATTCAACTTATCTCCTAACTTGTTCATCATTTCACCAATCTATTTTGTTATTGGTACATTCGGTATCCAATTTACTTTACTAGTGCTAGGCACATACTTTTGTAAATAGAGGAATATGCATGCAAGTAGAGATCTAAACTTACATGTGTTAGACTTCTTTTTCCTTATGGTGTTCATATTCTCCTAAAGTTGATGAAATAGTACCTCGACAAGATCAACTTGGTGACCTTTCACTACAATTTTGTGCACCATGTCTACTGCATTGTAGGGTACACTGTTGAGTCTACTCGATTGAAATAACTTGTACCTGATCATGTGTGCTGCAAATTTTACTATTGGGTCCTTGATTGTCGAAATCTTCAATGCCCCACTGTCCCATTGTGCTCTAGTGTATTTCTCAACATCCGGTTGTGAAGAACTTTGAAAAGCCTTAGCTTTGTCAGTTGTAGGGAGCCCAGTAACCCTACTGATTATTTTCTTGTTGACCTCTGTCAGTTTATCTAGCCAGAATTTGTCATCGTGATACCTGCTCAAAATGATTCTAATCCAATCTGATTTGAATGATTGCAGAAAGTGTATAAAACATGATAACCCTGATTCCTCAATCTTTTTGTAGTATGATTTCATTTTTCCATTGGGGCCATAGAGTCATTGATATGCTGCAATAGTTTCAAAGTCTCCAACTTCTCTGATTTTGCAGTGAATATAAGACCTTACATCTTATGTCAATAAAACCCTTTCTGGGATGCTCAAAAATGCACCCATTATGTTTGTTTGTGTTGTGACCTTAGGATGTGGCTTAAACTTTGGTTTGTCAAAATTTTCCCTAATGATTAGATTAAATTCCTCTTCAACACTTTGAGTTTTTCTTGCAGATGATGTAGATGCCATGAATTAATTCTAGGGTTTCAGCAAGCAACAGGATAGGAAGTGTTTGATCACAAATGAACTTACTCAGTATCATGAAGAGTGATGTCAGTTTGATCTAGCATAGCCTTGAATCCTTCTAAAAATATTTTAGCTCAAACTCTGCTCTTCGAATTCTCCACTCTTCGAAATCGTATTGTAAAAATGAACTCTATTCCCGTGTATTTATAGACTTTCGATGTTCCCACTCAAACTTTTATGCAATAAATGCTCCATCTAACTTTTGGTACGAAACAACTATCAGCTCGGTGGAAACTAAAACTTTTATCCACTTAGTTAACATAGAGTTTCATCATCAGTTGATACATATGCTCCGTTAACCTTAGATAGTGATTGCCAACGGGTAACCAACTCTCGGTCTCTCTTTTTTCGACTGTATAACATTGTTAGTTCATGAAAACTAAACCATAGTGCATCTTTATTCATGCTGATTTGGTATAAGAACATTATGCATAAGGAAATGTATGTAAAATGTGATCTTTTGAAATATCAGTCCCATACATACCTATTTCACTTTAAGTGGAGGTACCGATGTCACCCAATCTAGTGGATAAGGTTTCACCAACAACATTACTTGACTCGGCATTCTCATTAGATGCCTTCTTCCTCATAGTTTTCCTTAACTTCATGATATCAACAATAGTATATCCACTTTCAAATATATGGTTTTCATCTAGTGTTTGGTCTCTGTAGTTCTTTCTTAAATGACCAACCTTATGGCAGTGCATACAAGCCATCCTAGAGTTTGTCTAGTTTCTTGATTGTCCAATCTGACTCTTTCTATAATATTTTTCTGCAATGTGTCCATATCTACCACATACAACACAATTAGTCCATGTATTATAATCCCAAACATAAGAGTTACCTTGTCTCTTCAATTGATATGGCCTGTGTTGTGGTTTGTCCTTAGGTGTCCAAACTTGCTTCATTTTTGCATTACAGTCTCGTGTAGTGTGTCCATGATTGTTACAAGTATAGCATATTTTCTCCATAGTAGTATTATTAGCAAGATCATTTTGCTTAGCTATACACTCATAAGAAGGATGTCCAAACTTACCACAATAATAACAATATCCATTAAACTTAGGAGTGACAGGAGGTTTACCTTGTTCTTTGCTTCTACACACATTAGATGTATGTCCTAGTTTTCCACAATGATAACATGCCAACACTTTAGGTTTCTTATTTTGACCGATGTTGATTTGTTCATCTTGTTGTGATGATTGTACTTCACTGGTGTAGCCTATACTAGCTTTATTTCCAAATATTCTCTGATTAGTTAAGAAGTCATCAATCTTCTTGGAGTTGTCCTCAGCAAATTTCTTCATTTCATTTTGATGTTGTTGATTTTTCACTTCATTTCTCAGCTTCTCATTTTCTTCTCTAAGTCTTGCAACATCTTCTAGTTTTCTTGACAATTCTGCATTCACTCAGTTTACCTCTTGATTCACAGTCATCACTTGATTAGTTACCTAGAAATGTTGGTCAGTGAGTCTTTGTATCTCACTTTCTTTAGTTTGAAGTTGTTCACTCATCTATCTTCGGTCATCGATTGCCATATTTCTTTCTTTCTTGACTTGTTTTTCTTTGTTCATTGTTTCTATCATTCTCACCATCTGAGATTCTTGACCGATTTTTAGTGCTTTCACTTGATCAGCTAAATATTGATTCTTTTCAAATAGATTAGTGATTATGCTTTCAGATCCATCGGAGATGCTTCCAGAACTAGATCCAATATGCTAGAATATGTCATCAATAGATTCTTCATGGTAACCGATCTCATTTTGTAGTCTAGCTAGGTTCTTCCTTTCATCCAATAATTTCTTCAGTCCTTCCTTGGCTTGCTTATACTACTCCGTAAACATTTGCATTTGTACCTTCTGATTCTCAATAGTCTTGTCAAGCTTGTATCTCTCCATGACTTAGATCTTTACCCTTCAGTGGTTAAATTGTTCAATAAGATAACTAAGCTCTGATACCAATTGTTGGAATTAGGAGAGATAGCTACTAAGAGGGGAGGGGTGAATCAATGCCTTCAAAAAGTCAACTTGTAAACCTTTCAGATCTATAACTTTAAACAGTGATAACCGACCAAGATAAATTAAATCTAATTGCATGAATCATTTATCCACTTAACATAAGTAAGTAAACAACATGAAATCAATAACACAATCACATGACACAAGTATTTTGGTAATGCAGAAACCCTTGTTAGAAGGTAAAAACTACGATGGGGATGACACCCATAAATTCTTTACTACTACAAATCGAAAAGGTTTGCCTGTTAGGGCTACAAGTTTTGATCACTTCTGGTGATCTCACCCTGTTAGGAGTGACATATTAGATCAGCTAGATCTACCTAGTTATAGGATTTTAACAACACTAATGAAGTGTGCACTCCATTAAGAGATTTACATAAGACTGTTAAGTCTACTCTACTAAGAGATTTTATCCAAAAACTCTATTACAATTGTCAGAAAGCAATAGGTATTTATCTTCTATTTGACACTCAATTGTTTGATACAGATCTATAAGCTCTGATAAAATATCACCTTACTTGTGATAAATATCTACTCTGAACTACTTGGTAGCCTCTGTTGATTCTGATCAATCTGAATTCTTCTATACTCGGTTCTGGTCTGTTAACTGATAGACTTGAAGATAGAAAAAATGCTTCAGGTGCTCAGTGATTCATATATCAACTCTTATAAAAAATGATGTCAACACACAAATATATAGTGTTTTATTTTTGCTGCTATAACAAAATTAGGTTACCCAATATAGTCATAACCCTAAGATCTACGGTGTACAATAATAACCTAGATCATCTATTACAAAAGATATACATTGTATTTAATGAATATCATTACATTAAATGTTCCTCGATCTTGGTAAAAAAATTTACAAACCGTTGTAACCATTTGCATAGAAGAATGTGCCATTCTTGATTACTATGCCGTTTCCTGTGATCCTTGGTAAATACTGTGTAAACTAATCAGTGTAAACTATGATGGTTGATGTTTACTGTCTGTCGGTGTTGGTGTTTGCTAGTGCTTGGTAAACTGTCTGTTTCTTGGTATATAGGCTTTACCAACTAGTCTATTCTACTTTATGTTACCAATTAGCTCAATGTAAGTAACCGACTGATTTCTTTACACACCTTTTGTACTAATGACAACCTTAGAAGGCTCAATAGAGATAACAAAATAGTTTCAAACTCTAAAAAATTTTTGAAACAAAATAATTTTTTAATAGAAATGAATTGAATGAAATTAATATCTATAATTTTTTATCATTAACCTTAAAATTAAATACACTTAATTGACTCATTTAATTTTTATACATTTATTTTAGTAATTTATCTTCACTCTAGCATGTTAAGTAATTGAACTTGATAATTAGGTCTTTAATGGACCTAAATGATTTATGTAAAAAATAATTTTTGATATGAATAATTATGATTGGATGGCCAATGTTTTTAATAATATAAAATTATTTAAAGTTTTGATTTAAAATCTCCTAGCCTTTATTGTGAGTACTTATAATTGAATGAAATATAATCATTAGGTCTAGAAAGTAACAAATCATGTGATGCCACATTCATGCACTAAAAAAACATGTATTGATGCAAAACTATTGATCTCTCTTCTTTGGGGCCCTTTTTGTCCACCTTAACAACAAAAAATGTTACTATGGTATTATATTTGATTATATGACTTTGAAACATTGGTTATGAGTAAATGAATTGTCAAATAAACTAGTAGAAAAATTTGAGAGTGATTTGAAATCGCCACATGGTTTTGAGAAGGGAAAAGTTATGACATTTCACTGTGGCAAATCTATGTAGCTCACAAAATGCATCATTGACCTTATGTATTAATTAATTAAAAACAAGAATAAAATAAGAATACAAATATTTTTAATATTTTTCTAATTTTTTAATTAATTAATTAATATGATCAATAGTGTATTTTTTGTCCTGCATAGATAAATGGTTCAACTATTAGGTCCTCTCCCCAAATGGGATAATATATAATCTAATTTCATGTAGAAAGAAAGGCAATTTGAAATAATTATAGTTGAGATCCTTTCACTTTCTAGCCAAAAGGTACCAAAACTCCTGTACAATTTGTCAAGATTCAGAAGTGTGATCTGAAACATTGATACAAATAATTGCACACAATCTAATTGATCAATAATAATGATCAAAATTATGGATTGTGGAAATTTAATATTATTAAAAGATTTAGAATTCCAACAATATCTCTTATGACATTGAGGAATTTTTGGTGCTAAATTTGATGAATAATTTTTTCACACTAACATAGTTATAATCATTTATGTAGTTTAAAATGTGCTAACCAATGTATAACCTAGTTTGAACTCTATTAACTACTGTACAACATTTCATGGAAACTTGCAAATAGGAAATCTATTATGAAGAGTTAATAATGTACATAAATAAGGTAAAGTTAGGACACTTAATGTAATATACCAAAGGTACACCCCAATTGTATAGACACTTCCAATGTACTTTTCAGCACTTCCACCATACCACACACACTTCCACCATATCATGTACACTTGCACACCACACATTTCACATCATACACCATCTATACATTGCATACACTCTGCACACTAAACATACTCTACATCCCACCCACACATACTACACACTCTACACATTGCCCACACACACTTTACACATCACTTGCATGCACTTCACGCTCTACACTCCACTACCACCCAGATGCACTACACATTGCACACCACCCTCATGCACTCTACACACTAGATATCACCTGCACATACTCTACACACTATATGTACTCTACATGCTACTCACACATACTCCACACACTATAGACACTCTACACACTACCCACACATGAGCAACACACTACATAATCTCATGCACTTCACACACCACACATACTCCACATGATACCCACATGCACTTCCTACTTTGCATGGCACCCATAGGCACTCCACAGGCCACCCAACCAAGTAAGCATACATCTCAAATCTCTGAGTGCACAGTAATGACATGAAAAAATCTTCCTCTAATTCTAGAATTATGCATAGATAACCTTACTTTACCAAACAATAATATTACTGATCCAAGAATGAATGGATGTAAATCAGATATTGTACTTCTAGATCTAAGATATATTTTTTATGAAGTTCAACAATACAATTTTATCCCCAAGGGAGACTTCACAAATTTTTCATTCAAGTAGTAGATGAAATATCTGAGATGATTTCAACGGAACACTAGGGTGGCTCTGAACCACCGAAACTGTGATTACAGAATAGGGAGGGCATTGCACCTCAAAAACTACATACAAATTGAATTACAACTATAATTGTAAATACACAAGACAAATAAAATCCATGACCATTTTCTACAATGCTGACTATGACCTTATAAAGAGATAGGAATTTTCCCGAAGGGTTACAAATAGGTTGACATTCTTTATTTATTATTTTATTATTTTTTCCCTCCCTTTTATTTTCTAACTAAATTAATAAGTTAAATAATTCCTTCATAATATTATTGAAATTTTGGAACCACTTCATTAATTAATTTAATTAGGTTATTTTATTAAAATTAGGGACATTACAGTCCTCATAGGATAAAGATTTCCTTCCCTCAAGAAAACTGTAAATTGTTAGTCATCTGACAAGCTCCAGTATCCCAAACCATATGGTGAGACTAATAGCCATATCCATTGAAATCTCCATGCTGCAACATGACCATGTGCATGCACTTGGATGTATGTGAGAAGAGTAAATCTCCATCAACATTTCATTTCTCCACTTTGACATAAGTGTTTCCATGTTTGGAGTCATCAGGATCCCATTGAAGCCAATCATCAAACACATTGATGCCTAGATCCCAAGATAACATGCCATCATGCCAATCAATCATTTCCCAAAAATGATGGTCAGGAATATCAAAGATCATCTATAACTTATTCTTTCCATGTAGATGCCACTCTTTCTGAAAAGCAATGATCATGTCTATCACATATTCTAGAAAAGGAAGAACTTCGTGCTCAACCAACTGTATATGTTTCTCATGAAAAGGATCATTGGGAGATTCGATGTCTCCATGAAATTGATCAATCAATGTTGACTTGGAAAGCTTCATGTAATTACCCTCTTCAACCTTGTTGTTTTCATGTAGGATTAAATGTTTTCTCCACTTGTAGGAATAGTAGCAGATTCTTGTATATCCTTATGTGGATAGATTCATCCTCTATGTCACTCTTATTATCATCACCAACTTCCTTAGCCTTGTGCAATTGAGACTTTATTTTTCCTTCACAATGCTTGAATACATTATTTAGAAATCTACATGCCATAATAGAAGGAATGCATTCCCGATTTTGAATAGCCCATAGCATAGATATGATAGGTTGGTATATTACATCCATCCCATCAATACTTGAAATCATAATACTCTCCATGGAAGAAAAAATATTATTATCATGGTGCTCCTTTATCATGAGAAAAAATGGTAAAATATATAGTGGATCAAATCTTGCAATCTCGGATCTAAGAGGTTACTCACTTTGACTTTTACACTGATCTCTAGTATTGTAAACCTCATAGAAAATAGATCACTACTGATGTAATCAAGGCTCTAAATTTTTTCAATAATCAAGTCCAATATCTCATTTGTGGTGTCATAATTATATAGTACTCAAGGAATCGAGATTGTCAAAATATCACTTAGATATGTTGTAGTTGCTAGTTGATTTCCTTGTCATGAAATTTCAACAACCTTGGTTGTCTGAAGAAAATCTGAGTTGGAGTAAGGATCCTTTGTATAAATATTGAGGGTGACTAGTCTACATTAATCAAAGACACTTCCATTATATCTAATGGAATATCAACACCATCATTGAGTTATTTTCTTATATTTTGTAGCACCATAAACCACCATTGTTCATTAGTAGGCACCATACTCAGATCCAAACCCCCAAACTCTCAATATCCTCGAAAGTCTCACAAGACCACTAGCTATAATTGTTAGGAATGAATGATGAATATATCCTATGGGGGAGCATTTTTAGCCATTCTATAACAGTTTTTGTTGCATTCATGACTGTGATTGTCATTGATGTCAACACAGTGATCTACTGAAGTTTAGCAGAGAAGAAGACAATGTTTGAGTTAGCGCACATGGAATATTAAAGATCAAGCTATGCAGAGTTGAGGACTTACTCTAGGATGTTCTATAAGATCATGGTTAAGAGTGCAAATGGAAATTCATTTATTCATGACATTAATGTGTAATTCAGTGGAAGTAGTATTCAGGCAGTGTTCCTGAGTACTGGTTTTTGGAAATCAAATGATATCTCCTAATCGGGATAGAATCTGAGCATGAGAATTTGAACATAATTTCAAGACATGGTGATTGTGATGTGGACATGACAGCAAGGTCAGAGGTCACACCAGTGAAGAGTTATCTTAATTTGAAGCTGACAATTTTATGTAATTGTGGAATTTTCATGTAACGTGTGGAAACTTTTATTTTGTAATTTGTATAAGGACTTATTTGTAATTATTTGAGTGTCATATAAAGGAAGGAATTTTTTCCTTATCTTAGTGTGGAATTGAATTGTAATATTGTGAAAGAGAATTGTGGAATTGTGCAATACTTATTGAAAGAGGATATGCGAAGTATAGAGATCTGGTATTGAGATCTGATGAAGTAATTGGTGTGGTTTTGTATAGTTAGAGGAGAAGCAATAAGTTTTTGAGATCAATAATCTTTTGATATTATTCTATTGAATAATATAGAGATCAGTTGGATAGTGTGTTCAGTGATCTTGCACCTGAAGCTATTTGGGCAGTGTGTCCTTCTATCTTCCATAACTCCTAACAGAGTTATAATCTTTTAGCAGGGATTCAACATCTCCTAGGAGGGACTGATATGTACTGAATGTATTTCATAAGACTCCTAACATAGTCCATCCTCTCACAAGGAACTTTCATATTAGTGCATCTTTTGTGGGCATCATTACCACCAAGGTTTACTCTTTGATCAATAGGTTCCCTAGTTAACATATCTTATGTTATTGTGTTATTGTGCATGTATATCTTTCTATGGTTGTTGATTACATTTCTTACATGATTAAAATATATTGAATTTGATAAAAGTTATAGTTATCTGATAACTAATTCACCCCCCCTCTCAGTTATCTTGGTGGACTTTACTTTCTAACAATTGGTATCAGAGAAACAGATCCTTGAAGGAAAATTTTAATAGCTTAAGCAGATCCATGGTGAGTCATTTCAAGAAATAAATCCCTAAGTTTGATGGAATGAATTTTGACAGCTGGAAAGAAAAGATGAAGATACATTTACTTTATTTAGGACTAGGATATTGGTTAATCACAAAGAACCATAAGACAATCATTGATGAAGACAAAATTGAAGAATGTACTAATGAGGAAAGAGATCTATTCATGTGTAACATACTTGTCAGAGAAGCACTTTTGCTAGCTCTTCCAAAAAATGACTACAGTCGAGTAAACTATCTAAAAACATCTCATGAAATTTGGTTAGTTTTACAATCTACTTTTGAAGGTGATGAACATGCAAAGAAAGTCAAATTACATAATAGGATATGTGCATTTGAAGATATAAGAATGATGGAAGATGAATCTATTAGAAGCTATATTGGTAGAATGTCAAAAATTGTTGCAGGTAAAAAATCTCTTGAAGGAATCAAGATAGAGAATGAAGTGATATGGAAAATTCTGAGGACATTGACTCCTCCATTTAAGTAGACAATGTAGATGATAGAGAAATTTATACCTTGTACTAAGAACCTCACTAGAGAAACCCTTCTTGGAAGATTAGAAGCACCTGAAATGAACCTGAGGCAATCATGAGACTTACCTAGAATGGAGACAATATTCAACGCACTTAGTGTTTGCCCTACTTTTTCAAGAAGCATGAGTGTGAGTGGAGATTATGCTAGCAGCAACAGAACCAGAAATGAAGAAGACAAGAAGATCCAAGAAGGTATTGCCTTGTGAAAAGAGAACCAGATGGTAAGAAAATCTTTAAATGTTGGACTTGTCAAGAATATGGTCATTTTGCATCTAAATATCCTAAGAGAGTTAAGAAGTATAAAAAAAAATTTAAACCTAAAAGATCTAAAGAATGTTATTATGCTAATGATGAAGAATTTGAAGCTATTATGGAGAAATATTTAAGTGAAAATGATAATGAGAATGATGATATAGGGTTTTTAGCAATAAGAGAAGAAAATCCTGAAACAGAAGTTAAGGAAGAAAAAGCTTTAGTTTCTCAAGTAGAAAAGAAAGATGATTGGATTATAGATAGTGGTTATTCACATCATATGACTGGAGACATGAATAAATTCATAAATTTTAACAATTATGATGGAGAAGTTGTTAGAGTTGGAAACAATGCACCTTGTTTGATAAAAGGTATAGGATCTATTACTCTTGATGGAAAGACTAATATTGATGATGTTTACTTTGTGGATGGATTGAAACATAATCTTTTGAGTGTTGGATAACTATTTGATAAGGGATATCATGTTTGGTTTAGTGAGAAAACTTGTGTAATCAAAGACAAGGATGGTAATTTGATTGGTTTTGGATCAAGAACTAGAGGTAATGTATTTCAGTTGAATTCTATTGAGATGACATGCTTGATTACTAAGATTGATGACACTTGGTTATGACGTAGAATATTTTGTCATATAAACTTTGATAATATTGTGAAAGTAAGTACTACACTTGCAGTAAGAGATTTTCCTAAGATTATGAAACCTACTAACATGCTTTACAAGGAATGTGTGATGGCTAAGAAGAAGAGGAGCTCATTTCCCAGCAAGAAGTTCACAACAGAAGAGAAGTTGGAAATTGTTCATACAGATTTGAGCTATCCCACAAGGACTAGAGGATTCTATGGAGAAAGGTATTTTATGATTCTTGTTGATGATTTTACAAGAATAATGTGGATTGCATTTCTTAAAGAAAATTCTGAAGCATTTGATACATTTAAAATTATTAAGAACAAAGTTGAGAATGAATCTGGAATGAAGATTAAATGTTTGAGATCAGATAGATGTGGAGAATTTACTTCAAAATAATTTAACATTTTTTGTGAATTGAATGGTATTAAGAGACAGTTTTCAGCCCCTAGAACACTTGAGCAAACTCGTATTGCAGAAAGAAGAAATGGGTTTTTGACTGAAGCAACAAGAGCTATGTTATTTGAAAATGATTTGGCAAAGATATTTTGGAGAGAAGTAGTGAACACAGTAGTGTATACAATGAACAGAGTACAAATCAGAGTAGATACAAACAAGACACCCTATGAACTATGGTTTAGACATGCACCATCAGTTAAGTATTTTAGAATTTTTGGAAGAAAATGTTATATTAAGAGAGATGATGACATTGGAAAGTTTGACCCTAGAAGTAATGAAGGTATATTTCTTGAATATTCATTGAAGAGAAAAGCTTATAGATGTTATAATAAAATAACTAAGACTATTGTTGAGAGCGCAAATGTTAAAGTTGATGAAAACTTCAAAATTCAGGAAAGAATGCTTGATTATGAATCAGATGAAGGAACTCATCCTAGAACTAATCCAGAGAATGCAGAATTATTCTATAAAACTGATAGTGATTTATTGAATGAAAGCTACATTAAAGAAATCATTGAAGAACCTATAGCTGAAGTGAGAACTAAGACATTAACACCTAACAAGAACGTATCAAGAAATCACCCTGTCGAGAAAATTATTGGAAGCATAGACAGAGGAGTTCTGACATGAAATAAGTTACAAGAACAATTGTGTTTAATTTCTCAAATTGAACCTAAATCTACTAGTGAAGCTTGTGAAGATGAACATTGGATTAAAGCTATGAAGGAAGAACTAGATCAATTTGAAAAGAACAAGGCTTAGGAATTGGTCCCTAGACCAAAAGATAAGAATTTATAGGAACTAAATGGGTATTCAGAAACAAGATGAATGAACAAGGTGAAGTTGTAAGAAATAAAGAAAGATTGGTATGTAAAGGATACTCACAGCAATAAGGAATTGACTATGAAAATTTTTTTACACCAGTAGCAAGAATTGAAGTAGTAAGAATGTTTTTGGCTTATGCAGCTTATAAGAAATTCAAAGTGTATAAGATGGATGTGAAGTCAGCATTTTTGAATGGAGAATTGGAAGAAGAGGTCTATATTGAGTAGCCTAAAGGTTTTCTTTTAACTAATGAAGGAGATATGATATGTAAATTGAAGAAAGCTTTATATGGATTGAAACAAGCACATAGAACTTGGTATAAAAGACTTGATAAGTATTTGATAAAATTAGGATTTACTAAAGGCATAGTAGACAACAACTTCTACACAAAAGAAATTGAAGTTGGTTTGTTGGTTGTAGTTATCTTTGTTGATGATATTATCTTTGGAGGAGAAGATGAAGCCAGTGATAAATTTGCAGATGAAATGAAGACTGAATTTGAAATGAGTATGATTGGTGAGATGAAATGTTTTTTAGGATTATAGATAACAAAGAACAGTGATGGTATCTTTGTAAGTCAGACAAAGTACTTGAATGACTTGTTAGGAATGGGAACACTGAGAGGGCGGGTGAATCAGTGTTCACTCTATTTTAACTTTTCACTTTAATCTAAATACTGAATTATAAATGCTTAAGTACTGAATTAAACATTCACATAAACATGAAACATGAAATCAACACATGACACCAATATGGTTACGGGGAAACCCAAATAGGTAAAAACCTCAGTGGGACTTTATACCCACTAATAATCTACACTAGTGTTTTGTGATCCTTGTTAGAAGATCCTTTACCCTGTTAGGAGTAGCTTTACAATGCTTTAGTATAGAAGAACTCGTTAAGGGTCAAACCCTATTAGGATTCTTTTACAATGATCCCTATTAGGGGAGTGGACTCACTATCCTAGAGCTCATTTCTTAAATGATGAAGGCTACAACCTTCTGAATCAGATACACACTATATCTATAGGTGAACTGTTACTGTGACACTACTTGTTAGATTAGTTCCTTTGGTGCATTGATGCTTTGACCTCTTGCAAAGCTCTAATACATCATATGCTCTCTTCACATACCTCTTCTCTACTTCTCACAACTCTATTTTTGTTTTACTTCCATACCGAATATAATGGGCGCACCTTATATTTATGCGCTCATACTAATTATACAATTAGGTCGGTCCTATAACTAATTAAAAATAATGCTTCCAAATGAATTGGTTTAAGCGTGCTTACAATTATATATATACATATGTTGGAAACTAAAATATAATGGGTGCATAGCCTCTACAACATTAATTTACAATCGCAAACCAAAATAGTCTCTATCGGCTCTATGCTCTATTCTCTGCTGGCACACACTGCCTGTGCAACTTCAACTGAATGTAACTTTCACATCTTTGCATATCTACTTATGCACTCTTAGACTAAGCATAAGTATAGTCTAACAACCTTAACTTCTAGGGTGCATAGCATAATTCATCTATACGCATGGGCGCAGGTGCTCTGAGATGTAGGAACTCTTTATGTTGTCCAGTCTTCAACACTTAACTGATTTCTAATCTTTACACTTAGTGCGCTGACTCCAAACTGCTATATGACTTTGTTGCCATAATGATTCCACTATATCTAGTCATATACTTTAGAACTTGCCAACATGACTTGTTGAAGAGATTTAGAATGGAGAACTGTAAACCAGTTGGAACACATATGGTAACCAGACACAAGTTATCTAGCATAGATGAAACTCCTGTAGTTGAATAGAAAAAGTACATATCTATGATTGGAGGATTACAATATTTAACTCATACAAGACCTGATATATCACATGCAATTGGAATTGTTGCAATATTACAAGCTGAACCCAAGGAATCACATTATGCTGTAGTAAAAAGGATACTGAGGTATTTAAGAGGCACAATTGAATGTGGATTGTGGTATGAAAAATATGATGACTTTACCTTATGTGCATATATAGATGCAGATTGGGGAGGTAGTGTTAATGACAAAAAGAGCACAAGTGGTGGAGCATTTTTCCTTGGAGGAAGATTAGTTTCTTGGCTAAGGGTATGTGCAAGATCATGAGGGGCCAAAAAAGTGGCGATGTGAAAACTATTCACTTTTCACTCGTCCAAAAGTGCATGAAAATGCTTGTTGACTTTTTAGTAGGCCTAGGTGTCAGTACACCTCAGAAAACCTAACACCAAAGCACAAGCCTTTTCGAGTACCCAAAAAAATAGGGTACCCAAAACCTATGGCATAAATCAAAACCCACTATTTTCTCAGATTTCCAATTCACTATAATAGACAAGAAGTATTAATCTCTTAGTGGAAGTTTCAAATTTAACTTACTCAGAAGAAACAGATGTAGTTTAACTTCCATTAAATAGAGAACTATTTTAGTTATGTTTAAAATATTTTCTTAGACTTATTTTGTTGTTTTGCTTTTAGATGGTGCTCTTTTTATGTCTATTGCAATAATTATGATGAAGTATCAAATTGTCGATGTTATAATAATGGGATTTGAAAGGAAGACATGATGTGAAGAATCTGAATACTTTCAGATTAGATTTTGTGTTTTTAAGTATTGACATCTGCTTCAAAATTGATGTTTAAAAATAATGTTTGAATGCTTTGACAGTATCAATATTTTGATTCAAAATAGTGATGTTTAGAAAACATTCAAATTTTGTAATAAAAACTCTACAAATATCATATACATGATATTTTCGGGTACCTGATTGTGCCAAACACAAATTTGACTTTGTAGTTGATCCCGTAAGTGCTTTACATGCTTGTAAATTAGTTGTGCTTTACACATAACCCTAAAATGAGGGTTCTAACATTTGCACTCTACTATGAAACCCTAAAGTTGATGCCGCCGGAAGTGTGAAGAAGGTTTTGTCTGGCAGTTTCCATTTGTCAAGAGAGTTTTGTGTTGAACGAAGGAAGATCATGGGATTGAAGATGATGAAAAAGGTCGAGTTTCATTCAAAATATTTTAAAGAGGTCATTAAGATAGGTAAATCTTCTAAACAGATAGGTAAATATTCTAGTTTTGAGTTCCCATTTCTAAACAGGCAAAAAAAATGTTAACATAAAATTATTCCACCCTTTCCCATACCAAAATTTCATGATCTTTGACAATCAAAAACCCTTTAAAATATGCCTCAAAGTTGGTTCATGGGATTAACTAGAGATGCAATTATAAATTAGAGGATCAGTAAAAAACTTCTTTTGCTAAAATAACAAGACTATTGTAGAAGGGACCACAAGTTCACAAGTTGACAGAAAACAAAAATTGGGCCCCAAATCTCATACTTCTCTGGCCTATGGGGACAGGAAATATTTTGGTCAAATATGACAAGTCAGAAATTCGATACCCGATATAATCGAGTACCCGATATTTCAAGATACAGGAAAAAAGGGCGGCAACAAATGAAAAAATTAAACTTTTATATATAAAATGAGGTATATAATATATATTATATATATACTAATGTATATAATTTATTATATATATAATGTATTTGAAAAACTACCTGCACAGTTGATTTGATGACAGATAGTTTCATCCCAAGTCCTCTTGAAAGTATCCAGCACAAGATTTTTCTATAGACTCATTTTACTGTCGGTGGTTTGACTATACTGAATAAGTAGATGTCAATAGACTTCCATGGGGTCCTAACATGTGATAAGGCATACTAGGACCCCTAGGAAGTCCCCATGACCCCTTTTGACACATTTGAATGCTCAAGTGTGTCTGAAGGGGTTGTAGGATCCCTTAAGACACACTTGAGCATTCTAATGTGTCCATAGGGGTCATGCGGACTTCCTAGGGGTCTTAACACATGATAAGGCATACTAAGACCCCTAGGAAGTCCTCATGACCCCTTTTGACACATTCAAATGCTCAAGTGTGTCTGAAGGGGTTGTAGGACCCCTTAAGACACACTTGAGCATTCCAATGTGTCCATACGGGTCATGAGGACTTCCTAGGAGTCCTAACGTGTGATAAGGCATACTAGGAACCCTAGGAAGTCCTAATGACCCCTTTTGAAACATTTGAATGCTCAAGTGTGTCTGAAGGGGTTGTAGGATCCCTTAGGACACACTTCAGGGTTCCAATGTCTCCATAGGGGTCCTAACACATGATAAGGCATACTAGGATCCCTAGGAAGTTCCCATGACCACTTTTGACACATTTGAACACTCAAGTGTGTCCGAAGGGGTCATAGGACCCCTTAGGATGAATTTGAGCAATAAAATGTGTCCATAGGGGTCATACGAACTTTGTAGAGGTCCTAATGCATGATAAGGCATACTAAAACCCCTAGGAAGTCCCCATGACCCATTTTGACACATTTGAATGCTCAAGTGTGTCTGAAGGGGTCGTAGGACCCCTTAGGAAACACTTGAGGGTTCCAATGTGTCCTTAGGGGTCATGGGGACCTCATAGGAGTCCTAATACGTGATAAGGCATACGAGAACCCCTAGGAAGTCTCCATGACCCCTTTTGACACATTTGAACACTCAAGTGTGTCTGAAGGGCTTGTAGGACCCCTCAGGATGCACTTGAGAATATGAATGTGTCCATAGGGGTTATGCAGACTTCTTAGGGGTCCTAACATGTGAAAAGGCATACTAGGACCCCTAGGAAGTCCCCATGACCACTTTTGACACATTTGAATACTCAAGTGTGTCTGAAAGGGTTGTAGGACCCCTTAGGACACACTTGAGGGTTCCAATGTATCCATAGGGGTCATGCATACTTCATAGGGGTCCTAACACATGATAACATGTACTAGGACCCCTAGGAAGTCCCCATAACACCTTTTGACACATTTGAATGCTCAAGTGTGTTTGAAGGGGTTGTAGGATCCCTGAAGGCACACTTGAGGGTTCCAATGTGTCCATAGGGGTCATGGGGACTTCATAAGGGTCTTAACACATGATAAGGTGTACTATGACCCCTAGGAAGTTGCCATGACCCCTTTTGACACATTTGAATGCTCAAGTGTGTCTGAAAGGGTCATAGGACCCCTTAGGATGCACTTGAGCATTCCAATGTGTCCATAGGGGTCCTAATGTGTGATAAGGCATACTAGGACCCCTAAGAAGTCCCCATGACCCCTTTTGACACATTTGAATGCTCAAGTGTGTCCAAAGGGGTCGTAGGACCCCTTAGGACACACTTGAGGGTACGCATGTATCCAAAGGGTCATGGGGATTCATAGGGGTCCTAATGCATGATAAGACATACTAGGACCCCTAAGAAGTACCCATGACCACTTTTGACACATTTGAATGCTCAAGTGTGTTCAAAGGGGTTGTAGGATCCCTTAAGACACACTTGAGGGTTCTGATGTGTCCATAGGGGTTATGAAGACTTCCTAGGGCTCCTAACATGTGGTAAGGTGTGCTAAGACCCCTAGGAAGTTCCCATGACCCCTTTTGACACATTTGAATGCTCAAGTGTATCCAAGGGTTTGTAGGACCCCTTAGGACACACTTCATGGTTCCAATGTGTCCATACGGGTCATGGAGACTTCATAAGGGTCCTAACATGTGATAAGGTGTACTAGGACCCCTAGGATGTCCTCATGACCCCTTTTGACACATTTGAATGCTCAAGTGTGTCTGAAGGGATTGTAGGACTCCTTAAGACAAACTTGAGGGTTCCAATGTGTCCATAGGGGTCATGCAGACTTCCTAGGGGTCCTAATGCATGATAAGGCATACTCAGACCCCTAGGAAACTACCATGACCCCTTTAGACACATTTGAATTCTTAAGTGTGTCCGAAGGGGTCATAGGACCCCTTAGGACACACTTGAGGATTCCAATGTGTCCATACAGGTCATGGGGACTTCATAGGAGTACTAACGCATGATAATATGTACTAGGACCCCAAGAAAGTCCCTATGACTATTTTTGACACATTTGAATGCTCAAGTGTGTCTGAAGGGGTCGTAGGACACCTTAGGACATACTTGAGGGTTCCAATGTGTCCATAGGGGTCATGGGGACTTCATAGGGGTCCTAACATGTGATAAGGCATATTAGAACCACTAGGAAGTCCCCATGAACCCTTTTAACACATTTGAATGGTCAAGTGTATCTAAAGGGGTCATAAGACCCCTTAAGACAAACTTGAGCATTCCAATGTGTCCATAGGGGTCATGGGTACTTCATTGGGGTCCTAACATGTGATAAGGCATATTAGGACCCCTTGGAAGTCCCCATGAACCCTTTTGACACATTTGAATGTTCAAGTGTGTCCGAAGGGGTTGTAAGACCCCTTAGGATGCACTTGAGCATTTCAATGTGTTCATAGGGGTCATGCAAACTTCCTAGGGATTCTAACACATGATAGGGCATACTAGGACCCCTAGGAACCCCTCATGAGCCCTTTTGACACATTTGAAGGCTCAAGTGTGTCCCAAGGGGTCGTAGGACCCCTTGGGACACACTTAAGTATTCCAATGTGTCCAATGGGGTCATGGGAACTTGCTAGGGTTCGTAATGTGTGGTAAGGTGTACTAGGACCCCTAGGAAGTCCCCATGACCCCTTTTGACAAATTTGAATGCTCAAGTGTGTCCGAAGGAGTTGTAGGACCCCTTGGGACACACTTGAGCACTCTAATGTGCCTAAAGGGGTCATGGGGAACTCCTAGGGGTCCTAACATGTGATAAGGCCTACTAGGACCCCTAGGAAGTCCCTATGATCCCTTTTGACACATTTGAATGCTTAAGTGTGTCCGAAGGGGTTGTAGGACCCCTTAGGACACACTTGAGCATTCCAATGTGTCGAAAGGGATCATGAAGATTTCCTACGGCTCCTAACACATGATAAGGCATAATAGGACCCCTAGGAAGTCCCCATTACCCCTTTTGACACATTTGAATGGTCAAGTGTGTTCGAAGGGGTTGTAGGACCCCTTAGGACACACATGAGGGTTCCAATGTATCGAAAGGGGTCATGGGGATTTCCTAGGGGTCCTAACGTGTGATAAGGCATACTATAACCCCTAGGAAGTCCTCATGACCCCTTTTGACACATTGGAACACTCAAGTGTGTCTTAAGGGGTCGTAGGACCCCCTAGAACACACTTGAGAATTCCAATGTGTCCAAAGGGGTCATGGGGACTTCCTAGGGGTCCTAACATGTGATAAGGCATACTAGGACCCCTAGGAAGTCCCCATGACCCCTTTTGACACATTTGAATGCTCAAGTGTTTCCGAAGGGGTCATAGGACCCCTTAGGACACACTTGAGGGTTCCAAGTGTGAACTATTCTTCAAAGCCTCCATTTTTGTGTAGCTAGGGTTTATGACACCTGTAAAAGGCACAACTATGCCCCTATAGGGACTCATGCTCGTACTGGGAATCATATTATTTTCATGCATTCCCCAACATTTAATACAAAGATTTAGTTGACTACCTTTAAAGACCTAAAAGAAATGAAAAATATAACTTAGGCCAAAAATACATACCGCATTTCTGTATGTAGTACCGTCAGCTTCAACAATCCAGCTGACTTCCTTTGCTAAGGCACGAAGAACTTCATTAATGTCTACTTTGGGAGGAAGATTATAATTTCCATATTTTTGTAAGCCCTAAAATATTTTCATTGTTATCACTTTCCACCTCTTCTCTCTCAATTTAGTGCACTCCCTCTCTACTACACTCAGCTTAGCCATCCTTACCTACTCTTTACCAGAGATTCTCAAAAAAATTTATACAAAGACATCCTATAGGAAAAAATGAAAAGTTTCCTAGAGAATATCCACAATTCATATACAAAAGCATCAGATAGGAAAAGTGACAAAAGATTAATAGCTAAAAGGTAAAATTTATCACTAACGCGGGTAGTACCAAGGTCATACCAGTTGTCAAATCCTGGCCTATGATGTGCAAAATGAGCAAAACAAGTAAAATGAAAGGGAAGTATGGATCAAATAGCAAAGGTGCATCAAATCAAATCAATATCATAATAAATGTAGAAAGTACTATTACGGACAAAAATATTTGTAGATTAATGGGAAAGAGTGGGAAGAGCTTCTTGGACCCATGATAGAAGTTATAGATAAGGAGGAAGAGCTAGGAAGGGGAAAGCAGCAAATGAAAGAAGTAAGATATGCGTGTGAGCCTATGTCAAATGATGATGATGATGATTACTCACCATCTGCTAGTAGCTCAAGTAGTGATAGAAGCTCTTTAGTGCACATGTACACTGACACAAAAAATTCAGATAGAGAAGTAACAAGTGTTGTAGAATTATCCATAGAGCAATGTTGAATGAAGCCTCAAATTGGTTCATTAGCAGGAAAAGAATTTGGTCATGTACTTCATTCTAGCACCAAAAATATTTCTATTAGAAATGCCTATTCATCAATGGCCTTGCATTTATGGGACTTGGGAAACCAAGTTACTCATGTTGGGCATTATCCCTCAAATGTAAGTTCATTGCCTCCTTTGGCAAGGTAGTCTCACTCCTCATTTTACAACAAAGGGCATCCATCCATGGTCCAAGGTTTTAATTTAGTTGACAAGTGGAGAGCTTCTCAAGGTACTGATCTCTTTCATAGAGAAGTTCTTGATTCATCTCAAGGTTCTCATTTAGGTGACCAACTCCTTGGAGGTCCACAAATAGACCCATTGATTTCACAAATTGGTAAAAAGGGTAGATGCAATTTTTTTAAGAGTATCCCAATTGAAGAGAAATGGAAATTCCAGTGAGCATAAAGTTATTGTAGATCCAATGGGTGTATCTCCTCCACTGACAAATATAACTGCTTCTAGAGACTTGATTTTAAATGGAGACTGTATGTTCCCAAACATGCCCAAGTTGAGTAGATGAACTAGATGTTGCTTTAGTAAATAAGATTGTGGTTTATTAAAGCATCTGCATTATCCCACTTGCTATGAGTTACTACTTTTTGAGCGGCTTGCCAACATCTTCTGTGTGGGATTTTTGTAATATATAATGTCCTAATGCAAGTACATGCCAGTTTTTGTAAACATTTTTTGTTGTAAAGTGTTAGTGAGCAATATCAAAGAAAAGGTTCTTGCATGTATTATTTAGACACATATCAATTAGGAAACCATTTTTCTCCCATTACATGGCAGAAAAGCCTAGATTCACTTTGTTGGTATCAATAGGTAGCAAGATGAGGGAAGAAATATTTGTGAAGAGTTAAGTACAAATGTTACTATCAAAAACCATTTGGAGAGTAATATTCTTCTCCCGATTGTAATTAGAAACTTAAAATGCAAAAGACATCAAATAGCTGGGGCATTTATTTCCTATGACCTATGTCAATTTTAGTTCAATTCCTATTGATGATATTCTCAATGTGTAAAAATAAATTTATGTGTTATTTTAAAATGGTGTTGACTAAAATTTATCAACATATGTCAAATATCCATTTTTTCCAGGATTTGAAATAGAACCAGTGGTAATATAATCAAATTTGTGAATTTCACATCTGATCATTGGATGTTAATCAAAAGTACAACACAATAATATTTTTTAACTGATAAACAATCTTAGTCTTACTTCAAACCTACTCCCATGTATGTGGGTTCTTGGAGGTATCTACTAAATAATGTGTGGATTTATAATGTCCCTATCCAGGACCTTACTCACTTTGCTTAAAACTCCTAATTAGAATTTGGATTTCTAATGCCTATTGTGATATTATTGAAGTTTGCCTTGCTCCTTACTCATTAATACTATAATGAATTGGTTATCCTTCCCCTTCTCTCTCTCTCTCTCCTCACTCTCTCTCTCTTCCCCTCTCACCTCCTGCCACCTTCTCACTCTCTCTCTTCCTCAATGGCTGCCCATGAATTTTTTAAATGGCTGATTGATTTCCTTTGCTTCTTTCAATGGCCATCCATGATTTTTCTGTAATCTTCCAACCTTTCGCACATAGTTGTAAAATACATATTAATATATATTATACATATAACATAATATATAATATATGATATATAATGTAACATTTAATATTAATATATATTAAATAATATTTATTATAAAATGTATATTATATAATATTTAATAGATAATTGATATTATATAATATTTAATATATATAATATATAATCTAATATATAGTTTTTGATTTTTATATAATCTAATATATATAGTCATATGAAGGATGGAGAAATTGGAGGGAGAAAGGGGAGGGAAAAGTGAAAAATCAAAATTCTACCGGCCTTTTTGGGTAACTGAAAATATCGGGTACATGAAAATATCAGGTACACAAAAATAACAGGTACTCGATTAGGCTCAGTATTTCTTTGTGCACCAAACCTACATGGTCAACTATTGAAATGTCTCAAAAATGTGTTTTTCCTCTGTTTCTCTGAGTTCCAAACTTTGACCATGTAGCTGACCACTTTTTTTTCACATGAATTTGATGAAACGAAAAGGGTATCTTAAGGAGATTATCATCTTTCTATCAATATGATTGCTATCAAATTTTGAATTCGGTAAGTAATTATTAGTTATTTTCTAATTGAGTTACCTCTAAAGTGTTGATTTATATACTGATTGAAAAATGACTATAACTTTCAGATGGTATAACATTTTTGAAATCCAAAAAATGCATCACATTCTATGCTTCACCTACTATAAGGAATTTTTTTTTTTGAATTTTGTAAAGTTTTGAACGAGTTAAGGTGGTCAGACATGGGAGTTTTTTAATTTTGAAAATGTTGTAGCAGAAAATTCATAATTAATTGTTTTTTTTGGAATAAAATTACAAAAAAATATGTGTCACATCTGGGCATGAGTCTACTACTTATATATAAAATCTTATAATAAAATATTATCATTTGTTTATAATTAAGGTGGTTAGACATACACCTACTTATTTTTTTCCAGAATTTTTTGTACTGCTGCATTGAAATCTATACTTTTCACCAATCATACGAACTTTTTTTCAAAAAAGGCCTAGTAGTTTAGAAACTACATTCAATTTTCTACAGATTCTATTCTTACAACTTTTTGATATTAGGTTAATAGCTAGTTGAAATTTTCACGTCAAGTTGACTAACCCTGATTTTCTAATTTTTTATTGCCACTTAAGGGCATACTTTGGCCCCTCATGATCTTGCACATACCCCTAAGCAAGAAGCAGAACTATATTTCACATAGCACAATAGAAGTAGAGTATGTGGCAGCAAAAAAAATTGTAATCAAATAATTTGGATGAAACAAATGTTGAAGGATATTGGAATAAGATTTGTTGAGCCTGTTGTTATACATTCTAATAACACCAACATAGCTAGTATGTCTATGAATCCTATACTACATTCTAAGACAAAGCATATAGAGATAAAGTATCATGTAGTGAGAGAGAAAGTGGTAGAAAAATAAGTCATATTTTAATATATAAGCACAAAAGAGTAGATTGCAGATATATTTACAAAGCCTTTTCCTAAGGATACATTTGAGTATCTGAGAGGTATGCTTGGGGTTATGCCCCAACCTACTTTTGAGAATGATACAGATTATTGCATTTTTTGAGTGGTATATGAGCCTTATCTTTCTTCTGGACTGGATGTTGGTACTTCCTCTATGGGGGAGTATGTGTATCTTAGCTAAGTCATGAGGACTCTAGTGAATGTATTTTCTAAAAAGTGTCTTAACATTGAAGTTGTTGACATAGTGATGAAACATCTGTCATTGATGTCAATGGGGGAGAAGCATACATGAGAAAACTATCTATTGAAGAGAATTCGAGGGAGAAGGTTACAAGCAATATAAAATGGAAAACTAAAAGAGACGAAAAGGAAAATGACACAAGATTTGATTGATGAAGAGGATTTGAAGTATTTTTAGAGCAGTAGTGTTGCAGTGTTGGTATTCATGGAACTTGGATGTTTTTTCATCTTTGTTGCCATCAATGCCAATGGGGGAGATAGTTAGGAATGAATTCTAAATATATCCTATGGGGGATTATTCACAGCCATTATGTAGTAGTTGTTTTTTCATTCATGACTGTGATTGTCATTGATGTCAACATAGTTATCTACTGAAGTTTAGCAGAGAAGCAAATAGTGTTTGAGTTAGCACACATGGAATATTAAAGATCAAGCTATGAAAAGTTGAGGAATTACTATATGATGTTATATAAGATCATGGTTAAGAGCACATATGAAAATTCATTTATTCATGATAGTTATGTGTAATTCAATGGAAGTAGTATTCAGGCAGTATTCCTAAGTAGCAATTTTTGGAAATCGGATGATATCTCCTAATCCGGATAGAATCTGAGCATGAGAATTTGAAAATAATTTGAAGACATGGTGATTGTGATGTGGACATGATAGAAAGGTTAGATGTCACATGAGTGAAGAGTTATCTTAATTGGAAACTGACAGTTTTATGTAATTGTGGAATTTTTATGTAACGTGTGGAAAATTTTATTTTGTAATTTTTATGTCGACTAGTTTGTAATTATTTGAGTGTTGTATAAAGGAAGGAATGTTTTCCTTATTTTAGTGATGAATTTAATTATAAGATTGTGAAAGAGAATTTTGAAATTGTGCAATACTTGTTGAAAGAGGATATGTGAAGTATAAAGATCTGGTATTGAGATCTGATGAAGTAATTGGTGCGATTTGGCACAGTCAGAGGAGAAGTAATAAGTTATTGAGATCAGTAATCTTTTGATATTATTCTATTGAATAATATAGAGATCATTTGGATAGTGTGTTCAATGATCTTGCACCTAAAGTTATTTGGGCAGTGGGTCCTTCTGTCTTCCATAACTCGTAATGGAGTTAGAATCTTTTAGCAGGGATTCAAAGTCTCCTAGAAGGGACTGATATGTACTGAATCTATTTCATAAGACTCCTAATAGAGTCCATCCTCTCACAAGGAACTTTCATATTAGTACATAATTTGTGGGCATCATTCCCACCAGGGTTTACTCTTTGATCAAGAGGTTCCATAGTTAACATATCTTGTGTTATTGTGTTGGTGTGCATGTATATCTTTCTATGGTTGTTGATTTCATTGCTTACATAGTTAAAATCTATTGAAGTTGATTAAAGTTGTAGTTATCTGATAAATGATTCACCCACCCTCTCATTTATCTTGGTGGACTTTACTTTCTAACACTAATACCATTGTAATGTACCAAACAAAAGACCCCAACCATACAAACACTTCCACTGTACTTGACAATACACTTCCATCATACCATGTGTTGGCACTTCAAATTTTCAATACATGAGTCTTCTGAAAATTTTATAAATTTGATGTGTGTCTAGTTGTTCATGAAATTGTGATAATTTTGCCAAAAAACCCATAAAAGATCCTGCAAAATTATTTTTTCTTCCTCAGTATCTAGTGAGCCCTAATTAAGAGTTAAACCTAAGAAAAACCTTGAATGTATGCATTTTCAAAAAGCCCTAGGTTGCTATGTTTTAAATCTATTTGAGTGTTACCTTTTTTATCAATTAAAATCTCAAAAATGCATGTGTGTAAAGTTTTCCTAAAGTCTCAACAACTAGCGGTTTTATTTTTTCCTAAGTCTCATGGCTATGATATATCCTAAGTCCTAAATACTTTATATTCTAATGTTTCATCTTTTATTTGGCTTGGTATCTTTAAAGAAGATCTAACGGTAGTCGCATAGAATCTTATAGACCTATACGATCATGGGACTGACCGTCAATCTTGTAAGGAAACTCAGGTGCGGAAATAGCTTCCTACGCTAATCTCTATAGGAGAGTATTGTGCAAATTCTTTTAAATCCTTACAATTTTAGATTCATTAACTACTTTAACAAAGATATTGCAACCACATACCATGCATATAGAAAAATAGAGAATGACACAATGATATACCCTGGGGAAACCTTTCGGTAAAAACCCCAGCACTCCAAAACCTGCACAATGTATTGATCAAAACTGTTACAGCTTACAATACACTTGCAATGCAAGTTCTTTCAGAAGATTTCAAAAACCTTGAAGACAAATCACGGTAGCATAAAATTTTTCAACAATACACTCGAATCACCTCTCTTCGCAACCCTAAAAAAAGCTTATATCGTGCGCTTCACTTTTTAGGGCTACTCCCAAAGATAAACGTATTAGTGTTTTACCATTCTTTGAGAAAATAGGAACCCCAAACCCCATGATTGGGGAAGAGTGTATAGTACTCTAATTTATCAGTTGCCACATGTCTTCACCTGTCATTGAATCTTCCTGACATAGCTCTTATGTGTCATAGGAATCCGTCATAGCCGTTTTAGTCATGATCTCCTTACACACAATTCAAGATGTCGACACATCAACATTATTTGCAAGAAATACATTTTACAAAACAAATAATAAGAATAGGAATTATCCAAGGTTGAGACACCTTATTCCTAACATTCTCCCACTTGTCAAACACCTTGTAAGAGCAACAGGAACATAACAGGAACTAACCGCTATAGGCCAAAAGGCCCATAGACTCCGAACACCATCTGAACTTCTCAGTGCCCACTGGTTTTGTTAATGCATCTGCAACATTCTTCACAGTATCTACCTTCTCCAAATTTACCTTTCCATCTTCCACCATATCTCTCACAAAGTGAAACTGCACATCAATGTGCTTCGTTCTGGCATGGAAAGTTGGATTCTTTGCAAGGAAAATAGCGCTCTGACTGTCACACCAAATAGTAATTTGTTCTTCATGAACACCAACATTAGAACACAATCTTCTAAGCCAAATGGCTTCTTTACAAGCATGAGTAGCAGCCATGTACTCAGCTTTTGTAGTGGACAAAGCAACCACAGGTTGTCACTTACTCATCCAACTAATGGCACCACCAAACATAGTGAACACATAAGCACTGGTGGATCTCTTGCTGTCAATATCACCTACCCAATCTGAATCCACAAACCCACAAATACAAATTGAATGCGGAGATCTAGAAGAGTTACCATGATAACATATGGAGTAATCTGATGTACCCCTCAAATATTTGAATACTCACTTAACTGCATCCCAATGTACCCATCCAAGGTTAGCCATAAACCGACTCAGGACTCCCACTGCTTGGGCAATGTCTGGTCTAGTATAGACCATACCATACATAAGACTGCCAACTACACTAGCATAAGGTACTCTACTCATGTCCTCCACCTCACTAGGAGATTTTGGACAATCCTCTACAGATAACTTTGTTCCCACATAAATAGGAACACATAGTGGTCTACAATCTGCCATGCTGAACCTGTCCAACACAGACTTCACATACTTACTCTGACTCAACCAAAGTTTTCTGTTAGACCTGTCTCTACTGATTTCCATACCCAAGATGTACCTAGCTACCCCAAGATCTTTCATCTCAAACTATGCTGACAACTGAGATTTAAAATCAGAAATCATACCCTTACCCTTCCCAAACAACAACATATCATCAACATATAATGCAACAATAAGAAGGCGATCATTTTCAACTCTGAAATAAACACAATGATCTAATTTTGATCTTACAAATCCAATTGAAAACACAAAGGCATCAAACTTAAGGTACCACATCCTAGGAGATTGCTTCAAACCATATAGAGATTTCTTTAATCTGCAAACTAAGGATTCTTTACCTTTAACAATGTAGTGCTCAGGCTGTGACATTTAAATCTCTTCCTCCAAATCACCATGAAGGAAAGTTATCTTCACATCCATCTGTTCTATCTCTAAATCATATGATGCAGCAAGAGATAACGAAAATCTAATGGATGTCAACTTTGCAACAGGAGAGAATATTTCACCATAATCTATTCCCTCTACCTGTGAATACCCCTTTGCAACCAATCTATCTTTGTACCTTTCAACACTACCATCTGCACATAATTTCTTCTTGAACACCCATTTACAGCCAATAGATTTTCTCCCTTTAGGCAAAGGTACAAGGTCCCAAGTTTTTTTTTTCTCCAATGAATCCATCTCATCATCCATAGCCTCAATCTAGGAACCTGCATCTTCCACGCCCAAAGCCTCTTTCACAGATCTAGGCTCATCAATGTTAGTAATCAAAGCAAAGGCACAACTAGAATCTAACATAGAATAATCAAACCTTTTTGGTTGCTTTCTTTCTCTTGTGGATCTCCTCAAGGGCTGCAGTTGAGGTTGTTCTTCCTCTTCTTCTAAACTATCAGAGCTACTAGAGCTCTCCTCATCATTAGGCCCAACATGGTCTCTCTGTTTAGTCTTCTCAAGGGTAGGGGGCAACTGAACAACATCTTTTTTCTTTTCTTTTTCATCTAGTTGTAGCACAATAGGAGAAGATGTTAGCTCTCTAAAAATAACATTTCTACTATACAACACCTTACTAGTCACAGGATCCCAAAGCTTGTATCCATTCACACCAACACTGTATCTGATGAAAATACATTTAACAACTTTGTTTTCGAACTTAGATCTTTTCTCCTTTAGAACATGTGCATAAGCTTCATAACCAAAAACATGAAGATGTCTCATTGAAGGCTTCTTACCAGACCACACCTCCATGGGTGTCTTACCAACAAGGGCTGATGTAGGAGATTTGTTAACCAGATAGCAAGCAGTGGCCACAACTTCAGCCCAAAACCTTTGTTCTAAACCAGCTCCACTAAGCATACTCCTAGCCTTCTCCATCAATGTCCTGTTCATTCTCTCTGCAACTCCATTTTGCTATGGGGTATAAGGAGTTGTCTTATGCCTCTCAATACCTTGTTCTTTACAAAACTGCTCAAACTCTGCTGAGCAAAACTCACCACCATTGTCAGTTCTCACACACTTAATCTTCTTACTAGTCTGATTCTCTACAAGAGCTTTAAATTTCTTGAATCGACTAAAGACTTGTGTCTTACTTTTAAGGAAATAAATCCATGTCCTTCTACTATAATCATCTATGAAAGATACAAAAAATATAGACTTGGAGATTGAAGGAACTTTTACAGGACCAAATACATCAGAATGAATAAGATCCAAAACATCAGAAGATTTGTGAGAACTAGAGTAAAACTGAACATGATTTTTTTTACCATAGACACAATGTTCGTAGAAGTTGAACTCGAGATTGCAATCATTTAATCCCTCAATGAGATTTTTATTTTTCAGGGTTCTGAGACCCTTTTCACCAATGTGGCCAAATCTCATATGCCACAACATTGTCTTTTTTGCAGGAAGCTTACCTTCCAAAGTGTTTGCACTACCATCAGAACCAATAGCCACAGACTTCTTCACTGCTTGTTCAGATGGTGAGGATGAAGAACTATTACATAGAGGAATACATGCATCTAGCTGAAATAAGGTACCTCTCCTAGTACCCCTTGCAAGCACTATCGATCCTCTCATCATCTTGCATCCTTCTTTTGAAAAAACAACTTGCACACCTACATCATTCAGCATACTTACAGATAATAGGTTTTGTGCCAAACTCAGAATGTGCATAACTCCATTGATTCCCTTTACTCATCCATCAGGAAATTTGATAGTGACCCTTTCGCGTCCAACAATCTTGAGGTGAGAATCATCACCCAAGTACACCTTTCCACCATCGAACTCTTCATATTTTGAGAACCAGTTTCAATGAGAGGTCATGTGAAAAGATGCACCCAAGTCAACCAACCACACATCATCAGATGCATGGACTGCCAAAGCTGCGATGAATGCATCACCCTCTTCTTGAGATCTTTTTGAAGCTAAATCTGAACCTTTCTTCTTCTTCTTCAGCTCTTTGTAGTCTTTACGGAAGTGCCCAGATTTATCATAGTTCCAAAATTTTGCCTTGGACTTATTGGAAGTCTTTGACTTCCCAGGGGATTTGGATCTACCCTTATTGTTAGACTTATTGTCATTTTTCTTGCCTCTTTTAGTGGATCTCCCATGAACAGCAAGGGCTTCTTTTTCTGAAATGGAAGCCTTTCTCTGCATCTCCTCTGATAGCAGTGAAGACACCACATCATCCATTTTGAAGGTGACTAATGTGCTTCCGAGAGCCATCACAAGATGGTCCCATGAATCTGGTAATTAACACAAAAGTGTGTAGCAATGATCCTCCTCCTCTAACTTGACACTAGCTGATGTCAACTATGTAGCCAGCAGATTAAATGCATTTAAATGATCCGTTAAGGATCCACCTTCCTCCATTCGTAGAGAGTACAACTTCTTCCTTAGGAACAACTTTTTCACCAGAGATTTGGCCTGATACACACCCACATGTCTTTCCCACAAACTATTTGTGGTTTTCTCATCTAGAACATTTAGAAGAACTGCATCAGTTAAACAGAGTCTTATGAGACCCTTAGCTTTACGTTCTTTGATATCCCAATCTACTTGAGCTATAGTTTCTGGTCTTGTAGCATTTTAAGTCACTTCCCATAGGTCATGATCTTCCAACATGTCTTCCATCTTGAGTTTCCACAACTCAAAATTAGTGCCATTAAATTTCTCCACCTCCATTCTTCCATATGATGAACTTGCCATCTCAATCTGCAAATAAGATTCAGAATACTCTGCAAAAAGACTCCCACTCAAACTTGAGATCAGCTCAAAAAACCCTACCCAACAACTAGGATCAAAAGTTGATCAAGCTCTGATATGACTTCTAAGGAAACTCAGGTGCGAAAATAGCTTCCTACGCTAATCTCTATAGGAGAGTATTGTGCAAATTCTTTTAAATCCTTACAATTTTAGATTCATTAACTACTTTAACAAAGATATTGCAACCACATACCATGCATACAGAAAAATAGAGAATGACACAATGATATACCCTAGGGAAACCTTTCGGTAAAAACCCTAGCACTCCAAAACCTGCACAATGTATTGATCAAAACTATTACAACTTACAATACACTTGCAATGCAAGTTCTTTTAGAAGATTTCAAAACCCTTGAAGACAAATCATGATAGCATCAAACATTTCAACAATATACTCGCATCACCTCTCTTCACAACCCTAAAAAAATCTTATATCATGCGCTTCACTTTTTAGGGCTACTCCCAAAGATAAATGTATTAGGGTTTTACCATTCTCCAAGAAAATAGGAACCCCATGATTGGGGAAGAGTGTACAGTACTCTAATTTATCAGTTGCCACATGTCTTCACTTGTCATTGAATCTTCCTGAAATACCTCTTACGTGTCATAGGAATCCGTCATAACCATTTTAGTCATGATCTCCTTACACACAATTCAAGATGTCGACACATCAACATTATTTGTAAGAAATACATTTTACAAAACAAATAATAAGAATAGGAATTATCCAAGGTTGAGACACCTTATTCCTAATAGATCTTACAAAGAAGCTTAATGCAGAAACAAAGTTGGACCGTTGACAAATATTTCACAAGTGGCGGCCTTTTATTTGTAAAGGATAGTGGGACCAGTGTCAAAGGAATATTCAAAGCCAAAAGTAATGAAGGGAAGATCTGATGGTATTCATATGATCACATGGAATCTTAGAGGTCTATGTGATCATGCGAATAACCGTCGATCTCACATAAAGCTTAGTTTAATTCTCAGTGTGTCCATTCGCCATCTATGCACATTTGACCGCTAACGGTTGGTTGAAAAGTCCTACTGATGTGGCAGTTGTCAGTAAGTAGGGATGCTGAAAGGAAAAAAGAAAAATTGGTCCACTTGTTAAGGGTTTTTGACGTGTTATCTCATTATTGACAAAGGCAAAGTGGGACCAGTAACTTGAGGAAAAGATGACAGCGATTGAAGGCTGACGGTTTGTCAGATGGTCGCATAAGCTTCTTTCAAGCTATGCAATCATGCGACTAACATTTTTTTTTAACAATAAGAGTTATAGGGGATTGCTTTTAATAAAGAGACTAAGTGATGGCTTGTCATATGTTTGCATGAGTGATTTTTAGGCTATGTGATTATGTGATAGGCCGTTAGCTCATCGTCTAGTAAAAATCGATGGTTCTAATTCAAACTGGAGATAAAGTGACACAAATTTGAAGTTCTCGTTAAGAAGTGATAGTTTATTTTTTTAGAGGAGTAATGGTTGAATCATGCTAAATGAATTTCTAAAATGACTGCTTTAATTTCTCATATATCAAGATTTCACTCACTCTCAGAAGCACAAAGAAATCAAAAACTTACAGAGACTCAAGCGTGAAGAATTGCAAGGTTTGGCTATTGTCTCCCGGTGATTTCCCAGAAAGAGGTTGGTGAAATAATTATACGAATTGCTTCCCTACTAAAAGAATCATAGTTATGTAGTTTTTATATCTTGCAAAGGCTTCTTTAAGATAAACCCTAAAAATGGAGCCAAGGAAAGAATTGTCTGGTAAAATTGAGTATGGTGAAAGAGGTTTGCATGAGGATTTGTTGTAGTTACTTCCCGGATCTACTACTAACCTAGTGAAAACCAAGAGTCTGATTCCCAAAGACCCTAGGGTAAAAGTAGCGGAGGGTTTATATGACACAAAAAATTTTATTAGGGAGGCCAAAATTGGTACAATCGATGCAAGTGGTGACTCTGATATCACTGGATTGGATCTATTCAAAGTAGGTTTTAGTCAAAGAAATGCCCCTCACCCTGTAAGAAATATATGGCAGTCTGACCTGGGAAAACTTGTGGCACCCGATGTCTTTTTAGATGTTGATTTGATGATCCAGGTTGTGAAGAGTTATGACCCAATCTCTAGGGAGGTTAGGGATGCAAAGGGAATACTATTGATGTAAATTTCTATTGAAGAGATCAAGAAGGTGTTCAGGTTAAGTGAACCCTTAGACAGTTTAGAGAATATTGATTTTGAAGAGCTAAGGCAAGTATATGATGCACAAAGGAATTATTTCAGAAGAAATTGTTAAAGGATTTCTACACCAAAATTGGGAAAATGGTTATTATGGGACATAACACACAGGAGCCTTTTAAAATAGAATATTTTGATTCAAAAGCTAAGGGTGCATATTGGTCATTATGTCAGGTTTTTGGAGAGGATGTTAGTGAGAGGATGCCAATACATTTGATGTACATGGTGATTCAAATTCTACATTCACATCTATCTATTACTTTTGATTTTGCTCCATTCAGTGCTAAACAAATCCATAATGGATTCGTGAAGATTCAAAAGAATGAAGATGATAGACCCTTCTGCTAGTATTCTTTCATAATGTACATGTTTTTGTTTAAAGGAGCAAGCTTTTTTGGGCAAGAAATGGAACTAATGAGACAGAAGGACGGTGAAGATATGCCAGTCCAATTATGGAGCCTCGCAATGACCTAGGATAGAAAGGATAATAGTTTCACAAATTTTGATAAATGTTTTGTAGCCAGACTCAGGATGTTGTTTGTCCTAGACAACCCAAGAATCCCAACAGTATTGGCACAACTCATTAGGCCAAATCAATTTGCTAAGAATCTGAATATTATTCATAATTGGGGTGATGTGATTTTCTACAATGTATCAATTGTCATCAGGTTGTGTGGTTTCAGGGGGACCCCTTTTATATTGCCTTATCATGTACCCCTTAGGATTGGAACTGCAGAATTTCTTAGGAAGTTGGGAGATATTGAAGAGTATACCCTCACTGGAAAAGGCAAGGGAACTTTATTTCCAAATGTTACCATTTCCCACCAATTCATAATTACCAAGGGTGGATGGGTTCACATGGATAAAATCCTGGCTCCATACCATATGGCCACTACCACTTCTAGAACAAAAGACCCAGAGGGGTTCTATAATGAAATGTTTAAGAAGAGAGCCAAGTGTGCCATGATTAACCACATCTTTAATTTTCCTAAAGATATTGTCAGAAATATTCCAAATTTGCAGGATCAAGAGGTTAGGAAAGAAAAATGGCTAGTGTACAAGAAGACATTAGATTTTATCCGACAGTTTGATTCTAGATGGGATCCCCTGAAAAGCATAACTCCAATGGGGAAGAAAATAGATACTCTTATGAATTGTTTTCAGGGTATTTTTCAAACCCTAAATGAGAAGAAGGAAAAGGTTATGAAGGATGACCCAGAAAAGGCTAAACAATTGTTAAGCAAGCCTGTATTTGCAAAAGGGTTACCCCCAGGGAGGTACATGGTGCAAAAGTAGACTAGTTACAATGTTGTGGTACCAGAGCAAGGCCAGCAAAGGCAAATTGATACAAGGGAAGAGATATGTTAAAAGTATCAGGAGTGCTAATCCTTCCAGAGTGGGATATAGTTGATGTGGTGTTTTTTGATGTAGTTAGAAAACAAACCACTCCTTTCCACAAAACTCAAGAAGAAGCAGAATAGGCCGTTAAAGGGGTCACTTTCAGTGACAATCACCAAGCTTTAGTTATGTGGTCCCTAAGAAAGAATGAAAATAACAGGGGAAAACAAATTGTCAGAGGTGATCTTTTAGGGTGTCTAATTGTAAGAAGGGTTACTGATACTTCTTAGCTGGAAGCATCAGGTATGGTAATGGCCACAACACAATTAACAACAAAGGTGGTAGAAAAAGAGGCCAAGGAGAAGGAAGAACTCACTACAAAGTTGGAAACATTTTTGGAGGTTTATGGTGAGTTGAAATAGGGGATTCTTGAAAGAGATAATTTAATTCCAAATTTAAAAGAAAGATTGGGAGAGCATGACCCAACACAACTATCAGAGCAGATGCAAATAGCTTCTTCCCCTGCTAGGCCTTCCTCATCAAGCTCTATTGTTGAATTTCCTCCTTCCCATCTTCCTCCTTCCATGGATGAGGATGACATTGATCATCAGGTAAAGTAGAGGTTTGAGAAGAAGATAAAGGATGTGGTTTCACATTTTGTTGCAAAGATGAAACCTACAGAAATATACAAAACTGCAAAACAATTGGTAGACATTTTAGCAACTTTTCAGAAAGAATTAGTTACTGTGGACAAGATTTTGGAAAAATGGGCTGCAAGGAAAAATAGTTTGAAGTCAATTTTTGATCAATTTAAGGATAAATGTATTGTGGATATAGAGCTAACAAACACTTACAATTTTTTTAAGGATCTTTTTTATTTTGAGGTATATAGGCGGAGTATAAGAAGAAGATCATAAATCTTAAGGGTGAGATATTTCCAGGATGATTTTCAAATTTTTCCTGGTCTTATTAAGGCAGATGGGGTAATTAAAGATAAAGATCAATGGACAGAGAAAATAGATAGACAAGTATTGTCTAAAGTAGACTCCATTTTATGTACAGATGATAATACCCCATTCATACAACTTGTTGAACTCCTTTAGGATGCTAGGATGCATTTTGCTAATGTAAGAATAGAGGCTCACCAGTTGCTTGCTGAGTGGAACAAATTATTACCAAAGAAGGATGAAGTCCTTGCCTTTCATTGGCCAAGTGAAGAGACCTATATGACTTGGGAATGAACATATCCCTCAGAGGGTTCAAAAGAAAAAGAAGAATCAAATAAAGAGGTAGTAGGTGGCAATATTCCAAACCCTGAAGATCAAAGCTAACATGGATAAAGACATCAAGCAGTTATCATAGATACAGATACAACACCTGGCAGAAGTTGAACTAACCTTGGGAGCTATTGCAAGATTTTGGCGCTCACTTTTACGATCCATCTCAAAGCTTTGTAACAAGAAAGTTTTTATTTGCATTTTTTGTCTTATCTGAGGACTTCTTTCTTGTCTTTTCTAAGAGGATCCGAAGCTTGTTTGCAATCCTTATTCTATAAAAGGATTACTAGGATCAGTGTAAAAGGACTGAGAACTTGATCAATTTTACTGATAAGTTTCTTGAGTCTGGGATATCGTTGAACATTTTTAGACATTATTTCTATAAAAGTACAATATTTTCTGGTTCAAGTTATTTTCAGAAGGTTATACTATAAAGCATTTTGTGAGCATGATATAATATAGCATTTGAATAAAATCCAAGATTTATATCTCTCCTTGAGTATTTATGTTTGAATTATGAATTGTTCTAATTCATTGCATAGATGATATTTGTGTGTATGTCAATATTTCTCAGCTCTAATCTAGGATCAAATTAAATAAGCTTTGAATGTGACATAAAATCTTTAAAGTTTTTCTTAAGGATGCATTAGTAAGTAGTGTGAATCTAGGAACCTTTGATAAAATCAACCACAGGGTGATTAGTATTTTCAAAGGGGAATAAATCTTTCAAAGTTTAGTATATTTGTTCATGTATAATAGTCTTGCAGTGGAGGTGTAGCCCAATGGATAAGACACTGGCTGGCAGTGAAGTTCTTCTCATAGAGATGATTGTTTAAAAGGATTCTACTGGTATTTCCATCTTAAAGCATAAAATTGTCAAAATTCTTTGAAGTTCAGTGATTTGCAGAATAAATTACCACCTAGTGATAGTGAAAAATCTATGAATGAATGGTCATCATTTAGGTTTCTCTTATCATTCATTTGTTACATTTAAATCCAGTTAGTGATTAGTGACATAAGTATTGTTTTTACTAGATTAGGAGCACCCTCATTGGTTTTGCAAAGCTAGAAGTGTAGAGGGCAGTCTTTTCCCTATAGTTGGTCCAATCACCTCTAGAGCTAAATATTTGGATTTAACCAATCCTCAAAATCTGTAGATGTATTGGTTTCTTGTTAGAGCATAAAGTCCATTTTGGGAACCAACAAAATGGTGACTCTGCTGGGGAATAGGGATTGAAATACTATGATAAATTTGAATTTTAGATCTCTGGTAATGTAAATTTGAATATCAAGTAATAGAGGTACAAGTTGAGCTAGACTCCTAGTCTTCTTATTTGTTAGAACCAGTAAAGCACCATTGGAAAATAGAGGAATATTTGCAAGCTTTAGATTTGGTCAGAACCTGAAAATCTCTTTTAGCTTTGCATTTGTTTATAGTAATCTTTGTTTTGATTACTTGATAAGTTTTGAATACTTTGATTTACTAAGTGTGTAAAAATATTTACCAACTTGTGTTGCTGGTGACTCTGAAAGTCTTTGCAGTAGTGCTAAGTAAAGATAATAAGAAAACAAGAAATTATTTCACATACTTGCAATTATGAGTCAAAGAAATACTAGGGCTTGGAGGAAGGACCATCTAGAAAGTAGATTAGAAGGTGAACTTCCAAGCACTTCTAGGACTTATTTACCTAGAAGAAATTAGAATAGTGGTGATATGTCTCAGGCATGGAAATAAAAGAAAGATATGAAAATAAATCACAAATTCACTCAAGACCAAGAAGAAAATACCTCTGAGTATGAAGAGGTAGTTGATTTGGGTTTAGGAGCATATGAGGATTTTTATTTTCATAAAAATGATGAGGTTCATCATAAGAAAAAGATAAACCCAGATGTAGAATCTCAAAAGGAAGTCAGAAGGTCAAGAAGTAAGAGTAGGGGCTTGGAAGGAAGAAATGACCCCCCAACCCGGGGACCTTCTCCTTCTGAAAGTCCTAAAAATCCTAGAAATCAGCAAGGAGATTCTATGTCTAAAAATTCACCATCTAATACTACTCTTCTAGATTCGGAGGATATTTTTGAAGAAGTCTACAATTTAGAAAGAAGTATCTAGGAACAAATTGCAATTAGGAAGGAAAGAGAAGCTGAAAGGGAAACTGAAATAAGATAGGCCCAAACTAGGGAAAATCAGCTCAAAAGATAGTTGATGACCTTGATGGCCATAAATTTTGTAGAAGCCCCCAAGGAGGTTGGTGAACAACCTATTGTCTGAGCCATTGCCAAAGTTAGGAAGCCTAAGGATAAGGGAAAATAGATCTCAAAAGGGATCACAATAAATGAGCCTAAAAATGACAAGATCCCAATAGATCCTTTGTCCAAATTGGAAAATGATTTAGAAAGGGCTAGAAGAGAACAAGAGGTTATTGCTAAAGAATTAGAAAAGGAAGAAATTGAGGCTACTACTTTGGAAATGAAAAAGAAAGTTGATTTTCTTAGATAGTCTTTTACTCCTTCAATTCCAACTAACCCTATGATGACATCTAATGCTAATATTGGAAATTTTTCTACCCAGGGTGCCATTGTCACACCAGTGACTACTGCAAATGCTACTAATGCAGAAAATAACAAAGCTTCCACCTCTCAAACAAATGCTTCATTACAAAGAGGAACAGTTCACATTGAAAGGTACAAACAACTTCTCTTTAACAATATTGCTAGTTATCCTAATTTGATTCCTGCAAAGATTAGAGAGAAATTACCTAAGTTTACTAGAAATAATGTTGTTTCCTATGAAGAGCATCTAAAGAACTTTATTGATATGATTGATGACTATGAAATAGAATATGAAGATGTCATCATGAAATTGTTTGTTCAATCTTTAACTAAAGATGCAAGAGACTGGTTCAGAGGGCTTCCTTATGATTGTATTGGTTCTTGGGTTTATTTTATAAGTTTTTTTAAAGATTAGTATAGTGATAAGACTAATGAGGGTTTTATGTTAAATGAATTTAACAATATAAAGAAAAACCAGAATGAGGAAGTCCTAGAATTCAATGTGAGGTTTCAAAAGGCAATGCACAAACTCTTCCAAGTCATGAGATTGGATGAAAAGGTATGTCTAGCAACATATCTAAATGCTTTTGATGCCAAGATGGGATATCTTCTTTGGGATAAGAACCCTAGGACTATCAAAGAAGCTCAAAGATTTTTGGTAAATATTGAGAGTAATAGGAGGGTATCTGGAAAACTAGGAAGAAGAGAGGATCCTAAAACCTCTAGGTTTGGAAAGAAAGAAGTTGATAAACCTGCAAATGTAAAACCTAGGGAAGATGATAACCTCAAGCAGATCCTTAATGCCTTAAAGGATCTGAAACTAGGAGAAAATAAAAGTAACTTTCAGGGAAATGATAGACCTCCTTCAAATAATTTCAATAGGTAGCCTAGGACGCAGAACTATCATTACAATACACAGCGGAAGGATGGAAAGCCTATTGTCCCAAAAAAGAAGGATTTGAGGCCAAATGATAGAACCCTTGACCCCTTGCAAAAGCATTTAGTCAATATGACTAGTGAAATTCCATGGTGCATTGTGTGCCAATCCCCTCATGATTTAGATTATTGTGTGATTTCTCAGAATATGTCTGAAAGTAATGAACAAGAAGAGGAGGAAGATGAATCATATGATGACAGAGGTTGTGGAATGACCTTTGCTAAATTTTTTGAAGAGGTTGACTCTGATGAAGAAAGTGAAAATCAAGATGTAAATCATTCTCAAAATAGAGGAGAGGCTTACCGTCAACAAGTTTTTTTTGATGAAGAAGAGGAAGAAACTGAAGATATAAATAACAATTCTGAACAAGTTGAAGAACCTGTTGTATTAAGAAGACCCTCTAATGAAGAAATAGCCCAGATCACTACTAATATGGTGACATAGGCCAAGATTAATTATGTCCTTAGAAATAGGACTTTTGACAAAACATTTGGTAAACCAACAGGTGTTTTTGTCAAACGGGATAAAGAAGATGCAAAGCAGTCTGCCACAAAAAATAAGGCTGCTGATGATGCCAAGAAATTAAAACAAAAGGGCACTGAAAAGCCTACTGAACCAATCAAGGTTTTTAAGATCAAGACTAAAAATCTAATGGTTACTACCCCAAATTCCCAACCTAAAAATATATCAAAGGATAAGGAACAATTGGGTATAGCCATGCAACCTGAAGTCAAGGATACCCCGAAAGGAAAGGTAGACCTATCTATTTTAAATTATGCACCTATTGACATGAATCAGCTACTATCTTAGATCACAGTAAAAGTGCCTTTATTGGAGATGATGAGGATAAATGAACACAAAGAGAAAGCCCTCACATGGATAAATGGTGTTCATACCATAGACACCCAAGAAACAGTAAATACTAGAATAAAGGATCAAGGTCCAACTAAAAAGAAGGATACTAAAGAAATTATTTCAAAAATTCCTTAGATCTATTTGGACACCAATGTTGTAAACACCTCTATGGGAGTTATTGATCCTTTTTTCCTAACATTAGTCATAAATGATAAAATGTTAAAAAATTGCATGATTGACTCAGGAGCATCAAATACTGTCATGCCTACTGAAATTATGAGATCAATGGGATTGTAGGTTGATAATCCTCATGGGAGATGCTAGGAAATGGACTCTAGGGAGGTACCAGTAATTGGAACAATAAAAGCCTTACCTTATAGGCTTGTTGCTTGTCTTGAGAAATAGCTGACTATGAGTGTTTTGGTTGTGGTTATTCCTCCACAATGTGGAATGATGTTATCAAGAAAATGGAATGCCACAATGGGAGGTAGCATCCAATGTGATTTATCTTATGCTACCTTTAATGTCATTGGTAAGAGCACTAAGGTACTCAAGGAAGTTAGAACTCCTCACATGATTGAGGAAGAAGCTGGTGATAATAATATGAATTATTTTCTTGATACTGACATAAATTCCTTTCAAGTAGAGAGTAATGATAATGAAGATGAACCTTCTCTATTAGCTCAAGAGGAAAGAAATGTAGCAAGTCAAAATGATCTTTGGACCATGTTCTTTGATGGTGCTTTCTCTAAGGAGGGATTTGGTGTAGGTGTGTTGTTGATTTCCACCACTGAAAAATGTTTAAATTTTCCTTCACCCTGTTATTTACTTGTACAAATAATACTGCAGAGTATGAGGCTTTATTGATAGGATTAAGATTAGCCTCAAAGCACAAGATCAAATATCTTAGAGTTATTGGAGATTTAGAATTAGTTGTATCTCAGATTAGATCCAAATATGTTTCAAGAAACCAAAGGTTAAAACAATATAGGAATGTTGTTTGGGATGAGATAGAACAGTTTGATGCTTTCTGTATTGATTGGATGGATAGAGGCCATAATAGAATGGCTGATTTATTGGCTAACATTGCATTAAGACTAGAGGATATCACTTTTGTAGGGATATCTATGATTGAGATTCAAACTAGGCCATCCATACTAGATAATTATGAAAATTGGCAAGTTTTTTATGATGATCTAGATATTTTAAGATTTTTGCATTATGATGCAAGTTTTGGAGATAAAGAGATAAATTTTGGTGAGCATGTAGAAACATCAGATAATAAGAACTCTCTCCTTGGCAAGGAAATCTTGCAGTTGAAAATAAATAAAGTCCCAAAGGGTTGGGTAGTGTTGGAAAGAGCATTTGATAGCCATGATAGCTCTTCCCGAGAAAAGCTTTTAAGCAAGCTTGAGGGTGTAGAGGAGATAAATTTAGGAACAAAGGAAGCCCCAAAAAATGTATATATTGGGGGAAGCTTGACTCATAAAATAAAAAAGTCTCTGATAGGTCTTCTTAGAAAGTATAGACATGTCTTTGCTTGGTCTTATGATGATTTAAAGGCATATAGAGAAGACTGGTTCCAACATGAAATTCCTTTGAAGGAAAATACTAAACCTTTTAGACAAAAGTTGAGACCTGTCAATCCTACTTTAGCACCAAAAATGCAGGGTGAGTTAAAAAAGATGAGTGATGTAGGCATCATTCAACCTATTAGGCATTCAATATGGATTTCTAATCTTGTCCCTATAAGAAAAAAGAATGGAGACATCAAGTTATGTGTAGACTTTAGAAATCTGAACATAAATTCTTTGAAAGACAATTATGGTTTACCAAACATGTTACAAAGGGTTACTGGATCTGAATTAATGTCCATGATGGATGGTTTTTAGGTTATAATCAAGTAGTTGTCAAAGAATCAGAACAGTTCAAAACTGCATTCACTACTCCATGGGGTACTTATGTATATGTTAGAATGCCTTTTGGTTTAACTAATGTTGGGGCTACCTTTCAAAGAGCCATGGATGCAGCCTTTGCAAATTTTAGAAAAAAATTTCTTGTTGTTTATTAGGATGACTTGACAGCTTATTCAGAAAAGAAGGACTAGCATTGTGGTCACTTGGAAAAAATCTTTGTAAGAGCTCTAGAATATGGGGTCTCCCTTAACCCAAGGAAGTGTTCCTTTGGAGTAATAGAGGGTAAGCTTTTGGGACATATTGTATCAAAGGATGGAGTCAAGATTGAACCTGAGAGAGTAGCAGCAATAGACAAGGTACCATTGCCAAAAAATGTAAAAGGTATCCAATCTTTCTTTGGACAGATAAATTTTGTCAGAAGGTTTGTTACAAACTTTGCTGAAATCAGTGTTCCCATCTCTAAAATGCTAAAGAAGAATGCAAAGGTGGAATGGAGTAATGAGGCCAAGCAAGATTTTTCTGATATCAAGATGGCTATTAAAAGTGCTCCTATATTAAGATCACCAAATTTTAGTAAACCTATTCAAATCTTTTCATTTGCTTCTTATCATACTATAGCTGCAGTATTGTTACAAAAGAACTCAGAGGGTTTTGAACAACCCATTTCCTTTTTTAGTAAATCATTATAGGAAGATGAGTTAAAGTATGATATAAATGAGAAACAGGCCTATGCATTGGTCAAAGCTATCAAAAATTTCATATGTTACTTGGTAGGAGCAACTGTAGTCGCATATGTGCCCAGTGCTGTTGTAAAAGACATCTTGGTTCAACAAGAAGTTTCAGGGAGAAGGTGCAGGTGGATAAATAGAATCCAAGAGTTTAATGTTGATATCCAAATCACCAAATTAGTAAGAGGATTGGGGTTAGCAAAATTTATAGCCCAAAGCAATTTGAATGCTAATCACATAAACACTCTTGAAGAAGAATGAAGGCCATACATTTGTGATTTAGATTGCTGTGAATGGTACAAAGATGTCATTAGATACTTGCAAAATCTTTTAATTCCTTCTGATATGGAAGACCACAAAAGGAGGACTATCAAATTACATGCTCTAAAATATGTGATCATTAAAGGGGAATTGTGGTGGAGCAATGAGGATGTTTTGCTGAAATGTGTTGACCCTCAAAAGGCTAATGATTTGTTGCAAGCAATGCATGAAGGTGTGTGTGGTGGCCATTACATGGCTAAAACCACTGCACATAAGATACTAAGGTCTAGCTTTTGGTGGCCTAGTATTTTCAAGGATGCACATTCTTTTGTCAAAAAATGTGATGCTTGTCATAGATTTTCAGGAAAAATGAAATTCAATGGAAATTTTCCTCTGAGTCCTGTGACCATGGAAACCCCTTTTCAAAAGTGGGGTATGGATTTCATAGGAGAGATCCCAAACAAATCTAGTGGAGGACATTCCTATATATTGGTTGCAACTGACTACTTTACAAAGTGGGTGGAAGCTATTCCCACTAAAAAAGAAACCAGTAAAGTGGTTATTGATTTCCTGATGCAAAATTTGTTGATAAGGTTTGGATGCCCTAAAGTTTTAGTTGTTGACAATGCTTTTTGTTTCAGATCTGAAGAATTTGTTAGCTTTTTTTTGCAATATGGTATAAAGATTTCATACTTTTCTCCCTACCATCCTCAAGGAAATGGTCAGGCTGAATCAAGTAACAAAAGCTTGATAAAATTTTTGAAGAGAGTCTTAGATGCAAACAAGAAGGCATGGGATTCAAAACTATAGCTAGCTCTGTGGGCTGACAGAGTGATAATCAAGAAGGCTATAGGATGTGCTCCTTTTGATTTACTATATGGTATCCATGCCAGGTTACCACAAAATAATTTGTTGCAAATGTAAAAGTTCATTCAGTTGTATGATGATGATCAAGATGATGAAATGAAGATCAGATTACAGGACCTGATACAACTAGATGAATCAAGGAGGGAAGCACATAATACAAATTTGAGATCTCAGCTCAAGTATAAGAATTTGTATGACATAAAAACTATAGTCAAAAGTTTTCAAGATAATGATTTGGTCCTGATGTGGAAAGCTAGGCTTGAAGACAAGGGTAAACACAACAAATTTGACCCTATTTGGTTGGGACCATATTTGATCAGTCAAACATGGGGACCTGATTCATACATTCTGAAGGACTTGATTGGAAATGAAATGGAATTGCCACAAGTTGTAATTTTCTTAAGGTACTCTCTTTATCCATGAATAGTAGTTAGTTTCCCTTTCCCAGTTGTGTGTTTGTTTTCTAGTTGTGTGAGTACGTTAGTTGTTTTGTTTTAGTAGATGGTCTTCTTATCCTAGAGATTCTGAATTCTTGTTATGCCTGCAAGAGGCATACATCCCCAGACAGAGCCACTATTGGGACTTCAAATTTTCAATACATGAGTCTTGTGAAAATTTTATAAATTTGAAGTGTGTCTAGTTGTTCATGAAATTGTGATAATTTTGCCAAAAAACCCATAAAAGATCCTGCAAAATTATTTTTTCTTCCTTAGTATCCAGTGAGCCCTAATTAAGAGTTAAACCTAAGAAAAACCCTGAATGTATGCCATTTTCAAAAAGCCCTAGGTCACTCTATTTTAAATCTATTTGAGTGTTACCTTTTTTATCACTTAAAATCTAAAAAATGTACGTGCGTAAAGTTTACCTAAAGTCTCAGCGACTAGCGATTTTATTTTTTCCTAAGTCTGGTGGCTATGATATATCCTAAGTCCTAAATACTTTATCTTCTAATGTTTCAAATTTCATTCCTCTTGGTATATTTAAAGAAGATCTAATGGTGGTTTCATAGTCACATAGAATCTTATAGACCTATGCAATCATGTGACTGACCGTCGATCTTACAGAGAAGCTTAATGCAGAAACAAAGTGGGACCATTGACAAATATTTCACAAGTGGCAACCTTTTATTTGTAAAGGATAGTGGGACTAGTGTCAGAGGAATCTTCAAAGCTGAAAGTAATGAAGGGAAGATCCGATGGTATTTGTATGATCGCATGGAATCTTAGAGGTCTATGTGATCATGCAAATAACTATCGATCTCGCGTAAAGCTTAGTTTAATTCTCGGTGGGTCCATTTACCAGCTATGCACATGTGACCGCTAATGGCTGGTTGAAAAGTCCTACTGATGTGGTAGTTGTTAGTAAGTGGGGACACTGAAAGGAAAAAAGAAAAACCAATCCACCTATTAAGGGTTTTTGACATGTTATCTCATTATTGACAAAGACAAAGTGGGACCAGTAACTTGATGAAAAGATGACAGTGATTGAAGGCTAATGGTTTGTCGCATGTTCAAATAAGCTTCTTTCAAGCTATGCGATCATGCGACTAATAGTTTATTTTAACAATAAGAGTTATAGGGGATTGCTGCTAATAAAGAGACTAAGTGACGGCTTGTCGTATGTTCACATGAGTGATTTTTAGGCTATGCAAATGTGTGATAGGCTATTAGATCATCTTCTAGTAAAAATTGACTATTCTAATTCAAACTAGAGATAAAGTGATGCAAATTTGAAGTTCCCGTTAAGAAGTGACAGTTCCATTTTTCAGAGGAGTAATGGTTGAATCGTGCTAAATGAATTGCTGAAATGACTGCTTTAATTGCTCATATATCAAGATTTCACACACTCTCAGAAGCACAAAGAAATCAAAAAATTGCAGAGACTCAAGCGTGAAGAATTGCAAGGACTGGTTGTTGTCTCCTGGTGATTACCCAGAAAGAGGTTGGTGAAATACTTGTATGAATTGCTTCCCTACTAAAAGAATCATAGTTCTGTAGTTTGTATATCTTGCAAAGGTTTCTTTAAGATAAACCCTAGGGTAAAAGTAGCGGAGGGTTTATATGACACAACAAATTTTATTAGGGAGGCCAAAATTGGTACAACCAATGCAAGTGGTGACTCTGATATCACTATATTAGATCTATTCAAAGTAGGTTTTAGTCACAAAAATGCCCCTCACCCTACAAGCAATATATGGTAGTCTGACCTGGGAAAACTTGTGGTACCTGATGTCTTTTTAGATGTTGATTTGATGATCCAGGTTGTGAAGAGTTATGACCCAATCACTAGGGAGGTTAGGGATGCAAAGGGAATACTATTGATCAAAATTTATGCTAAAGAGATCAGGAAGGTGTTCGGGTTAAGTGAACCCTTAGACAGTTTAGAGAATATTGATTTTGAAGAGCTAAGGCAAGTAGATGATGCACAAAGGAATTATTTCAGAAGCAAATTGTTGAAGGATTTCTACACTAAAATTGGGAAAATGGTTATTATCAAATAGAACACATAGGAGCCTTTTAAAATAGAATATTTTGATTCTAGAGCTAAGGGTGCATATTGGTCATTATGTTAGGTTTTTGGAGAGGATGTTAGTGAGAGGATGCCAATACATTTGATGTACATGGTGATTCAAATTCTACATTCACATCTATCTATTACTTTTGATTTAGCTCCATTCATTACTGAACAAATCCATAATGGATTAGTGAAGATTCAAAAGAATGAAGATGATAGACCCTTCTGTTGGTATTCTTTCATAATGTAAATGTTTTTGTTTAAAGGATCAAGCTTTTTTGGGCAAGAAATGGAACTAATGAGATAGAAGGACAGTGAAGATATGCCAGTCCAATTATGGAGCCTCACAATGACCTGGAATAGAAAGGATAACAGTTTCACAAATTCTGATAAACATTTTGCAGCTAGACTCGGGATGTTATTTGTCTTAGACAACCCAAGAATCCCAACAGTATTGGCACAACTCATTAGGCCAAATCAGTTTGCTAAGAATCTGAATATTATTCCCAATTGGGGTGATGTCATTTTCTACAATGTATCAACTATCATCAAGTTGTATGGTTTTGGGGGGACCCCTTTTATATTGCCTTATCATGTACCCCTTAGGATTGGAATTGCATAATTTCTTAGGCAATTGGGAGATATTGAAGAGTATGCCCTCATTGGAAAAGGGAAGGGAACTTTATTTCCAAATGTTACCATTGCCCACCAATTCATAATTACCAAGGGTGGATGGGTTCTCATGGATAAAATCTTGGCTCCATACCATATGGCCACTGCCATTACTAGAATAGCAGACCCAGAGGGGTTCTATAATGAAATGTTTAAGAAGAGAGCCAAGTGTGCCATGATTAATCACATATTTAATTTTCCTGAAGATATTGTCAGAAATATTCCAAATTTGTAGGATCAAGAGGCTAGGAAAGAAAAATGGCTAGTGTACACGAAGACATTAGATTTTATCTGACAATTTGATTCTGTATGGGATCCCCTGAAAAGCATAACTCCAATGGGGAAGAAAATAGATACTCTTATGAATTGTTTTCAGGGTATTTTTCAGACCCTAAATGAAAAGAAGGAAAAGGTTATGAAGGATGACCTAGAAAAGGCTAAACAATTGTTAAGCAAGCCTATATTTGCAAAAGGGTTACCCACAAGGAGGTACATGGTGCAAAAGAAGACTGGTTACAATGTTGTGATACCAGAGCAAGGCCAGCAAAGGCAAATTGATACAAGGGATGTCCCATCAACTTCACAACAAATTGAGAAACAAAAGGAGAGTGTAGAGGTCCCTGACTCTCCTCATCTTCAAACCTAAATGATCTCCACCCCCATCAAAGAAACAAAGAGTAGAAGAAAGATCTGTTCATGTTGAAAAGGATTATTCTCCATCATAGTCTCCTCTAAGATTTTTTGATGACCAAGAGATTGCAGAGCAAGTATAGTAAATAGATGCTTTAGGTCAAATTTTTATGACCTATGAAGAAATAAATGAAGGAGTACCATAGCTACCAAAGGAGCCCAAACTAGATCTAACAGTAGGGAAATTGGCAAGCATAGAATTGGACCCAATAATTAAACAGGCTTGTGATGAGTTCTTAGTTGATGATACTTTTGTTAAAACTAGGGCTTTCATGTAGTTTCTTTGGAAATTAAACATCAACCAGTTTCAAGAAATCTGTGAGAAGAAACATGAAGAGAATCTAGGGAAGGATTTACAAATCATAGAGGAGGAAGTGAAAATGGAGATGACTGCAAGGTTTAAACTAATCACTCTAGAACAGGGAAGAGATATCTTAAAAGTATCAGGAGTGCTAATCCATATAGAGTGGGATATAGCTAATGTAGTGGTTTTTGATGTAGTCAGAAAACAAACCACTCCTTTCCACAAAACTCAAGAAGAAGAAGAACGGGCTGTTAAAGGGGTCACTTTCAGTGACAATCACCAAGCTTTAGTAATGTGGTCCCTAAGAAAGAATGGAAATAATAGGCGAAAACAAATTGTCAAAGGTGACCTTTCAGGGAGCCTAATTGTAAGAAGGGTTACTGATACTTCTTTGCTGGAAGCATCAGGTATGGTAATGGCCATAGCACAATTGACAGCAAAGTTGGTAGAAAAAGAGGCTAAGGAGAAGGAAGAACTCACTGCAAAGTTGGAAATAGTTTTGAAGGTTTATGGTTAGTTGAAACAGGGGATTCTTGAAAGAGATACTTTAATTGAAAATTTAAAAAAAAATATTGGGAGAGCATGGCCCAACACAACTATCAGAGTAGATGCAAATAGCTTCTTCCCCTACTGGGCCTTCCTCAGCAAGCCCTATTGTTGAATTTCCTCCTTCCCCTCTTCCTCCTTCCATGGATGAGGATGAAATTGATCAAAAGGTAAAGCAGAGGTTTGAGAAAAAGATAAAGGATGTGGTTTCACATTTTGTTGCAAAGGTGAAACCTAAAGAAATATACAAAACTGCAAAACAAATGGTAGACTTTTTAGGATATTTTCAGAAAGAATTAGTTACTGTGGACAAGATTTTAGAAAAATGGGCTGCAAGGAAAGATAGTCTGAAGTCAATTTTTGATCAATTTAAGGATAAATGTATTGTGGATATAGAGCTAACAAACAATTACAAGTTTGTTAAGGATCTTTTTGATTTTGAGGTAAATAGGGGGAGTATAAGAAGAAGATCAAAAATATTAAGGGTGAGATATTTCCAGGATGATTTTCAAATTTTTCCTGGTCTTATTAAGGCAGATGGCGTAATTAAAGATAAAGATCAATGGAAGAAGCAAATAGATAGACAAGTATTGTCTAAAGTAGACTCCATTTTATGTACAGATGATAATATCCCATTCATACAACTTGTTGAACTCCTTCAGGATGCTAGGATGCATTTTGCTAATGTAAGAATAGAGGTTCACCAGTTGGTTGCTGAGTGGAACAAATTATTACTGAAGAAGGATGAAGTCCTTGCCTTTCATTGGCCAAGTGAAGAGACCTATATGACTTGGGAATTAGCATATCCCTTAGAGGGTTCAGAAGAAAAAGGAGCATCAAATAAAGAGGCAGCAGGTGGCAATATTCCAAACCCTGAAGATCAAAGCTAACAAGGAGAAAGACATCAAGTAGTTATCATAGATACAGATACAACACCTGGCAGAAGTTGAACTGAGCTTGGGAGCTATTGCAAGATTTTGGTGCTCATTGTTACAATCCATCTCAAAGTTTTGTAACAAGAAAGTTTTTATTTGCATTTTTTGTCTTATCTAAGGACTTCTTTCTTGTCTTTTCTAAGAGGATCTGAAGCTTGTTCGCAATCCTTATTCTATAAAAGGATTACTAGGATCAGTGTAAAAGGACCGAGAACTTGATCAATTTTACTGATAAGTTTCTTGACTCTGGGATATCGTAGACCATTTTTAGACATTATTTCTATAAAAGCACTATATTTTCTAGTTCAAGTTATTTTTAGAAGGTTATACTGTAAAGCATTTTGTGAGCATGATATAATATAGCATTTGAATAAAATCCAGGATTTATATCTCTCCTTGAGTATTTCTGTTTGAATTATGAATTGTTCCAATTCATTGCATAGATGATATCTGTGTGTATGTCAATATTTCTCAGCTTTGATCCAGGATCAAATTAAATAAGCTTTTAATGTGACATAAATTCTTTAAAGTTTTTCTTAAGGATGGATTAGTAAGTAGTGTGAATCTAGGAACCTTTGATAAAATCCACCACAGGGTGATTAGTATTTTCAAAGGGGAATAAATCTTTCAAAGTTTAGTATATTTGTTCATGTATAAGAGTCTTGCAGTGGAGGTGTAGCCTAATCGATAAGACACTGGCCGACAATGAATTTCTTCTCATAGAGATAAATGTTTAAAAGGATTCTACTGGTATTTCCATCTTAAAGCATAAAATTGTTGAAATTATTTGAAGTTCAGTGATTTACAGAATAAATTACCACCTAGTGATAGTGAAAAATCTATGAATGAATGGTCATCATTTAGGGTTCTCTTATCAGTCATCTGTTACATTGAAATCCAGTCAGTGATTAGTGAGATAAGTATTGTTTTTACTGGATTAGGAGCACCCTTCTTGGTTTTGCAGAGCCAAAAGTGTAGAGGGTAGTCTTGTCCCTATAGTTGGTCCAATCATCTCTAGAGCTAAATATTGGATCTAACCAATCCTCAAAATCTATAGATGTATTGGTTGTCTGTTAGAGCATAAAGTCCATTTTGGGAACCAACACCATGTACACTTCCACCATACTTCACACACTTGAAGACCTCAAGTCACACATCACATGTAACTCACACACTCTACACAATCCATGTACTCCATATGCCACATGTACATACTCCACACTATGCACACCACCCACACACACTCTTCATGCCACCTGAATAGACTACACACACTACACATACTTCACACTTTACACGATGTCCAGACACACTGTGCACACCATCCACATGCACTTTGTACATCACATGTCACTCAAATGTATTATGCACACTACACACATTCCTAACATACTTCATATGTCATTCATATACACTCTATACAACACTTCACACTCCACCTACACACACTCAACATACCACACACACTTCACATGCCACCCACACACACTCCACAACGCACATACTCTACATGTTACTCGCACACACTTTGCATGTCACCCATAAACACTCTGCACATCACATGCCCATTATCTCTATTGAGCATTAAAGGTTGTCATTAGTATCAAAGGTTATCTACAATATTAGCCAGTTACTTAAATTCAGCTAGTCGTTAACTAGAAGCAAAACAAACCAGTTGGTTAAAGCTTTTACACCAAGCATCAGATAGTTTACCAAGCACTAGCAGACATCGACACCAAGTGATAGTAAACACTGAGCATGAGTATGCACCGAGTAGTTTATACAGTGTTTACTGATGATCATAGGAAATGACATAGTAATTAGGAATGGCACATTCCTCTATGTAAACAGTTACAATAGATTAGAAAATGGTTTACCAAGATCAAGGAATATTTATTGTCAAGATACTCATTAAATGCAATGTATATCTTATGTAATAGTTTGATCTAGGTCATTTTTCTTCACCGTAGATATTAGGGTTTTGTCTAAGATGTGTAACCTAATTTTGTTAAAGTGGTATAAAGTAGTATGCTATATAAATGTATGTTTGCATCATTTGTGATGTGAACTGATGTATGAGTTATGGAGCACTTGAAGCACTTTCCTAACTTCAAGTCTATCAGTTGACAAAGTAGATTAGTATTCAGATGTTTATTAGATTAAGCAAAATCAGAGCAGGCTAACCAAGTAGTTTAGAGTAGAGATACATCACAGTAAAGGTTATATTTTGTCAGTACTTTATAGATCTGTATCAGACAATCAAGTTTTCATTAGAAGATAATTGCTTATTTCTTTCTAACAATTGTAATAGAGTTTTTGACTAAATCTCTTAACAGATTAGACTTGAAAGTCTTATGTAAATCTCTTAACCGAGTGGACATTTCATTAGTGTTGTTAAAATCCTATAACTAGGTAGATCTAGTTGATCTAATATGTTACTCCTAACATGGTAAGATCACTAGAAGTGATCAAAACTTGTAGCCCTACTAGGAAAACCTTTTCTATCTGCAGTAGTGAAGAATTAGTGGGTGTCATCCCCACCGCAGTTTTTACCTTCTAACAAGGGTTTTTGCATTACCAAAATACTTGTGTTATGTGACTATTATATTGTTGATTTCATGTTATTTACTTTCATAAGTTGAATGGATGAATGATACATGTATTAGATACAAGTTAGTTTGGAAGGTTATCACTATTTTCTATTGTAGATCTGAATGGTTAAGGAGTTAAAGTTTTTGTGGGCACTGATTCATCCCTCCCCTCTCAGTCCCTATCTCTCCTTATTCCAAGAATTGGTATCAAAGCTCAGTTCTCTTATTGAACAGTTTAACCACTAAAGGGTAAATATCTAAGCCATGGAGAGGTATAAGTTAGAGAAGACTATTGAGAATCAGAAGATCTAGATACAGATGTTTATTGAACAATACAAGTGAGCCAAGGAAGGACTAAAGAAATTACTGGTTGAAAGGAAGAACCTAGCTATTCTACAAAATGAGATCGGTTATCATGATGAAGCAATTGAGGATATATATGATCATGTTGGATCTAGTTATGGAAGTATTTCTGATGGATCTGAAAGCATAATCTCTAATTTCTCTGAAAAGAATCAACATTTAACTGAACAGGTGAAAGCACTGTAAATCGGTCAAGAATCCTAGATAGTGAGAATGGTAGAGATAATGAACAATGTGAGACAAGTTGAGCAAGAAAGGAATCTGGCTATTGATGACCGAAGACAAATGACTAAAAAACTTCAAGCAAAAGAAAGTGAAATACAAAGACTCATCGATCACCATTTTCAAGTATCTAATCAAATGATGACTATGAATCAAGAGGTCAACCGAGTAAATGGAGAATTGTCAAAAAACCTTGAAGAAGTTGCAAGACTCAAAGAGGAGAATGAGAAACTGAGAAATGAAGTGAAAACTCAATAGCAACACAATGAAATAAAGAAATTGACTGAGGATAGTTCTAAGAAGATTGATGACTTTCTGATTAATCAAAGAATATTTGGGAGTAGAGTTGTGATAGGCTATACCGGTGAAGGAGAATCATCACATCAAGCTGAACAAGTCAACAACAATCAAAGTCAAAGACCTAAAGCATTGAGATGTTATCACTGTGGCAAACTGGTACATACATCTAATGTGTGTAGAACAAATGCACAAGGTAAACCTCCTATCACTCCTAAATTCAATAGATATTTTTATTATTGTTGTAAGTTTGGACACCAAGCTTATGAGTGTAGAGCCAAACATAATGATATTGCTAACAATGCTAAGATGGATAAAATATGCTATACTTGTAATAAACATGGACACACTGCATGAGAGTGTAAGGCTAAGATGAAGCAAGTATGGACTCTAAAGCAGAAAACACAACGCAAGTTGTATCAATTGAAGAAACAAGGTAATTCTTATGTTTGGGATTATAACACATGGGCCAACTATGTTGCATGTGGTAGATATGGGCACATTGCAAAAAATTGTAACAAGAAAAGATGGGCTGGACAATCGAGAAGTTGTACAAGTACTGGAATGGCATGTATGCACTGTCATAAAGTCAGTCATTTAAGCAAAGACTACAAAGACCAAACACCAAAGGAATATCATGTATTTGAGAGTGGTACACTATTACAGATACCACGAAGATAAGGAACACTATGTGGAAGAAGGCATCTAATGAGAATGTTGAGTCAAGTAATGTTGTCAGTGAAACCTCATCCACTGGATTGGGTGACATCGGTACATCCACTTAAGGTGATATAGGTATGTATGGGACTGACATTTCAAAATGATGACATTTTACATACAGTTCCTCATATATGATGAGCATATACCAAATCTACATAAAAAGAGATGAATTATGGTTTATATGTTAAGAGCTAGCAAAGTTACATAATCGGTAAAAGCAAGACTGAGAGTTGGTTATCTGTCGGTAATCACTATTCAAGGTTAACCAAGAACACGTATCAACCGACGAAGAAATTGTGTGTTAACCAAGTGGACAAAAGTTTATAGTTGTTACCGAACTGACAGCTATTATGAACAAAAAGTAGGTCAAGCATTTAATGCATGTTTGTTTGAGTGGGAATATTGAAAAGTCTATAAATACATGTGAAACAGAGTGTATTTTTACATTGCAATCTCAAAGAGTGAAGATTTCATAGAAAAGGGTTCGAGCTAAAAGGATTTTCAAAAGGATTCAAGGCTACTGTAGATCAAACTGACATCACTTTTGACAATTCTGAGTAAGTACATTTTCTACTGAACACTTTATTTACCTACTTCTTGTTGAAACCCTAAATCAATTTATGGCATCTACATTGTCTGCAAGAAAATCACACAGTGTTGAGGAAGAAGTAAATCTAATTGTTAGAGCAAATTTCTATGAACCTAAGTACAAACAACACCCCAAGGTTGCATCACAAATGGATTCAATGGGCATTTTATCAAGCATCCTAGATAGGGTTTTATTAACAGAAGATGTACAATTATTTATTCACTACAAGATTGGAGAAGTAGGAGATTTTGAGACTATTGTGGCATATCAACAATTGTGTGGCACCGATGGAAAACTAAGAATAGGATTTGAAAAGATTGAGAAATCAGGGTTATAATGCACCATACACTTTCCGCAATTATTCAAAATGGACTGGATAAGGATTGTATTAAGTCGATATCATAATGGGAAATTCTGGTTGGATAAACTAGTAGAGGTCACAAAGAAAATGATCAGTAGGGTTACTGGCTACCCTATAACTAACAAGGCAAAGGCTTTTTGAAGCTCTTCTTGACCCGATGTAGAGAAGAACACTAGAGCTACATGGGACAGTTGAGCATTGAAAATTTCATCAATTAAAGACCCAACAGTAAAATTTGTAGCACATGTGATCAGGTACAAAATATTTCAATTGAGCAGACTAAACAGTGTACCATGTAGCACAATAGACATGGCATACAAAATTGTGAAGAATGATCACTAGATTGATCTTGCAAAGATAGTACTGAATCAATTATAGGAAAACATAAAGACTATAAGGTCAAAGAATTCAAAGACTTGTAAGTTTGGTTCACTCCTTGTTTGTTTATTTTTCTGTCTACAGAAGTATCTCCCTGGCATTAGTAAACTAAATTGGACAACACATAAACTAATAACTGTATAGATTACTGAGAAGATGAACAAGATAGGAGATGATTTGAATAAACATTTTGATGAGTACTTTAAAGAATTTCAGACCAGGATGAATTAAAGAAGTTGAATTCCACGGGAACTAGTTAAGAAATTTGAGACAAATATTTGTTTTCTAGTAGACACAGATCATTCCATGATAAGAGCAGTTGAACCTAGAATCAAATGGCTAGAAACTATGGGATATGAAATGAACTATGATTTCACTTTGAAATCTATTGAAGTACTACTAGAACTACCAAAAGACCCCAAGGCCACTAGGTTTGGAACCTATGAAGAAGATAACTCAAGAATCTTGACAGGATTGGCCATTAATAAAATGTGTAGGAAGGCAAAGAAGATGAAGAAAGACTTATCAACAAAATTTGGAGATGTCTCTGACTCGTCTGAAGAGACATTGATTGAATAGGCAATTGAAGGGCAGTCAATGTTGGATGACAAGGTGCATGACAATGAGGAAACCAAATCTGATGAAGAACAATAAGCTTCATTGATTCCTCCTCCTAAAGCTCCAAAGAAGAAGTAGTTACCAGTATAGATAGGTGCATGGACAAGATCATCAATTGCAGCTTCACCACCTGAGAAGAAGGAAGAAGAGAAGGTAATAAAATGAAAAGTAGCTACACCAACAAAGAGATATGCAAAGAAAGGATCCAAGGTTGAAGCTGAGGCACCGAAGAAAAGGAGAAGACTAATAAGAGGTAAATAAGACCTTGAGGATATTGAAAATGAAGATGACATCAGTCAATTCAAAGTGGTCAAAAACAAGGTAAGGTCAATAGATGAATTCATTGAAGATATAATTGAGAATGACAACCTTGCTAATCCAGAACTTAGCATATTTGACAAAATGTCAAATGTGGATAAAACAAAGATTGAGGAGGTAGTCATCCAAATGATGATAAAGTTTAAAAGAGTTCCATTAGAATTTTCACTTTCATTACCAAAGGAGTTGGCTGACAAAATAAATAAAAAATGGGCTTATGCACTAGACACCGAGAAGAGAAAGAGAGAAAGATCGCTAGTTCGGGCAGCCCCACATCTAAGCCTAGCAAAAATTGATGAACTTGTGGTTAATCATCAAGCAAGATTTAATGTAAAGAACCAAGCCCTGATGATACTGGATGAGAATGTGGTTGATGTAGATGAGACTGGCGATGCCCTATGGAGATCGATTTTTAAAGCCAAAGAACAAGCTAAGCAAAATGCATTCTTAAATCTATCTAAAAAGAGACAAAATTCCAAAGGAAAAGGTATCTACACTGATGATACTATAGCAGAGAATTCAAAGGACTCTAGTATATCAGTTGTCATGGTAATTGATATAACTGAAGAAAAGGAAGACATAAATATTTCACAGGATACTCCAGATCTAGTAGAGATCCACATGAAGAAGAAAACCGATGATGATGTACTCATTGAGGACATCACAAATGGTGATCCTGATGACAAGGATGATGAGGATGTAAATATTGCACCAGAAAACACTCACGATAAAGCTCAAGTCATTGAATGTGCATTTACATCATTATCGGGTGAGCTTCCTGTACTTCCATAAGCAGTAGAAATTATTTCACAGGAACAACCCGACGGTTCAGACCCCGAGAAATATAAAGACACCACAAGGGAACAAGACACCGAAAGACCTACAGAGACACATAAGTTAGAAGGAATAGAGGCAATCACTATAGAAACAAAGGCACAAGATGAGCCTAAGGAAACCAAGTTGACCACACCTGACACCACATCTGAGGCTCCCACTCACTTAACCAATACACAAGTTACCGAGGAGCAGAGGAAGGAAGAGAGTGTGTCAACCAGGAAAGATACTCCAAAGGTAGAAGACAAGGTTCTTGTCGCCATTGTGAAGAAGTCACCCCTTGCACTAGAAAATAAGAAGAAAAAGAAAGAAAAAAGGCTGGTCACTTTAGATGAAGTTATAGTAATACCCGATTGTGACCTGAGGACCCTTAGCCCCGAGGAATTGAGAAAATATGGGGAACTATGTACAAGAAAAGAAACACAAGAAAATTTGAAGTAAGAAGCTAAACACAAAGAAATATTAATGGATGTTAGGGATATCTTACAATGGGTAGTACCTAAAGTGAGCATTGATGAAGATAGTCCTATTATATATGAACTTGCTATCCTTACCAAGAAGATAAATGCCTCAGACATTGATGCTAAAAAATGAATTGAAGAAAGGGTAGACTAAAAAAATCAAGATAAACTGGTAGAAAGAATCAGCCAAGAAGTTGCACTAAACAAGGTCAAATTATCTGAGGTAATAACCAAAATCAAATCTATAACCCAGTTAATTTGTCAATTTTTACTAAAGCTATGCACTGTGGAAACCTTCACTATTGAGATCAGTGAAAAGATCAAAGGTCTAGAAGATGAAATCAAGACTAGTCCAAAAGCTGCAATCACCGAGCCATAAGCTTTCTCAAAGCACATTCATAGAGTTTAGGAACTTAGGCGGTTGATAGAAGATCTCAAGAAATAAGAAGAGCAGATCACCGATTAGGTCACAGAGTTACATACAAAACTCCTTCCATACCTGAAGATTTTCGAGAACCACATTGTCAAAGAGGAATAACTTATTGCAACACTAGAAAGTTCTATGTTGGAGAACATCTTTGACATGCATGCACAAGTCGGTATTGAGCATATTGCTCTTACCAACTTGAAAGAAGAAGGGGAAAACCTCTTGGAGTTTGTGAAGAAAACCCATCAACACATTTTTGACAAGATGTGAGTATACAGTTTACTTTTTGTTTTTAGCATTACTATCAAAAAGGGGGAAATCAATGTATATGCCAATATGCCAAATATGTACATAGATGCTACGTATACTACATATTACTGGGAGCATGCACCGGGTGGGAGTAAATAGAAATTTTGATAAGTATATATGTATATGGTGGAGATATAAGGTATAAATAGAAAATTTTGTCTATATACATTCAAGTATTGATACTAATGCCTAAGGGGGAGATTGTTATCTCTATATTTGAGCATTAAAGGTTGTCATTAGTATCAAAGGATATCTACAATATCAGTCAGTTACTTAAATTGAGCTAGTCGGTAACTAGGAGCAAAATAGACTAGTCGGTTAAAGCTTTTACACTGAGCATCAGACAGTTTACCGAGCACTAGTAGACATTGACACCAAGCTTTACTAAACACTGAGCACCAGTATGCACTAAGCAGTTTATATAGTGTTTACCGATGATCACAGGAAATGGCATAGTAATCAGGAATGGCACATTCCTCTATGCCAATTGTTACAACAAATCAGAAAATGGTTTACCAAGATTGAGGAATATTTATTGTCAAGATACTCATTAAATGCAATGTTTATCTTATGTAATAGTTCGATCTAGGTCATTTTTCTACATCGTAGATCTTAGGGTTTTGTCTAAGATGTGTACCCTAATTTTGTTAAAGTGGCATAAAATAGTATGCTATATAAATGTATGTTTGTATCATTTGTGATGTGAACTGATGTGTGAATTATAGAGCACTTGAAGAACTTGCCTAACTTCAAGTCCATCAATTGACAGAGAAGATCAGTATTTAGAAGTTTATCAGATTAAGCAGAATTAGAGCAAGCTAACCTACCAGTTCGGAGAAGAGATACATCATAGTAAAGGTGATATTTTGTTAGTACTTTATAGATCTGTATTAGACAATCAAGTTTTCATTAGCAAATAATTTCCTATTTCTTTCTAACAATTGTAATAGAGTTTTTGACTAAATCTCTTAACAGAGTAGACTTTACAATCTTATGTAAATCTCTTAACCAAGTGCACACTTCATTAGTGTTGTTAAAATCCTATAACTAGGTAGATGTAGTTGATCTAATATGTTACTCCTAACAGGGTAAGATCACTAGAAGTGATCAAAACTTGTAGCCCTAACAAGCAAACCTTTTCTATCTGCAGTAGTGAAGAATTTATGGGTGTCATTCCCACCACAGTTTATACCTTCTAACAAGGGTTTCTGCATTACCAAAATATTTATGTTATGTGACTGTTATATTGTTGATTTCATATTATTTACTTTCATAATTTGAATGGATGAATGATACATGTATTACATACAAGTTATTTTGGAAGGTTATCACTGTTTGTTGTTGTAGATTTGAAAGGTTAAGGAGTTAAAGTTTTTGTGGGCATTGATTCACCCCTTCCCTCTTAGTACCTATCTCTCCTTATTCCAACAATGCCATCCAACCAAGTGAGCACACAACTCAACTCTCCAAGTGCACAGTGATGACACAAATAGATCTTCCTCTAATTCTAAAATCATGCATAGGGGTCTGTGCAAGATGATGAGGGGCCAAAAAGTGGAAATGTGAAAAATATTCACTTTCCACTCATCCAAAAGCGCATGAAAATGCTTGTTGACTTTTTAGTAGGCTTGGGTGTCAGTACACCTAGGTAAACCTACTAGCAAAGCATAGGCCTAATCGGGTACCCAATACCATATCGGGTACCCGATACCTGTGCCATAAATTCAAAACCCACGAGCCCTTTTCCTCATTTCTTTTCATGTTTTTGCTTGGGAAAAACACTTGAAATATCATATACACGATATATTTTTGGGTATCTAATTTTGGCAACAACAAATTTGACTCCCCAGCATATTTGGTAAGTAAATTATTTGTATATTTTGATTATTTTATTTCATTTTCATGCCAAATGTCATTTTTTTTGTTGAAATAGGGTTTTTTATTTATATTTTTAATAATATATGAAATTAGATTGAAATTTAGATTTGTTTTTTATTTAATCAGGCATGACTAACAATAATGAAGAAAATAACCCTCCCGCACCAAATAATGATCCCAAAAACAATCCACCGTGTCAAAACCCTTGATCTTTAGAAGATTTGATACAAGATAATTTGAACACAATACGAGGTTTCCAAAACACATATCAATATATACCTACATTAGGTCCCATGCTTGCCACACTAAATACAATTGTTGAAAATATTGACACACTCATGCAACAACATAATGGTGCTCTTCATTGGCGTGATGATATGCATGCCCAATTTGATGATGGGCTTGACCATGATGGGATTGCGGTCCTTAATATAAGTAAGGAAGATATAGCCCACTCTTTTTGTCAATCCTAAAACTGGAATACAAGTTGACCCCAAAACACCTAAATTATCAATAAATGGTGCACAAATGAAGCAATGCACACACACTTTTGAGATTGTTGGTGGATGGTTTTTGATAAACCACCCCGTAGAAATTTGGAGGTCCCATTTTATTTCATAAAAAAATTGTATGCTGAGTTTATGCTTGGTCACCATGTTGATTATTGGAGTATGAGGCCCAACATGGGCATAGGTGGAGGAGCTCCTTAGACTAGGCCATTTTCCCAGTGCAAAAAGGCCACTACCTTTGTCCCCCCCACTGATGTCGCACCCCCTCCTCGAGTGTAGCATCCTGATATCATTATAGAGGCTACCTCATAGACTATTAGGGCCATTCATTTGCTGAGTGATTAGTTGATCATGTAGACCAAGTCATTGTTTCCTCCTGGTGTGGATGATGTTGGCGCATCGACATCTCGTCGGAGTTCACATGTATGCAAGCCCCATATTTGCATTATATGCAAGAATATGTGCCTCAAACCACTTACTGATGCTGATACATATCACTATGTTATTAATGAGGAGGATATAGGAGATGCAACTGCAGAGGCTACAACACCTGCATGGAGCATCTACATCTCATGAGAGTGCTCAAGAGGTGTATGCAGAGCCATGGACTCCTGTTGATACGGTAAGAGTAAACATTATAAATAAATTTGTCACATGACTTATTTAATTTATTCATTTAGATTAGTTTTAATGATTGCATGCACTTATGTATATATATTTTTTCCATTTATGTTTAGTTGATGACACAGGAGGAGTTGAGACAGGTGGATGAGTCCATAGCTTCAGCCATTTCATTTGGCCTTGATGCCTATAAGGTATATTACAAATTATGTACCCATTAGGTTTTTTAATAATATTTGGTGTACATGCTTAAATCTCTATCAATTAGAGAAATAAAATTCATACATTTACTAATATATTGTCATCTTATTGTACTCTTGTAGACTGCAACCAAGTGTCAGTGGGGGGCATGAGGGGGTTCCTTCATCAGGTGTCGACAAAGGAAAGGTAATTAATTGTTTAAGATTAATTAAGCATGCATATGTATGCCACTTGTGTGTATGGAATAAATATTTTACTTGAATTTATTGTATAGGGTTTGGCTATCAATGATGTTCCGACATGTGTTTGGGAGCCTAGGCTGATAGGCATCTTGATTCAGAGTGATAGTATGATTGTACGTAGACTTTTACATATTGTTATTTGTATTTTGTAACCAGGGTTGTTATGATGAAGTAAATTTATATATAATTGACAATCTTTTTACTCTCATAGGTTACTCCTAGTGTGAAGGAGGGCCCACGAGAATCTTTTGTATCTTTGTTGACCTAGCACACTATTCAAAAAGGAGGGATCACCAGATGTAAGTTTTAATTTTCATTCAAATCATGTCCTATTTTGTAGATTTATTACTCTATGTTGCACCACTCTACTAATCTCATTATTGCAAATATATATTTATAGGTCAGATTTGGTATTGTTGGCATGGTCCCTTCACTACAAGGACTTACGCTAGGACACCTGATCGTGGTAGGTGACCGAGAGGCCAGGTACAAATATTTTTATTCAGTTATAATTTTAATTAAATTAGTGTTTGAATTATGAATTTTATATATATATATATATATATATAATATATATTATATATATATATATAATATATATATATATATATATATATATATACTACAACAATACATACATACACATACATACATATACATACATAGATATATATATATATATATATATATATATATATATATATATATATATATATATATATATATATACATATAGATATATATATAGATATATATATATACATATAGATATATATACATATTACATATATATATGTATATGTATATATATTATATATGTATATGTATATGTATATATATATATAGATATCTGTATATATATATCTATATTATATATATATCTATATCTATATGTATATATATATATATATATACATATATATATATACATATATATATATGTATATATATATACATATATATATATATATGTATATATACATATACATACATATATATATACATACATATACATACATATATATATACATACATATATATATATATATATATACATATATATATATACATACATATATATATATATATATATATATATATAAATGTATATATACATATACATATATATATATACATATATATACATATACATATATATACATATACATATATATATATATATATATATATATATATATATATATATACATATATATATATATATACATACATATATATATACACATATTGTTGGTGTTTGAAAACGCTTATGCAACCTAGGGCTGCCAATATGCCTATGATGGGATATTAAAGATTGGTTAGTTCCAAATGTGGGCAATCTATAAGCAACTGGACCAACTATAGGGATGGATATTCCCTCTTCTGCTTTTGGCTCTGTGAAACCAAGGCGGGTACACTTGATCCAATAGTTGTAATTCTAACTGATAAATTCAACTCTGCCCCTTATTTCTTTATTGGATCATTCAACAGATGAAAATAGTGAGAGAATACTAAACAACAACCTATTGTTCATTGATCCTCCATCACTGGGTAGGACAACACATAAATGTAAATGAAAGTAAATACTGGTAATGATATAAATGATTTCTTGCAGAATGTAAACAATCATGCAACACATGTAATAGTACAGGGGCTACTAGCTCATGATCAGTGCCTTATCCATTGGGCATCATACCTAAAGCAGACATGAAATACAAGAACAACTACTAGATTCATCTGAGAAACAAAGCCATAAACATAGTCAAGCATCTCTTACACTGCTTACAGATATCCTTCCTGATTGAACCAGATAAATCTATGCTTCACTCAGATACTTTTAACCTCATCCTAGATTAGGGCTGAGAGACAAAACACATACACCAGTAATCTAATGCAGTGAGTTAGAAAACTCAGAATTCATCAAGAACAACTGAAGGAGAGATCCAAGAATGACAAACTATATTAAGTATGTGGGTTCAAATCCTTGTATTACAAATTGATTTAGTGATACTATAGACACAGTGCAATAGATATAGAATTTTTCTTCTTAATACTGATACAGAAAGCAAAAATGGTTACAACCCGGACTGGAGATACACACTTGCCTTTCAGCCTCCTGTGTCAAGAAAATTCAGCCAGCCCTTTCAAAATGGTTACAAAATTCCCTTTATAGAAATAGGGATACAAAAATATCAATTAGGGCACACCTAGGACAACACTAGTCAACCCTAAGACTTCTCCAATATATCTAAGATAAATGTGATTGCATTTCATCCAGAAATATCTTAACAAAATATCTGCAACCTTTTCCCTAAACTGGACCCGGATGACTCAGACCATTACTGCTCTCACCAACCATCTCAAAACTGAAAATAAACTTCATCATTGCATTCCTTGTTCCGAGATGATTCCGACGATATATAATATGTCTAGATTTGGATAAAAATATGATCCTGGGCACCATTTTTACTGAGCAGACTGTTTAATTTAAATATTTGAAATTCAACTATAGTCTGACTTTTACAAATTCGAAATTCACATTATGCAGACATTTGAAAATTGAAAATGGGCCCACATGCCACTTGGCACAATCTGATTCATCTGCTGGAACACCTCATCACCTTGCTGGACCTGCTAGAACGCCCATGCCACATGTCATTATGTGATTTGCTCCTCTCGTTCAATGAGCACCTATATGCCAGATTGCCTCGGACACGTGTCGCACTATCGTTCACCTGCAATGGTTAACCAGTGAGAAAATTTTCTTCACGCTTAGCGACGATGGTCAGATCGGCATGCATCCCAAGGTGGCCGACCAACTGCCCCATCCTCATCAGCACCCTGTCAGCATCCTTTGCCAAGTGTCATATTTCAATTGGTCTGCGGATCCATTTGGGCACCTAGCTGCATCATCTTACCACATCATCATCGTTGCCAAGTGTCACGATCTCGCTGCACCGTGAACACTAACCGGCGAGCAACTTTCCTTTGCGCCTTAGCGACGACTGTCGATCTGGACACGGATCCCAAGGCATGAGCAGACCTACACTTTATATATTTTATTAAAATATAATTACCTGACTAGCTGGGCCAACGTGTACATCATCATCTTTCTCGGTCCCCGTGTGCATCATAGAGCTCACAAAGTCAACCTTTCTTCATTGCTTTACAAATCTATTTGAGTGTTTCTTAATATAAACACTAAAAGACTCAACTTTCCAGTGTGTGTGGGATATTTGTATACACAGAAAAAATTGCAAAAACCTTTCTTCTTCCTTGCGAAAACCCTCTTCTCATGCTGGGCGTGCATTACTCCACGCTGGGCCATTGTCTTTGAAGCTGGTTCATTGTTTATCAAATGCTGGTCACTGATTTTGCCTGATTTTCTAGCGTTGGTCATGCTTTTATTTGCACTGAAACTGCTATTTAATGCTAGGTCATTTTCAAACGCTGGGCATGAGTTTATGCTAGCCTTGCTTCAATTTGGCGATGGGAGTTCAAATGAAATGATGGGCATGTGTTTTAATGCTGAGACTCTCTAATGGCGCTGGAAACCTTTTCTACAAGTGCTGGGACGTTTTAACAAATGCTGGGCACTTTTGATGGTGTTGGGCCTTTGTTACATGCTGAAACCTCCTTCATTAACGCTGAGACTTGTTGATTTGGAAACTGGTCCTTTGATTTGGACGCTGGCCATTTTGTTTTCGAAATGCTGATCAAATCAACACTGTAAACGTGAATCTACACTGAGTCTTCTTAATCTTTTACCTTGTGACGCTGGATCTCTCCTTTTTTTTTATGTGTGCGTTGGGCAATGTCTTCAATTTAATGTGCAATTTCTTTGTTCATTTCCTAATTCCAACTTAGCAACCCAACTTGGTGTGCACACCACTTTTAAAATTCAAATTACCTCTGGCAACTTCGTTTACCTGTACATTCATATTCTTAATCTCTTTCTCCTATCTGTGAAGCTAGTCGGGTCCAGAGTGGGCCCGGCTAAATTTTTTTTCGCTCACATTCAAATTTAACCCATAATACTGTTAGGCATGAATTTCACGAACTGGGCATCGACCGAAAGCACTTGAAACACCGTCTGGAAGATCAGCAAACTTTGCCTGAACAATGCAAATGACAATTTTGACCGACCTAGAAAACTAGTCAAAACAAACTTTTCACGTCCGCCACTTTGCACATTTGAAGATTGTAGTTCATCCTTTGACCCTGCAAAATTTTAGATTTTTCCTCCTACGGGGCACAAGGAATTTTAATCGTGCAAAATGATTAAAATATTTCAAGATAAAATCCGGCTAGGCGTACATTTTGGCAAAAAATGAAATGATGCCTGGGAACTTGAAAATTTTAACCAGTGTTAGACCAGTATTTATCATAAACAATGCAACTGACGGCACTTAGTTACGACATCCCGGCACAAAGATATAACAATTTGAAGTTGACAATCCACAGAGGTGGGACAGGACACAGTTGATGACAAATATTTTAATCATTTTGATTGAATTTTAAAAGTAGGCAAATGGATTGGCAGAGGTCTGAAACTTTGGCTACATGAAGTATCTGACAAATGCAACAGAGTGCAAAAATAAATTTCTTTAATAAGTGCAACGAGCCAAAAATAGCAGGAGGTCAAAGTCAGGCATTTAGTTTGAAGACATAGTGAAACTTGTAGACTTGTGTGAATAGCTCCAGGAGATAGCGTTGCTCTTATAGCCAATGGATTCGTCAAGAGTTGAAACTCATGTCGGGACAAGTGTTTGTAACATGCTTCATGATGCAAAAGGAATCAAGGTCACAGGACTCTCTGGCTGGAAGTTATAAGGGGGTCAAACAGGGTGACAAATCACTATCGGCAGAACACAACACACAACCTACAAAAATTGCAAACGGAAACACCTTGAAAAACCCACCAAACGGATTGGTACAAGGGTCAAACTCAGAGCATAAAAAGTACTTCATGCCTACAATGCAATGGAGGAAAACCATCTGATCAGGAGTGCAACTGGGAAAAAGTTATAAGCATGCAAAGTAGTGTCCTGACAAGTAGTTGCACTGTTCAGCAATGCAATCCAGTAGAAGTTACCTATAGAATGGCCCTTGAAAAGTGATCAAACGGATTCATAATAACTTAAAACTTGGAGCACATGAACCCATTTTCACCATAGATCACGGATCAATAATTAGTTTGCATGGATCAATCCTTGGGTAAAAGATACAGGCCTCCAAACAGGGCTCCCAACAAGAAAAGCTCAAAGTGGCAAACTGCAATTTAAGTGAATCCCTCAAAATGGGTACTTACTAAATCAACTCGAACTGAAAAGTAAAAGTTGCAAACCACTGAATGTGCTGAATGAAGAGTGTTCCAAGCATCTCAGAACCCGTATCACTTGATTTCCAATTGACTTCATATCAGGACCCTTCAAAGCAACCACATCAAACTGATCTTCCAAAGCAAAAAGAGCACTTCATTGCAAAAATTCACATAGGGGACCCAAAAAATGCCTTCATCATTTTTGAGCCCCAACAATGGCCTCTAACTGGGGACCTATGCCCCTTGCGGGCATGCAGAGAATTCAGGAATCTTTGGCAGAGCAGACCACCCAAAAATCAAAACTGACTACTTGCTCTTTTTCAAAAACTTGGAACCTTGCTGAAAGAAACACACGACTGAAAGAAAGAGCTGTACAATATATACATCACTCACAAAGGCTCAAAGCCTCAAAACTGAAACCGTTGTTTGCCTCTGTCAAAAATATGATTCTGATCTCCAGATGAGACAAGCAATCTGAAAAAATCTTGACAAACACACTGCCAACATATGTGAAAATTTTTGAGCTGAGAGATAACTCTGAATTTGCTGAATCCCAAACACCTCCAGTCACAACCATCATTTTCATATTCTAGGAAGTATGGAGGATTCATTACCTCTTCTTGATGTTGACTGGAAAAAGAATATTCATCAAGTAATGCGTCAAAAATTGAGACATAATGACCATCATGCATTACTAAAAATTTATCCGGTTGAAAACGGAAATGATTTTCAGATTTATCTTTATGAAAGATTTCAACTACTGAATAACTCAGTTCATTAGGTTGTGGAGAAACAATGCTATCAATCAAAAGATCATTTTGCAAACAAATGGAAATCATTTCCTCATAAAATAATGAAAGGAAGCACTCCCTTCACAACCTCTATCAATGTTCTGAACATATAAATCTAGAAGATCAAATAATGTTTCCTCTAAAACTTGTAGAGCTGAGAGATCACATTCAAATTCATCACTTTCTTCAGTACTCTGATTTACACAACAACCCCTCACACTAAACTCTTCAAAATTTGAATCTGTATCAGCATATGAGTGTTCATATTCATATGCATCACAATCTTGCAAAGTATTCAATCCAGTTATAGGAATAGGAATGACATCATATGCATCATATTTCACACCTTTACTAATATCATCACTATCAAAACACATATCCTTCAGGCATGAAAGTGTAAAATCAAAGGTAAGAGCATACCTTTGAAAATCATCCTCTAAAAGGTCAGAGATTTTCCTCACTACTTAGTGTGTACTGGAGTTCATTTTTGTTTTCTTTGGCTTCTTGATTTACACAATAGTCTCCAATAGTAAGCTCATCAAATTCTGAATGCATACCAGAATATGAATCTTCATACTCATCATAAATGGCATTCTTGTATCCCTTGCAGTCATATGCATTAAAATCTTGCAAAATGTTTAATCTCTGAAAATTAGCTTCTAAGATGTCTGAGATTTGATCACTGTTCAGTATATATGGGGATTTCATTTTCATTCTCCTAGGTTTCTTGATGGATTGCTGCAAGTTTCCCTCTTGTCTGGAACAAGGGCTGCAAATCCTTGGATCAAATCATCATTGCAGCAACTTTCATCTACATCATATATATCCCTTTTCTGTTTGCACAAAAATCTCTTATACTGAGATAATAAGACTGTTCTCTTACGCTAATAAAAAGGAAGGTCTATAAACTTAATAGAAGCATTATCAACTATAGACTTTTCCTCAACATCTTGACATCCACCGAACTCACTATCAGCGTCATAATCAATATCATTAGCACAAGAAGGAACATCATCATTTTTATTCGCATAGAGCTGCTCACAAGAAAATCTCAGTGTCATATTCCTACAATCTAATTTTGGATCCGCAATCAGTCCATGATCATCACAAGAACTCATTCCTTGATCATTCTCAACGAAGGATTCATACTTATACGAATCCTCTGCAACATTTTCATTATCAAAAGATAAATCAACAGGGTCTAACTTTTGCTGACTAGATAGATATGTACACTTATTATATTCAGCTGTCAACATATCAGAGATCTCACCAATGCTGAGAGAAAGAGAACTTGACTCATCCATGTGAATCACATCCTCATGACCAGAAGTACTTGCACAATCAATATCAGAATCCTCATTATTTTTATTATCAGAAGAACACACATTTTCAATCAGTACAAAATCATAACTGATGTCAATTTTGGAATCATGAAAAAAGATGTCCTGATTTTTTAGCACTGGTTTACACAAATCTGGAAGCAACTCATCCTTTGTTTCTTTACCAAAATCTTCACTCAAATAGTTTTTCATTTTCAAATTCAGACATCTCTAAACAAGTAGAAGACCTTGTATCTAATGATTCTGATTCTTGATCGCTACTACAATCTGAATGTTCTTCTAACATGACCTCATTCATTCTGAGAAACACTCTCATCCTTAGACATGAGCTGTATTGAAATACTGTTTATATTATTTTCTTGATGATGATCTTTTTGCAACTTATCTCATTCATCATCATCAGCAAACTCCTCCAAGAACAACCATTTGAAATTAGTCAATGAGGAGATGCATTTTTGGGGGTAAACTCAAGTACCAATCAGCTGCAATCCCTTTGAGGGATCTCCCAAAAAACATCATGGTGATATCTTCATCATAAATCTGATATTTGACAACAAATCTGAAGAATGCTAGGACATGTCCTAGTGCTGAATCTGACTGATCATCAAAGACTGGAATTAAATCAAGGAGCTCACTAGGAAAATAATTTGAGGATCCATGAACATGATCACAACTTAGAGCTCTATCCAGCCTGATAAAACATAACCTTCTAGGCTGGATCATTTGTTGTTTATCCATTTGTTTTCAACCAAGATGAGAACTATTCATCTTATTTTGTCCTTACAAGAGGTATACCAAAATATTTAAACCTCTATGACAGCATTCAAAGTTTCATGACAAGATATTTAACATGGAAACATGAAACTGTTCTGATTATTCTCTTCCCTTCTTACTAGTGCTAAAACACTTAATAGGGAAATATTTCCTATGCTTTTACAAATAAAATACCTGGAAGTATGTGGGTTGAAACTCAACTTGCTGAATGGAAAGCATCTGAATCTGAAACTTGCTTTACTGAAACAATTGTAGAGCTTCCACCTCCTTGAAGAAGACAAACTTTAAGCACTGAAAACTTTTTCTGAATCTCTTTCCATCCACAACAAACTTCAACAAGGTACACACATTGTTTATCAAGACTGAAAATATATATTTTTATGCATTGATCAAACAGAGGATCTCAGAGTCACCACTCACAACTTGGTGAGATGATATCAAAACTTTTAAAACTAACTCTTTGCACTTTCAATGGAAACCACTGGATATGATAAACAAGCCAGCCAGGAGTGTAGCTCTACTCGTACCCGCATTGTTTATAACTGATTTATAACACCAGGGATATCAAATGATTGAAATAGGTAGGTCAGGAGTCAAGCTCTACTTGAAACCTGCACTATCCACTTATGATTATAATCCCTATTCCCCAGCGGAGTCGCCATCTTGTTGGTGTTTGAAAATGCTATGCCAACTAGGGCTGCCAATATGCCTATGATGGATATTAAGGATTGGTTAGCTCCAAATGTGGGGCAATCTATAGGCAACTGGACCAACTATAGGGATGGATATCCCTCTTCTGCTTCTAGCTCTGTGAAACCAATGTGGGTACACCTGATCCAATAGTTGTAATTCTAACTGATAACTTCAACTCTACCCCTTATTTCTTTATTGGATCATTCAACAGATGAAAACAGTGAGAGAATACTAAACAACAACCTATTGTTCATTGATCCTCCATCACTGGGTAGGACAACACATAAATGTAAATGAAAGTAAATACTGGTAATGATTTAAAATACTTTCTTGTAGAATGTAAACAATCATGCAACACATGTAATAGTACAGGGGCTAGTAGCTCATGATCAGTGCCTTATCCATTGGGCATCATACCTAAAGCAGACATGAAATACAAGAACAACTACTAGATTCATCTGAGAAACCAAGCCATAAACATAGTCAAACATCTCTTACACTGCTTACAGATATCCTTCTTGATTGAACTAGATAAATCTATGCTTCACTCAGAGGCTTTTAACCTGATCCTAGATCAGGGCTGAGAGATAAAACACATAAACCAGTAATCTAATGCAATGAGTTAGAAAACTCAGAATTCATCAAGAACAACTGAAGGAGAGATCCAAGAATGACAAACTATATTAAGTATGTGGGTTCAAATCCTTGTATTACAAATTGATTCAGTGATACTATAGACACAGTGCAACATATATAGAAGTTTTCTTCTTAATACTGATACAGAAAGCAAAAATGGTTACAACCCAGACTAGAGATACACACTTGCCTTTCAGCCTCCCTATGTCAAGAAAATTCAGCCAGCCCTTTCAAAATGGTTACAAAATTCCTTTATAGAAATAGGGATACAAAAATATCAATTAGGGCACACCTAGGACAACACTAGTCAACCCTAAGACTTCTCCAAAATATCTAAGATAAATGTGATTGCATTTCAATCCAGAAATATCTTAACAAAATATCTGCAACCTTTTCCCTAAACTGGACCCGGATGACTCAGATCATTACCGCTCTCACCAACCATCTCAAAACTGAAAATAAACTTAATCGTTACATTCCTCGTTCCGAGATGATTCCGACGATATATAATATGTCTAGATTTGGATAAAAATATGATCCTGGGCACCATTTTTACTGAGCAGACTGTTTAATTTAAATATTTGAAATTCAACTATAGTCTGACTTTTACAAATCAAAATTCACATTATGCAGACATTTGAAATTGAAAACGGGCCCACATGCCACTTGGCACAATCTGATTTATCCGCTGGAACACCTCATCGCCTTGCTGGACCTGCTAGAATGCCCATGCCACATGTCATTATGTGATTTGCTCCTCTCGTTCAATGAGCACCTATATGCAGATCACCTCGGACATGTGTCGCACTGTCGTTCACCCGCAATGGTTAACAGTGAGAAAATTATCTTCACGCTTTAGCAATGATGGTCAAATCGGCATGCATCCCAAGGCGGCTGACCAACTGCCCCCATCCTCATCAGCGCCCTGTCAGCATCCTTTGCCAAGTGTCATATTTCAATTGGTCTACGATCCATTTGGGCACCTAGCTGCATCATCTTTCCACATCATCATCGTTGCCAAGAGTCACGATCTCGCTGCACCATGAACACTAACTGGCGAGCAACCTTTTCTTTACGCCTTAGCGACCACTGTCGATCTGGGCATAAATCCCAAGGCACGAGTAGACTTGCACTTTATATATTTTATTAAAATATAATTACCTGACTAGTTGGGCCAGCGTGTACATCATCATCTTTCTCGATCCACGCGCGCATCATTAGAGCTCACAAAGTCAACCTTTCTTCATTGCTTTACAAAGCTATTTGATTGTTTCTTAGTATAAACACTAAAAGACTCAACTTTCCAGTGTGTGTGGGATATTTCTATACACAGAAAAATTGCAAAAAACCTTTCTTCTTCCTTGCGAAAACCCTCTTCTCATGCTGGGCGTGCATTACTCCACGCTGGGCCATTGTCTTTGAAGCTGGTTCATTGTTTATCAAATGCTGGTCACTGATTTTGCCTGATTTTCTAGCGCTCGTCATGTTTTTATTTGCACTGAAACTGCTATTTAATGCTAGGTTATTTCAAACGATGGGCATGAGTTTATGCTAGCCTTGCTTCAATTTGGCGATGGGAGTTCAAATGAAATGATGGGCGTGTGTTTTAATGCTGAGACTCTCTGATGGCGCTGGGAAACCTTTTCTACAAGTGTTGGGACGTTTTAACAATGCTGGCACTTTTGATGGTGTTGGGCCTTTGTTACATGCTGAAACCTCCTTCATTAACGCTAAGACTTGTTGATTGGAAACTGGTCCTTTGATTTGGACGCTGGCCATTTTGTTTTTGAAATGCTGATCAAAATCAGCACTGCAAATGTGAATCTACACTGAGTCTTTTTAATCTTTTACCTTGTGATGCTGATCTCTCCTTTTTTTTTATGTGTGCGTTGGGCAATGTCTTCAATTTAATGTGCAATTTCTTTGTTCATTTCCTAATTCCAACTTAGCAACCCAACTTGGTGTGCACACCACTTTTAAAATTCAAATTACCTCTGGCAACTTCATTTACCTGTACATTCATATTCTTAATCTCTTTCTCCTGTTTGTGAAGCTAGTCTGGTCCAGAGTGGGCCCGGCTAATTTTTTTTTCGCTCCCATTCAAATTTAACCCATAATACTGTCAGGCACAAATTTCACGAACTAGGCATCGATCAAAAGCACTTGAAACACCGTCCGGAACATCCAGTAAACTTTGCCTGAACAATGCAAACGGGCAATTTTGACTGACCTAGAAAACTAGTCAAAACAACTTTTCACGTCCCGCCACTTTGCACATTTGAAGATTGTAGTTCATCCTTTGACCCTGCAAAAATTTCATATTTTTCTCCTGCGGGGCACAAGGAATTTTAATTATACAAAATGATTTAAATATTTCAGGATAAAATTCGGCTAGGCGTACATTTTGGCAAAAAATGAAATGATGCCTGGGAACTTGAAATTTTAACCAGTGTTAGACCAATAATTTATCATAAACAATGCAACTGATGGCACTTAGTTACGACATCCCGGCACAAAGATATAACAATTTGAAGTTGACAATCCGCAGAGGTGGGACAGGACACAGTTGATGACAAATATTTTAATCGTTTTGATTGAATTTTAAAAGTAGGCAAATGGATTGGCAAAGGTCTGAAACTTTGGCCACATGAAGTATCTGACAAATGCAACAGAGTGCAAAGAAATTTCTTTAATAAGTGCAACGAGCCAAAAATGGCAGGAGGTCAAAGTCAGGCATTTAGTTTGAAGACATAGTGAAACCTTGCAGACTTGTGTGAATAGCTCCAGGAGATAGCGTTGCTCTTATAGCCAATGGATTCGTCAAGAGTTGAAACTCCTGTCGGGATAAGTGTTTGTACATGCTTCGTGATGCAAAAGGAATCAAGGTCACAGGATTCTATGCCTGGAAGTTATAAGGGGTCAAACAGGGTGACAAATCACTGTTGGCAGAACACAACACAACTTGCAAAAATTGCAAACGGAAACACCTTGAAAACCCACCAAATGGATTGGTACAAGGGTGAAACTCGGAGCATAAAAAGTACTTCATGCCTACAATGCAATGGAGAAAACCATCTG
>BSBK01009174.1:0-10000 GCA_027943335.1 Chamaecyparis obtusa
GTGGATTGATGTCTGATTTCTATTAGAAATATTTACTATGTTATGTTTATGTATTAATAAATATATTGTTATTAGTTTTATATAGTCTTTCTTAAGAAGTTTACCTATTTAGCTAAATTGTTGCAAGTCAATGATAAGCATTGTATTTTAATAATAGGATAAAACATATTTAATTATACACACATAAAATATGTATAAGCATGTTCACACTATGTCACTTTTAGTAATTTGAATTTACACTAATAATACACATATATATAGATACTACATACCTATTTTATAAATTGAGAAAATAAAGTGAGATATTCTAGTTGATAAGATAAAAAGAAATAAAAAGGAAATAAAATGGAAGTAATTCACAATTTGAGATTGTTATATTTTATTCCCATAAATGGGAGGTTGACTTGAATAGTAGGGGGAGAATAATAAAATATTTCTTCCCCACTTTTTCAAGCCAATTTTAGAGGAAGACTTGTGATTACTTTATATATGCAAAATTTAGAGGAGAGAATAGGGAGAGAAGTGAAGGTTGAGGAAGAGAAGAGAGAAAAAGTTGAAGGTAAGTTAGGAGCTGATCTGGAAGCAGCTAAGAGTTCAAGGTTATGGGTTTGAGAGGTATTCTCGGCTAGACTTCATCAGCCTGCTTGTTGAATCAGGTAGGGTTTGAGTTCCCTTAATATGCTCTAAATTAGTTTTCAATTCTTTTCCAACAAAGTAGAGGATACACTTATCTTCTCAAATGAAGTGTGAGGCAATAAACAATTGAGATTTTAGCTTTCAATGTGGAATTTTAACACCTCAATATACAAACTTCTCCAATTCAGTCATTAGTGGAAGCTAATTTGAAATGGGCAAAACTTGTTTTTTCCTAACACAATGGAACTTAGTTTATATTTTGATCCAATGTTTGACACAATACTTATTTATTAGATCATACAATTATTCCAAATTGAGAGAATTAGTAAATAAAATTGACAATCAAATTGGGAAACAAATAACATTATGTATGGGATAGCAAAAAAAACAAAAACTAAGTGATTCAAGCTTCAATTCTCTAAAATTTGTATGGGAAAAGAATTTCCATACAAAACCTTACCACAATCATTTTCTATTATATATCTACCCACCTCTTTTCATAAACCTAATAAAATATAACCCTTATTATATGCCCCTTACCTTTTTATTTCATTCCATGAAAATTGGCGCATGGGAATGATGTCATGTTTTTTTAAAAATTATTGAGCCCTCCCATTGGTCAAATGGGAGTACCCTTTTATGTCTTCTCAGCATGGGCACATGGCTAGAGGTACCCACTTGGCATTAATGCTTGTGACAGCATTCTTTAAATGCTTAATCCTTCCTCCTTGAGAAATGGCGCAAGTTTTGGAAGAGGGGGGGATCTTAGTTTAATGTTAGTCAAAGGAGAAGGGCCCAAGACACAATAAATATGTGTCATAAACTTGCAGCCCTTTAATTCTCCTTGTCATGCGCAAGTTTTGGAAGACTTTTGCTTCCCCACTAAATGGCGCATGATAGGACTTGGTACTTCCTCATGCCATGTGGAAAGTTAGCTAGTTAGTAGAGTAGGTTAGTAAGTTAGTTAGGAAGTAGAGTAGGTTAGTAATTTAGTTTAGGATGTTAATAAGTTGTGTTAATTAGAGATTAGGGTCTTGTCAACTTTAATATCAGTTTGTTAATATATTTTAGCATTGAATTAAATATGTATTTTGAAATTTAATAGTCTAGTTTTAATTATGGTTAGATAGTAAGTTAGTTTTATTAGTAACTAATGCATAGTATTATCTAAAAGGTATTTATTAAACAATGTTTTTTTTTATGAGAAATTTTTTAACATTTTTATCACATGCAAATGAATATAGCATGTTTATAACATTAATTGATATAGTAAAAGTATATTGAATTAATTAATAAATATATTAATTATTTAATATATTATAATTATCAAATAACTCCACATATGATTTTTTAATTATATACCGTGGTTATATTTATTCTTAACTAATGATATCATAAAATTTATTCTTAGGTTAAAATGTGCATGGTTTTAATGGCATGTTAATATTATAAATTGAATTTGTATTTAAAACATTTGAGAACGCCGATTTAACTTTTATCCAATATTATCAAAGGTTGGCAATTTTACCACCTCAACTAGATTGGCCTCGTCATGAACATGTTGTGTATGGATAACCATATTGTGGGATAACATTAACACACTTTTCCTCTTAGTTCACCCTTAGAATTTTTAGATCGATGATTGATGATAATTAATTGTGAAGATGATCAACGATCTTCTACGATTATATCATTATTGTCTAGCATCTTTTGGTATCAACCTTGTCAAGGTTGAACACCTGAAACTTTCTAGATGTCAAGATGTGTACAAAAGGGAAATTGATGAAGGGTGCTCCCCTTAATACCACAAACACATAATAGAAACAGAGAAACCACAACAATATGCAAGAACAGAAAATTGGCTTCTTATTATCTCCACAAATGTGGAATTACAAACTTTTAGAATTACAATATGCAAAGCCACATGGGCATTCCCTTACAATATTCTATAAGACAAAGCCTCGAATCAATACCCAGATCTACTACCCAGAACTATTCTGAACTGCCTAAGAAAATAATACAGCCTTCCTTATATAGGCAATTTTTCACCACCTGGGAAGGTTCCAGAATTTTAGCCAATAAGGCCGACCAAACTTAGAATTATTTTATTTTACATTTTATTACATCATAGTCGGCTCAAGATAACCTTTGAAACCCGAACAGAAATTTTGAAGAAAATTATTTTTTGCCATTTCGGGTGGCCCAACTTCCGAAGACCATAAGTCATCACAAGTTGACCCGATCGGCTATTATAACCCCATTTCAGAAACGCCACGAAGCACTCTAAAGGCTTGACCAGCACAAGCACCCATCACCCAAATTTTTGACCTCATCCGGGGCCTCTAAAGCCTTCAAAATTGAGTTCAAAGTTTCTGTACCCTGCTGCCAATACCGAAAATCTTCACTATCTTCCAATATACACTTGATCTGGCAATGAAACTTTACTGGCAGGCTTATATGACCAAAATGAACCTCCAAGAAAGAAATCAGATCATTCTGAGCACATACAAAAATTACCAAAAATAGTAACTTTCCATAAATAGCAGCTCTGCACAAAATAGCCCTTATTGAATATAAGAATAGAAATATTTTTTGGTGATGCAAGATTGCTCTTACACCTAGGATGCTCCTGCATCAGACACCCAAGGTAATTTGAGAAGTGACCCTGTCATGACTTAGGTGTGCAGAGGAAAACCAAGACGGCTAACCTCCTCCTTTGTCAGCCATGATGAATCTTCAACAGGTCATCCTTTCCACTTGACCAGATATTCTTCATATGTCTTGTTCCTTGTGCTTCTGCCAACATGACTATCTAGTATATCTTCAATCTCCTTAGTGTCTAAACTAGTTGCTGGAATACTCCACTGTGCTGCTGTGATCTCATCTTCAACACCTCCTTCATAATACTCTGTCAGATCTAAAATGTTAAACACTGGTGAAATATTTAGCCCAGTAGGTAATTCTACCTCATATGTGTTTCCTGAATCATGTTTCTTCAATATCCTGCATGGTCCAAACTTCTTCATTTTCAGCTTGTTATATGTACCAACTGAAAACCGCTCCTTCTGCAAATGAACCATGACTTCATCACCGACCTGAAATTCCTTATACCTCCTTTTCTCATCTGCCTTAACCTTATACTGTGCATTCATCTTGGTAATATGCTTCCTCACCTCCCCATGGATGTTCTTCAAGTGTTCTATAAAATCCTCAACTTCAGCACTACTTATTTCTCCTTTATCTATCTTCCTCAATTCAGATGCATTTCTTGGACTACTTCCATATACAATCTGGAATGGTGATTTACCAGTGCTCTTGTTGACAAAATTATTCTATGCAAATTCTGCCTGTGGTAAAATCAAATCCCATCCTATTGGCTTATCTCCAACCAAACATCTCAGCAAATTTTCCAAACTCCTATTCACTACCTCTGTCTATCCATCAGTCTGTGGATGACGTGATGAACTGAACTTCAAATCTATCTTCAATTTCTTCCACAACGTATGCCAGAAATATCCAAAAAACTTAGTGTCCCGATCTGAAACTATGGTCTCTGACAAACCATGAAGTCTCACTACTTCTCTGAAAAACAATTCTGCTACATGAACAACATCATTAGTCTTCTTGCAGGGAATGAAATGTGTCATCTTTGAAAATCTGTCAACCACCACAAAAATTGAATCATGTCCCCGCTGAGTCCTTGGTAAACCAAGAACAAAGTCCATGCTAATATCCTCCCAAGGCTTCTCTAGTATGGGTAATGGCTGATACAACCCTATATTCTGCTTCACTCCTTTCACCATCTGACATACTCTACAACTCTGTACAAACTTCTTCACATCTTGCTGCAACTGTGGCCAATAATAATTCTCACTAACCAGACCAAGGGTTTTATCACGACCAAAATGTCCAGCCAATCCTCCACTATGCTTCTCTTTGATGAGATTCTCCCTCATAGAACTTCGTGGAATGCACAACTGATTCCCTCTAAATAGCATATCATCCTAGATGATGAAATCCAACCATTTTGTCCTGTCTAGAGTAACAAGTTATGCACAAGCTTTCCAAGCTTCACCAAAATCAGGATCCTCTGGATACAAATTCTTGAGTTCATTGAACCCAACCACTTCAATCTGCATTTCTGTCAGCAATAGTTGCCTTCTGCTAAGAGCATCTGCAACCCTATTAGACTTTCCACTCCTGTGTTTCAAAACAAATGTATAACTCTGCAAAAACTCAACCCATTTCAAATGCCTCTGATTCAACTTTCCTTGACTATTCAAATATTGCAAAGCTTGATGATCAGTATACAAAACAAACTCCTTAGGAAGTAGATAATGTCTCCACTTCTTTAATGCTTGAACTATAGCATAAAATTCTTGATCATAAACAGAATATTTCCTTTTGGCATCATTTAACTTCTCACTGAAATAAGCAATAGGTTTACCTTCTTGGCTCATAACAGCTCCTATTGCAGTACCACTAGCATCACAATCTACTTGAAACACCTTATTAAAATCTGAAAGTGCTAAAACAGGTTCTTCTATAACTTTTTGTTTCAACAATTGAAAACTCTTTTCTGCCCCATTAGTCCACTTAAACTCTTTTCTATCCCCTCTCATTGTTTCAGTCAAGGGTCCACAAATACTGCCAAAATTTTTGATAAACTTTCTGTAAAAGCTAGCTAGACCATGAAAAGATCTTACCTCAGTAGCACTCCTTGGAGTAGGCCATTCAACGATAGCCTGTACCTTCTCTAGGTCTATTTTTAGACCTTCTGCTAAAACTACAAATCCTGAATACACTAACTCTTTCTTCACAAAACTCCACTTCTTCAAATTAATCAACAATTTCTCTCCTCTCAACTTCTCAAATACCATATGAATATGCATCATATGCTCATCCAATGTCTTACTAAAGATCAAAATATCATCTAGGTAAACAATGACAAACTTACCCAAAAATTCTTTCAGAACCTCGTTCATGAGCTGCATGAAAGTGCTCGGTGCATTGGTTAGCCCAAAAGGCATGACTAACCACTCATACAGTCCTTCCTTTGTCTTGAAGGCAATCTTCCATTCATCTCCTTCTCTGATCTGAATCTGATGATATCCACTTTTCAGATCTATCTTTGAGAAATACACAGCTCCACTCAAACAGTCCATAATATCATCCATTCGTGGCAATGGAAACCTGTACTTGATTGTGATCTTGTTTGTTGCCCTAGAATCTGTACACATCCTCCATTCTCCATTTTTCTTTGGTGCTAATACCACTGGTACAGCATAGGGACTCAGACTCTCATGGATCAATCCTTTTTGTAACAGTTCATGTACTTGTCTATTCAACTCCTCACTTTCTGCAGGTGTCATTCTGTGTGCTGCCTTATTCGGCAAACTCGCTCTTGGGATCAAGTCCATCTGATGACTGATCTTCCTGACTGGTGGTAATCCATCAGGCATGTTATCGGATACAATATCGTGAAACTCATTCAACAAATCTGCAACTTCTAGAGGAACATCTTCTACTTCCTCTTTACCAGCTTTTGGAATTAAAGCAAAACATACATGCTCATGCCTCATACCATCTAGGAATTTCCTTCCATCAACAAATGTTATTCTTGCATTACCACATACCTTTTCTTCAGTCTCCTTCAATGGCTTTAGCTTATGTCGCACTCCATCCTTTGTCAGGGAATAGGTATTCGCATGACCATCGTGTACAGCACATCTGTCAAACTGCCATGGTCTACCCAATAACATATGACATGCATCCATAGATATGATATCACACAATACCTCATCTTGGTATCCTTCAATCTTGAACTTCACCAAGCATTGTTCATTGACCATGACCTTGTGGTCATCCTGTACCCAGGCAATCCGATATGGATGTGGGTGTTTCTGTCTCTTGAGCTTCAACTTTGTCACCATCTCTTCTGACACCAAATTGTCAGTGCTTCCAATATCAATAATCATATCACAACATTTAACTTCGCACTTGCACCTGGTGCGAAATAGGCTTCTTCTTTGCTCAAGTTCATTCTCACCACTCAACAGGACTCTTCTGTTAATCAACATTTCTCCTCTTTCAGCATCTTCAGAATTTGATGATCTGGCATCTTCATCTACATGTGCAACTCTGGCCTGGCCTTCATTTCTCCTGTCTGTTCTGCCTTGGTGCTGAGGACATTCAAATACCCTATGACCTTCTTCTCCATAGTGAAAACATGTTCCATGGAAGCCACCTCTTCCGGATCCTTGTCCTCTTCCTCTTCCTCTCTGATCTCTATTATTCTGATCCTGGAAGCAATTGGAATTATTTCCACATTGATTCTGACTGCTACTGGCCTCATCCTTCTTTTTCAGATCTTCATTTTAGCCACCATATGACCATCCACAAGATCGTCCACTGTGACCTCTTCCATTTTGTCTGCTCTCAAATTTTTTATTCAGCTTTTCCTCTACTTTTAGGGAAAATTGGTATGCCTCCTCAATACTATTCATTCAAACCAGATTCAACTCCTCCTGAATGCTTGGCCTTAACCCATTAAGGTATCGGGCAACTTTCTCCTTATCAGCTTCGGCATGGCCTATTCTGATGAGGAGTCGATAGAACTCCTCTGTATACTCCTGAACAGATCTTCCTGCTTGCTTCAAACTCTGCATTTTATTTAGTAGGTCAAGCTCATAATCAACAAGAATGAACTGCCACTTCAATTTATCCACCTTCCGATCCCATCTCGTGATTTTCTCCTTTCCCCTTCTATTTCACTCCAACTGAATCTCTTGCCACCATATCTTTGCATGACCTTTCAGTCTGGCTTTCGCAAATTTGACCCTATCAGGATCCTCAACATCTTCATACTCAAAATATTCCTCACATTCGTTGATCCAGTCGATCAATTCTTCTGGGTTAAGATTTTCAAAAAATGTAGGAACCTCAATCTTAGGTCTTTTCCCAATCTTAGAAATGGCCCGAAAAAGTCTTTCTTCCTCCTGGTTCACAATTTTGACTTCTCCTTCTTGATATTCTTCTTCGGCTTCATCCTTTCTTTCATCTTTGACATTAAGATTCATTCCTCTATGAATCTCTTCTTGCAATGCTCACACTTGTCTCTGCAGCTCTCTAACCTCAGGTGTCACAGCACCAGCTCTTCCGCCACGTTCTCTTCATGGAGGCATTTTCACGATGCACGCTGAAACCCTTACCACGGTCCTGGTGCAAACTGCCTCACGGTCGGTGATCTGTTTACACACTCAAGAACTCCTACTCTAATACCACCTGATGAAGGGTGCTCCCCTTAATACCACAAACACATAACAGAAACAGAGAAACCACAACAATATGCAAGAACAGAAAATTGGCTTCTTATTATCTCCACAAATGTGGAATTACAAACTTTTAGAATTACAATATGCAAAGCCACATGGGCATTCCCTTACAATATTCTATAGGACAAAGCCTTGAATCAATACCCAGAACTATTCTAAACTGCCTAAGACAATAATACAGCCTTCCTTATATAGGCAATTTTTCACTGCCTGGGAAGGTTCCAGAATTTTAGCCAATAAGACCGACCAAACTTAGAATTATTTTATTTTACATTTTATTACATCATAGTCAGCTCAAGATAACCTTTGAAACCCGAACAGAAATTTTGAAGAAAATTATTTTTTGCCATTTCGGGTGGCCCAACTTTCGAAGACCATAAGTCATCACCAGTTGACCCAATTGGCTATTATAACCCCATTTCAGAAATGCCACGAAGTGCTCTATAGGCTTGACCCGTGCAAGCGCCCGTCACCCAAATTTTTGACCTCATCCGGGGCCTCTAAAGCTTTCAAAACTGAGTTCAAAGTTTCTGTACCCTGCTGCCAATACTGAAAATCTTCAATATCTTCCAATATACACTTGATCTGGCAATGAAACTTTACTGGTAGGCTTATATGACCCAAATGAACCTCCAAGAAAGAAATCAGATCATTCTGAGTACATACAAAAATTACTAAAAATAGTAGCTTTCCATAAATAGCAGCTCTGCACAAAATAGCCCTTATTGAATATAAAAATAAAAATATTTTTGGGTGATGCAAGATTGCTCTTACACCCAGGATGCTCCTGCATCAGAAATAAGTTAATCTTTTGTTAAAGAATAAAAGAATAGTATCCTTAGCAATATCTCTTTTACTCGCAATAGTCTACATGATCATTTGATTAGCACTTCACCACCTTGATAGAATCCATTGATTAAACTTAATCAGTTAGTGAAATTTCCTTATGTTACAATGTTCTCTTATTGCGTATACAGTTTATGCATGTAAAGTAGACTGTTGATGTAGTGGATTTGCATACGGGACTAGAAGACCAAATAGGGGGTAAAATCCAGAGGTTGGGTATGTATTGTGGAAATAAGATTATCTTACTGTTTGTTGATGTTTTATGGTGCAATGTGGATTCTGTCTTCTTTTGCTTGTTTTGGATTAGGGTCAATGTGAGACCATGATTGAGATGTCAAACTGATCCTTGTTATTATTTTCTCCTGGTGGATTAAATTTGAATTAGTGGCCAAGTGGATTTATGTTTCGAAATGGTAATTTGTTTTACTTGTGTATCTGTTACTTGGAACTTAATATGATATATGTGGCCACAAACCAGGATGGGTATTGATTGAGAAACTAGGGTAGGTTATCTATATGTGATGTAGAGGGTGGCTTGCAATGGATTGTCAAGGCCCACAAGTGGCTGACGGATCATCCATTGACAAGTTTCTTAATTCCAGTGATAACATTATAAAAATTGATCTAGTTAGGAAAATATTAAAAAGATAATTTGTGATACTTCGCCCATGCCTTGAGTGCTGTCGGTTCAGTGAGGAACCTTTAGGACTAAACTCAAGGGTGGATCATCGATATACTTGTCTACATGAGAGATATCGATGCCACGTATGATCACTTGAGTGCTGTCGGTTCAGTGAGGAACCTTCAGAACTAAACTCAAGGGTGGATCTGTATGATGACACCTTCCTACTCACACCATAGATATCCTACGTAGGTCAGTGCCTCTGGTAACCCTTCTACCCTCTTGATCTAGAGATATCTTTCTAGGTGGTGATTGGGATTGGTCCTTAGTATGTGCATGGGCCTGGTGTTATCTCCCTAGCACGGAGGGGTGGACCTCTAGGTTCCACATGGTCGGGAGGTAGTGTACTTCTCCATTGAGACTGTTGCAGATAACCTCCATCACCTGATTGTTACTTGGACCAAATTACCACCATTGTTGCAGATTCATGTATCAGATGTCAGATGTTATTATCTCATACTTGTAGGAGATTTATTTGATTATTATTGATCCCTACGTGGAT
>BSBK01009174.1:15000-132500 GCA_027943335.1 Chamaecyparis obtusa
GCGACAACCATTATATATCTTTCTGGGAAGTCTGTTGGGCCCACTCTGATAGATTGGAACAAGTCACTACCTCTGGCCAATGATAAACTTCCATATTAGAATATGTGGCACTGGACCCACCAAAGCTTCGAAGTGCTGCAGAGAAGGAAAGATCAACGGTTGTCACAATTTCGCAAGGCTCTGATAGATCCTTTGTGAAATCATGACAGTCATTGATCATCTCAAACGGGACCCCCACAAACTACCTCATGCATGATGTTAACTGATGATTACAAACTACCACCACCGAAACCATTGATGGTTTGTCGCATGTTTGCATGTGGCCAGGAAGGCCCATGCGATCATGTGACCAACCGTAAGGTATTAGTCACCGACTGCCACCTCACTGTTCACCTGACTGCTTACCATTTTTCACATGATCACATGTGGCCAGGAAGGCCTATGCGATCATGTGACTAACTGCATGATGCCAACTAATGACCACTGACCGCTTGTCTTGATTTCCAAAATAGAATGACGGGGAATTTTTAGGCAACATTTTGGCGACCTCTAGGGGATGTTAGCTTGCTAGACATTTAGACTAGTTTCCTTGACAAAAATCCATTGGGCATCGAGTCATTACTAAACACAAAAATTTGACAAAGGGATGAAACTGGACCAGAAGGACAACTGTGCCCAAGCACTTCTTGAAAAATAGGGAAAAACTAAACTAGAAAGCTGGAAGAAAGTAGGAAAAATATTTACAACGATTTACAAGAAGGACCTATAGAGAGGGATTAACCTCAAAGCAAGGCTTCAAGTGGAAACCATTTACTGAGATTGGCAGGGTAGCTCCTTCAAGGGTTGAAAGTTGAAAAGTGTTAGATCCTCTGCACTCTGTTATAACAAATGGTCCACCCCAAAAGGAATCAAATTTTGTGTGCTTGCCAAGTTTTGACCTGAACTCATCCCATTTGAGAACTACATCTCCAACCTTGAAGTTTCTGACCCTGGCTCTTTTATTAAAGCTTCTCTTTGTTTGACTCTGATGGAATGCCATATCCTACATTGATTTATCTCTTATCTCTTCTAGCTCCATCAACTGGGCATATCTAATTTGCATAGGACAACTCTCTTCAAACAAGGCATACTGAGTGGCCAAGTCCAAGGCTGGTAATTCAGTTGAAATAGATAACTTGGCCTCTCTACCATACACCAACATGTATGGGGAATTACCAATGGCTTTCTTTGGATTAATTCTATCTAACCACAAGGCAGATCTCAATTTAGTATGCCAGTCCCTCTGACTGTGTTGCAGGGTCTTTTTGATTATTCTAATCAGATTCTTATTTGTTGATTCTGCCAATCCATTCCCCTGAGGATAGTAATTGGAACTTTTATTTAGACAAATGACCTTCTTGACTACCCACTCTAAGACTTTGAGGCCTGTAAATGCTAATGCATTGTCTGAAACTATAGAATCTAGAATGCCAAATCTATGAATGATGTCATCATAAAAACTTAAAATAGCACTCTGATTAGCTTCTTTTAAAGAAACTACTTCTGTCCACCTAGTGAAATAATCAGTTGTAGTGATTATCCACTTGTGTGCTACACTAGATGGAGGGTTAATCATGCCAATGAAATCTATACCCCACTTCATGAAGGGCTGCTCTGTTTTGACTAGCTGTAGGGGCAGAGCTGCAAATCTTTCTTTCCCTGCAAAAATAGCACATTTGACGCATCTTCTAACATAATCATGACTATCCTTGAAGATAGATGGCCAATAGTATCTAGCCCTCATGATCTTAAAATTTGTAGTCCTAGGAGAGAAATGGCCACTAGAAGCTCCATCATGAAACTCAAATAAGACATCTGCAACCCTTTCTGAATCTATGCATCTTAGAAGGACACCATTGTGATCCTTTCTGAAAAGAATTTCATCTATCAGCACAAAAGGAACATATTGTAGCCTATAATACCTCCTTTTTGTTGAATCTAGGCCTGTAGGACATTTTCCTATCTTCAAATAATTGATCATATTATGCAACCAGCTAGCTGCCTTGGCTTGGTCTCCTGTAGAATGCGCCACCAGAGATGCATCTTTGTATTCAAATTCCTTTGAACTTTCATCTTCTGCCAGATTCTCACAAAGACCTCTTCCTCTAACCAACTTGGTGATCTAAATATCTATGTCATATTCCATCACCTTAGTAATCCAACCAGCTCTTTTTTCATTTAGGTCCTTAGAAAGCAAAAATTCCTTGACACTTGGGTGAGCAACCATCAAATGCACCTTGCTATGAATCAATAAATGTCTGAATTTTTTGAGGCTCTTTACCATAGCAAGAACATGCTTTTCTACAAAAGAGTATCTTTATTCATACTCTTCTAAACCTTTGCTAAAGAAAGCAATAGGCTGCTCCAATCCTTTAGCATTTTCTTGAGTCAACATTGCAGATATGGCATCATGACCCCCATAAGCATAAAGGATAAAATCCTTACTAAAGTTTGGGTTTAGGAGAGCAGGAGCTTTTGTTAAGGCTTCTTTAATAGCTTGGAAGTTAACTTTTCCTTCTTTGGTCCAACTGAAGGCTGAACCCTTCCTCAACATGGCTATCAAAGGATTGAGTAACTCTGCAATGTTAAGCAAGAATCTCCTAACAAGGTTAATCTTTCCTATGAAAGATTGGAGACCTTTCTTGTGATGTGGTAATGGTAGTTCTCAGATAGCTGCAATTCACTTAGGATCCACTGTAATTCCTTCGTTGGATACTACATATCCCAATAGTTTTCCTTCATGAACTGCAAACACACATTTCTTGGGATTAAGGGATATCCCAAATTCTCTACATCTTTCAAAGATTCACCTCAAATGCTTGATATGGTCTACTGCATGCTTTGAGTAGATAGTTATGTCATCTAGGTAGACCAGCACAAACTTGTACATGAGGTGCTTAAAGGCCATATCCATTGCCTTTTGAAATGTAGCACCTGCATTTGACAAACCAAAGGGCATCTTCTGATATGCCATGGTTCCCTACTTGGTTGTAAATGTAGTCTTATATTGATCCTCTTCTTTCACTAAGATTTGATTGTATCCTGAATAGCCATCCAACAATGAGAATCTCTCGGATCTAGAGACACATTGTAGAATTTGTTCCATAGAGGGTAGTGGATGGCGGTCTTTTAATGAGGCTCTATTCAAATCCCAGAAATCAACACATAACCTCAGCTCCCCATTCTTCTTCCTGACAGGAACAAGGTTGGAAACCCAACTAGTATGTTTGATGGGGTAGATGATGCCACTTTCTATTAGTTTGAGTACTTCCTTATGCATAAGTGGTTCGAGCTTGGGATTAACAGGCCTTTGCTTTTGCCTTACTGGTTTAGCATTAGGCTCCAATTCAATAGTGTGCTGAGCAAGGGTAGGATCAAAACCCTTGAGGTCTCCATAACCCCATGCAAAAACATCAGTGAATTCTCTGAATAATTTAGTGTAAGCTTGCTTTTTTGAATTAGTGTTTTCTTTTCCAAATTGTAGGCTCTTACCTGGCTCCAACTCTAATTCAGCACAATGTTCCTGTTGGACTACTAGGCCAGCTTTATTTTTCTTAACTTCATCATCCTTGTTGAAGATATTCTCTAAGGTGACAAGACCCTTAGGCATCTTATTAGATCTAAGTTGTATCACTTGATCACCATAGTTATGTGATAATCTCTTTTGATTGTGCCTAGAAAAGACATCTTCTTCAAACAAGAATTGTAGAATTTGTTCATCATTGTCAAACACTTGCCAACTAATATTATTATCAAGAATAGAAGGTCTGACAATAATCTTGATGTGCTAATGATCTGCCTCTTTTGAAATGCTATTGGGAATGTCAAACTAAGATCCAATAGCAGCTAACCTATTAGCATTTTGATTTAATTTTCTAGGGCTAGCAACGATATTGAAAGTATGGAAATCTTCAATTGCATCCCAAACTCTATGTGTGTATGCTTTCATGACATCATTTTTTGTTTCACTCATCCCTCTTACTTGGCTGACAACAAGTTCACTGTCACCATATACTTTTAATGCTTTAATCCCTCTTTTCCTAGCCCATTCTAGTCCATTAACCAAACTTTCATACTCTATAGTGTTTTTGGTGCAGGAAAAACTAAACCTAAAGGCAGTATAATACCTTTCTCCTTTTGGGGATACTAGCATAGCACCTCCACTAGAACCATGTCTACTTCTAGCTCCATAAAAAAAAAAAGAAAAAAGTTCCCAGACCTGACTATCCCGATCATCCAAATCAGTGTATTCTTTGAGAAGGCTTGGTTCTATGGCTCCACTTTCTTGAATCAGATAACTCCCCAAACCAAAATCCCAAACAAGAATATCTTGGATCTCTAAGGTTCTTTCATCTAGGATAATATCAGGGATATTCTCAATTTTGGTGCTTGCTTCACTAGAGGTTGGGAAATCATTGTCATCAAATATAGGACGATTAGTATTGATGGAATTGGACACATATGGCTCTATATGATGTATTTCAAAGACTTTTGATTTAATGGTGACTTTGGTACCATACCTTGTATGAAAGATCATGTGAGACCAGTCGGAAGAAAGATAACCTCCTATCTTGGCTGTGAACTCCCTTAAGAGACATATGGTAAACAATGCAGGAAGATCTATGATATATATGTCAAGGAGAATGGAAAAATTAGGACTAGCATGGAGAATTAAACTAGTGTCCTTGGCCACACCTATAGTACTAACCGAGGATCCATCATGCTATGTAACCTTCTTTTGGAAGGGTTCATATTTAAGTCCTAATTGATCAGCCACTTTCTTGGGCATTACAGTGCTAGTAGCTCCACTATCTACCATACAATTATGCACTAAAGATTTCCCAATAATTAAAGATACGTAAAAGGGAGGTGGTTTTAAATTCCTACCTTGCATGGTATTGGCCTTGGAGTTGCTAGTTGGAGTCTCCTTTTCTTGATCAGTGATGACCAACACTAGTTTTGCAGTCTCTTTTGCAGGTTGAGGATTTGCTGCCTCTCTCATGGCCTTCTCCAAAATTTTAGGTTGTCTTGGAATAGACAAAGAGTCCCACATAGACATGGTGATATTCACCTTTTTCATGTTGTCTACAATATTATAAGGTGCCACAGTGTGTACCCTTTGTTGTGCTTTTGCTATGATGGGTTCTGGCTCTTTCAGAACTTGGCCCTCTTTGCTTGTGCCGACAAGGACCTCCTTGGATGTGATAGGGGCAACTTGCTGCAGTGGTTCTACAAATGTAGTGTCCCCAGCACCAGAATCTACTCTCTCCATGTCTTGGGCTCTTCTCTTTTCTCTTGTGTAGGCAACAAAAGTAGCTTCATCATTGACTCCATTGAAATCTGGTTGCTCCCAATTGAAAAGAGTAGTCTCTTTCTCTTGTGTTTCTTGTTGAGAAGCTGTCCCACTAGAAGGAGCTTCTATTTGAACTTGTGAAGCATTTTGAACCATTAGTGCTTGGTTCATCCATCCATTAGAACACGTAGCCTGATTGTGGGGCTGATTGCATGGGAAACACCATTCATTATCCATTTCCATATTGTTTTGACAAAGAACCATATCCCTAACTGGATTTATAGAATTAAGAGGTGTAGGGTTATATAGTTGGAATGGTCTTTGATTAAAACTTTGTCTTTTCCCTTGATAGCTTCCTTGGTATGGTGACCTATTTTGTTGATAAGGTTGTCTTTGATTTTGGTATTGCTGATTAGGACCTTGCCCTTGTGATTGGAAGGGTGGCCTGATGCCTTGGTTTTATTTCTTCAAGTTTGTGACCTCTTTGGTTAGAGTCTGCAGCAATTTTATCATTTATTGTATACTAGTTTGCTGACTACTCTTCACCTCTTGCAACTCTTGGGAGAAATTTGTTGCAGCATGTTCCTGACCACTGGTACTAGCTTGAGGTACTGAAATTGTGGGAATAGGGGTAAATGGGGGTACCTGTGCAGGTGCAATGGGATGAAGAGTAGGAAAGATAGGCATGGGAGGCCTTTTCTATATCATGCCTGCTTGGATCAAACAATTTTTAGCCCTGACAACAGCGTCAAAGGCTTGGGGTAAAGTGGTACCACCCATAGAATGGATCATGATAGAAATTTAGTTATTTAGACTTTGCAAGTAATATAGGAAGGCATAGTCAGCTGATGGCCTTACAGAGACTGGGATTCTATTCCATGTTTTAAGGAATCTAGTATTATAATCTATCATTTGCTCTTGAGGGTCTCTCTTTATAGTTGTTAATTGTTCAACTAGAGGCAAATTATCTGATTTATCCTCAAAATAATTGCTTAATGCATCCCCTAATTCATCCGATGAAGTAATAGAACCAATAGTTAAAGTTCTAAACCACTCTAGAGCCTTACCTTTCAGAGATGCTACTAATAATTTGGTGGCCACATCCTATTAAGTAATGTTATGTATGCTGCAGATGGTGGTCACATCTCTTATGTGTCCAAAGGCTATTGTCTGTCCCTCCCCTGTGAAATCAGGTATACTCTTTAATGCCACCAAGGGCACATCATGGTGCACTACAAAATTTAATGGGCTCCCCTGATTGAAAGGTGCAAAGGCAAAATTTCTAGCCATTGTAGGAGGTGTAACCTGAAGATTCACAACTATATGAGCTGTATTTGCTAGATTTGGATCTTCTTCCTCTTCTAGATCTTTGGTTAGAGATCTACCTCTTATTCTAAAATGAAAGAGGAGAGGTCTCCTCTCTGAAGTATTAGGAGGTGTAGATTGGACTCTTCTTGCAGGAGATCTTCTCTAAGTTGTCCTACCTTTGTAGCTTCTTTTCAAGGGCAACTCCAAAAATTTAGTAGGCTTTGAGATTCTAGTCTCAATCTTTCTCATAAACCTTAAACAAGGTTGGCTTGAATCTTTGAAACTAGTGGAGTCGCCAGATATATTTGATAGAACAACCTCTAAAGGTCTATATTATGCAATCTGTATATCAGAGATGACACAATCTTCAACAAATGAACTTCTTTACTATCCCACTGGGTGTGCCAGAAATTGTTATACACTGAATTTGTGCCTCTGATCTCAAGCTCTCATAGTCTTGATAATCCAGTATAACATGGGACTCATCTCAAGGTTGTGGGACCTTTTTTATAACCGAGATGAGACCTCTAGATTCTAGGCTGGTTCCTCTTGGATAATCACCTTGATTTTCTCTTAACAAGAAAGTAAACTTTGAGGGGAAAGGGTTAGAAGGAATGCATGAAAGGGAAATGACATGAAGCAAATCTACCTACTAGGTGATGCACCGAAACTAGGGTTTGGATCTTAGTATAGAGGAATGAAACCAGTGACAGATTTAGGTCTAGGAGATCACAGCTTACTAAATAGGCTTGCATGAGTATTTCATTAGAGGGCCTAGAAATTAGACACAAATTATGACCTGCAAGCAGACATTCTCTTCAGCAAAAGGACATAGGAATGAGATAGAATGACAGGGGCTGAAGGATACCCACAACCTCACTCAGATCAAATCAAACATAGTAGTGCACAAATAAGCTGAAAGTAAAGGGGATCAGGAAAAGCTAAGTATCACTAAAATCATTCATAAACCTCAATCCAATAAGAGATAAGCCAAACAGGAAAGCATAAGGAAAGGAAAACATGTCACAGAATACTTTGCAACATTTGTATTATCAATGAGAACTTACAAGATGGGAAAAACCAAAGAGAAAAAATTCTACAGATAGTTCTCCAAGAAAAGACTTTCTCTTTTTACAAAATGTGAATTCTGAGCTCAAAAGCTCTAAAAAAATAATATATACAACTGTGCACGCAGGCAGGAATCAAAAAATATCTCAATTAGGGCTACAAAGGTTTACAATAAAATATCCAATGCTAAATCAATCCAATCTAGCCATAAATGTACACGAAAATATCCCAGCAGATCAGATATATTTTGTTTGCATGTTCAATTCATGTTTATTCCTGCAAAAATCTGGCTGCCATGATCCATCTACCTTCCTGCAACTCGGGCTTGCCATAACTGCAAAAATCTGATACTATGAGATATTTGAATTTACAAATTGATAACGGTCAGAGGTGGCACATAAATTTCCCATCGATGGTCAATATTCAAAAATTGATCTTACTTTAAAGCATGACCATCAGATCCTTTCTCTTTACCTGGGCTCAGCACTTGACTGCAAAACTAACTCGGTATTTACCCCAGTTTTCAATTTTCCCCTTGTCGCTGAATCGATTAACTTTTTAACTAACCTTGGCTCTTCCCAGTGATTATGCAACTAAAGCCACAAAACTAGGTCCACCTTGCCACCTATCATTCTCCTATTCATTCTTGACTACTCTGTAAGCATACACCTTGGCGGGCTCTAACACGGTCCCACTGCAACTTAGATTCCAATCCAACAGTGGTCACATGATCGCAAAGGCAAGGAATATTCCTTGGGAACACGTGACCACCATAGATCTCTTTTCCTTTGGTACCCCACTAATACATCTAATAAATCTGGTCCCACTAAAAGATAATCCAACTTAGCACATGGACCAATGAGAAAGGAGCATGGCAGTGAATGAGGACCCACCTGACAAAGGTGTGATAACGGAATAAAATCAACGGTGGGTGCATGATCGCAAAGGAAAGGAATATTTCTTGTGATCATGCAACAACTATTAGATCTCTTTCTGGGAAGTTTGATGGGCCCACTCTAACAAATTGGAACAAGTCACTACCTCTGGCCAATGAGAAACTTCGATATCAGAATACATGGCACTAGACCCACCAAAGCTTTGAAGTGCTGCAGAGAAGGAAAGATCAATGGTTGTCACGATTTCACAAGGCTCTAATAGATCCTTTGTGAAATCACGGTAGTCATTGATCATCTCAAACAGGACCCTCACAAACTACCTGATGCATGATGTTAATTGATGACTGCAAACCACCACCACCAAAACTGTTGATGGTTTGTCACATGATCGCATGCAGCTAGGAAGGCCCATGTGATCGTGCAACCAACCGTAAGGTGTTAGTCACCGACCACCACCTGGCTATTCACCTGACTACTTACCATTTGTCACATGATCGCATGTGGCCAAGAAGGCCTATGCGATCATGCGACTAACCACGTGATGCCAACTAATGACCGCTTACCGCTTGTCTTGATTGTCGAAAAAGAATGACAGGGAATTTTTAGGCAACAGTAATCATAGTAAATTAGGTCATGGAATTATAGCATAGCCATCACTGCAACTTTTGGTTGTTATTCTATGCTCGGGCTCACCCTCAGTAGTGTCTCAGAGTACTATGCACCTTGAATAGATTAGCTTAGAGAACCGAAAGACCCTCTGCTAATCTGACCACCAGAGACGTATGGAAATGGTGACAAGTTAAGGGTTAGGGCTTGGAGCCATGTCATATTGGGCCCAAAACCCTAATTCTATTTTAGGGTTAGGCACCTCAGGTCATATCTTTAGTTTATTAGTTTAGTTTATTTATTATTCATTACTTTAATTTTCTTTGTATGTATTGTTGTTTTATTTTAGTAATTATATCAGACCATATTTTTTAAATTTCCCTTCTATAGGGATTTGGTTTGTTTGTTTTTTTTGGACTAAGATGTTGTATTGATATTTATTCATTTTATTTCATATAACCACTTAATAAGTGGAGATTAGATCTTTTTTTTCTAATCTAGTTGTGTTAATAACTTTTATTAATGTACCTTTACCTTGTTAAAACTAATCTATTAAATTATTATGACTTTTCAAGTTGCCACAATGTTATACTCTCATGGACATTAATTCCTTTAGGAGGTGAGATTTTTCTTAACCTCTAGGTGGACCTAAGTATAATTATCAACCCTTGTCAATTATTTTTTTTAAATAAATAATGGAGACATTATTTAATTATTCTTTTCTCTATGTTGGATTTAATTTCTCTTTTAATTTAATCTTTTATTCTTGTATCGATGCCCATTATATTATTTTGAGAAGATCTAACTTAGGGTTGTCCCCTTCATAGTCTCTTTTTTGTCAACTCTAGTTAGTGAAATCATCAGCCTAGTGCACCTGACACAAAAGGGAATGTCGGAAAGCCAGTGCCTGCATCGAATTCACTTGCAAGTGGTGTGCATAGGGAGTTGTTTTGTCTGCTTGGTTTTCAATATGCAACCTTCTTGTTAGTGGTTTTCAAAAAAAATTGTTGTGTGTTTTTTCCTAATTTTGGGAATGACACACAAACAACAGTTAGTCGATGATGTTCCTGACATAACTTTTCTTGAAGAATAAGAAGATGATGATGATGATGATGATGCTACTGATGATGATGATGATGATGATGATGATGATGATGATGATGATGATGATGATGATGATGATGATGATGATGATGATGATGATGATGATGCTGATGCTGATGCTGATGATGATGATGATGTTGATGCTGATGATGACAACGATGAGGATGATGACAATGACAGTGGTGGTGATGATGTCAACAACAATGATGATCATGGTGATGAGTTGGATAAAGAAGAAGATGAATGACATGAATGAAATGTATAGTTACATGATCACTTCTTAATCTATTTAATATTGATTTCTTGATAGAAATGTGTAGTTATGCGATCAATGCTTAATCTAATTAATTCATGATGTACCTTCTAATGTTTTTAATTCATATGGGATGCTTATGGTTTTTAATGTACTTATTATGTGTTTTTGAGTATATGTATCATGAATTTTTTAGCTAACATAAGATAATTGAATTACATATGTAGGTACCCAAACCCCTTTCACAAGCATCTGGTACAGTCTCATGGATCAACAAGTATAAGTTAATACACCCTATAGAAATTAATGTATTTCAAAATTTACAAAATATTTCACATTACTTGTTGTCTCTCTCATTTTATGGAGTGCAAGTAGCAGAAAATAGGTATTGTCAGATGTGTCTTCCTCGAGTGAAGAAAGTGAGTCATGCAGTATGTCTGAATTAGGAAGATCAACTAGAGGTCAAAAGACTAGAAGGAAATTTAATAAACGCATGAAATTTTTCCTTTCTCAAGGGGGGTCATGTTCTTATGATGATGAGAGAAAAGGCATCATCGAGGTTCCCTCTAGGTAGCAGTATCTATAGAAACAATGGGTCCCTAAAGAACTTCCTCCAATAAACATTGATTTTAGTGTTAAAGGCAATATATATCGCATTGCACCATCATCAATACATGGTTTGGGCCTATTTTAAATGGATGACATAAAGGTCTCTTACAAAAAAGTTGTCGAACTGATGGAGTATGTTTGACCTTGTTACGTTTACAAAAGTTGGACGCAAATTGTTCAATATAAAAAATTATGCATAGGTATGCACTCTCAAGAAATTATATTCAACAGAAAGACAATGAGCAAAGTAAAAGAGTGGCTATATACATTGATGGAAGACCAAAAGCATCAGGGAATATTGTATGTTTTATAAATACTACATGACCTCTATCAAATATTAAGAAACCCAATTGCATATTTGAGGCACGCGAGGGGAATCATGTATTTGTATGTGAGATAAAATCAATAAGTGCAAGGGAAGAGCTTCTTATTGATTACAAGTTGAATCACATAGATATAAACAATGTCATTATCATGGGGGTGCAGGTACATACTATGTACCATTAAATAATTGAGTTTTGTTGCCAGCCACATTTAGAGAGTCTCCTCACTATCCACCTCATCTTCATCATCATCTTCTAATAAAATTTATTAATCTAGTCCTTTCTAATTATTGGTTAACTTTAAATAATAACACAGGGCCACAATATGGAGCAACCGTGTAGAGGGGACAATGATGATCTTGCATGCACTTCTTCCCAGCAAGTAAACCTCTTTGTTATTGTACTACAAATTAGATAGAATAAAAATGTTAAATAATGTTTTTTGTTATATTATTTTCATCACTATTTCAGATTTATTCTAATAGTGTTAGTAATATTTTTGTCATAGATAGGTAGTCAGAAAAGAAAGGGAAAGGAACCCGCAATCCCTGAAGGGGAGTCCTTTGACGAGGACCTAGCTATTGATTTAACTAGTTGTGATGACCTGACCTCTGCAATTAAAAAATGTCTCCACAAAATTGGAAAAAGAGTGGCTGAATTGGCATCTATATTCCCTCTGACTACCGAGTCACAAAAGAGGGAAACTAAATTGATGCACCTATCTCAAAATTACAAAGTAAGTATTAATGTAATTTTTAATTATAAAAAAAGTTCAATAATATTTTTTATGTTATACTAGTCTTTTATGTCATTAACAAATAAGTGGATGTGTTGCTTTTACTACTTTTTTTGCATAATTTTTATCCTCATGACCATGATGAGGGTACTACAGCTAGTTTAGGTAGATCACATGTTGGACTATTTTTTTTTTTGCTCTCTAACAATATTGTCCATACTAATCACTACTTTTATTATGTTCTAACAATCTTATTCTTCAGCATGTGTCAATGATCATTTACTATTGCCATCTCATATGACGACAGACTCAAATGTACTATGTCCTATAATGTCAGCAACCCATAGCATGGCCATAGATGCCATGCCAACACTTACTCATACACATATTTTATTTTCTTTTTCATTATATATATATGTTTATTTCCCTTGAAGTATTCTTTCTTAGGGGCATTTCGTAATGGAATCAATTTATGCAACTCGAGATGTATCACTTGATGGTGAATTTCCTGGATGTACTCGTATTGCTAGTATAGGAACGGTGAAGGATTGCATATTTCTTGTGAGTGAAGAAGGAGTTCCCTTGAAAATAGAAAAACTTACAGGTACTTTAAAGATTGGACCTTTCTTTTACTATACTATCATATGTTAATTACACCTTGCATTCAATATGAGAAGCTTACATCTATTTTATTCTTATTTTATACTCTAATATCCTTCGACTAATGATCCCATGATTTTTTTTATGATAAACTTAGTGATGAGTGTTTGCAGATATTCAGGCCCACTGTCTCTATAGGGTGAAACATCATATCCAAAATAAAACCCCAATCCACTATTTTGATTTCATATCATTGCTATGATAGTTATCATTACATCCATTTCTTAAACTATATTAAAGGTAATTTCACTTCATTTTTGAATCTAACACTATTTTTTTTCTTAAAAGGTGGAAAACCAAAGATATAAAGTTAAAGGATTCTCTTGTATAGAGTATGAAAAACTTATTTGGACCTCATGCATTTGGGAAGGCTAATCTCCTTCAGAAAGCCAGGTTATGTTTGAGGTATATTAGGGACTAGTATAGGTGTACATTATCCAAAAACTAGAAGTACTAGTGCCCCCCTTGCATTCTTGACAAAGAGTGGCAAAAACTTATTCTGGATGTGAATGAGAAAAATGAAATAAAAAAAGAAAGTACACCACCAGACAATAGAAGAAGGTATGTGATATTGTTAAGAATGTAATTTTGTACTAAATACTCTTCATATTTATGTGAACTAACATATTTCAATCTTTTCATCTATTACTTGACACATCAAAGGAAACAAAGGCAAGACTACAAAAGCATGGGCAACACAAGCTAGGCTCTGGCGGTTATTCCAAACTTGTTGCATGAGTTGTAAGTGTTAATATTGTCAGAATTAAATGAGGAAAATATAATCTGTAGGTGGCTTTTACCACTAAAAATAATAATTTTAACTTTATAATGTTTATTTATAGTTTGCAATCTTTTTTTTTTTATGAAACAATGAAATAAAATTTGACGATACCAAAAAAAAATGCAGGGCACAGAGTTCAATATAAGTCTCACAGAAGAGGAAAAGAGAATTGGCTTCCAACAAGGCTATAAAGTCATGGTAGAAAGAATAAGAAGTTCACAAGGTTATACTAATAGATCCATCACGGTAAGTAAGCTAAATAGATGATATTTCAAATTTAATTACTTACCAATTACTTTATTTGATGTTAAGTTCTAAAATAAAGTGAGTAAATTTGTTTTAAATAAGAAAACAATCATAACATGAATGTGTATGAAATTGAAATGCAACCTACCAATTCTGGCCGTACACAACCTATGTGTGATGATGACAATGAGGATGTGCATCAGAGTAATACAAGTAAACATCTTAAATTGATTGGTGTAGTAATACAAATTTAAATGCAATTGGTGTTTGGATTAATGTAACAATTTGTATTGCAGTTGTAGAGAGTGTAGAGGTCATTGTTAATGAGTAGGTTGAGGTTGAGGCCAAGGCCAGACAAACTGATTTCGATGCTGATGATGTAACTAGATCAGGTAAAGAGCTATACGATTGTGGCCTTTAAAGTACTGAAATACTTTTAAAAAAAATTAATCTTTTTAATTATAATAAAATGTTTTCAATTTAACCCTTTTATATGTTATTGTAGATGACCCCCCTTTGCATCAACAATGAACTAGGCGTGCATTGAGATATAATGAGAGGGGATATGATCATGATGATATTGATGCTCCTCTTAGCGATTACTTCTTAAAAATGAGAAATCAAAAGAAAAAAAAGAAATGATTGTCATCTATGCACCTTAATTGATACTGATTGATTTTTATATGCTAGTGAATTTAATTATGTGATATTGAATGTTCATAAATTTAATAATGTGTTAATGAATGTTATCGATAATTAATGAATGTTACATTTTATTAATGGATGAGATAATGAATGAATGTTAGATGTTTGATGCAGGAGCATCCTGGGTGTAAGAGCAATCTTGCATCACCCAAAAATATTTCTATTTTTTTATATTCAATAAGGGCTATTTTGTGCAGAGCTGCTATTTATGAAAAGTTACTATTTTTGGTAATTTTTGTATGTGCTTAGAATGATCTGATTTCTTTCTTGGAGGTTCATTTTGGTCATATAAGCCTGCTAGTAAAGTTTCATTGCCAGATCAAGTGTATATTGGAAGATATTGAAGATTTTCGGTATTGGCGGCAGGGTACAGAAACTTTGAACTCAGTTTTGAAGGCTTTAGAGGCCCCGGATGAGGTCAAAAATTTGGGTGACGGGCGCTTGCGTGAGTCAAGCCTGTAGAGCGCTTCGTGGCATTTCCAAAATGGGGTTATAATAGCCGATCAGGTCAACTGGTGATGACTTATGGTCTTCGGAAGTTGGGCCACCCGAAATGGCAGAAAATAATTTTCTTCAAAATTTTTGTTCGGGTTTCAAAGGTTATCTTGAGCAGAATATGATGTAATAAAATGTAAAATAAAATAATTCTAAGTTTGGTCGGCCTTATTGGCTAAAATTCTGGAACCTTCCAGGCGGTGGAAAATTGCCTATATAAGGAAGGCTGTATTATTGTCTTAGGTAGTTTAGAATAGTTCTGGGTAGTAGATCTGGGTAATAGCTCGAGGCTTTTTCCTATAGAATATTGTAAGGGAATGCCCATGTGGCTTTGCATATTGTAATTCTGAAAGTTTGTAATTCCACATTTGTGGAGATAATAAGAAGCCAATTTTCTATTCTTGCATATTGTTGTTGTTTCTCTATTTCTGTTATGTGTTTGTGGTATTAAGGGAAGCACCCTTCATCAGGTGGTATCAGAGCAGGAGTTCTTGAGTGCTTAAACAGATCACCAACCATGAGGCAGTTTGCACCAGGACCGTGGCTAGGGTTTCAGCGTGCATCGCGAAAATGCCTCCACGAAGGGAACGTGGCGGAAGAGCTAGTGTTGTAACACCTGAGGTTAGAGAGCTACAGAGACAAGTGCGAGCATTGCAAGAAGAGATTCACAGAGGAATGAATCTTAATGTCAGAGATGAAAGTGAAGATGAAGCCGAAGAAGAATATCAAGAAGGAGAAGTCAAAATTGTGAACCAGGAGGAAGAAAGACTTTTTCGGGCCATTTCTAAGATTGGGAAAAGACCTAAGATTGAGGTTCCTACATTTTCTGGAAATCTTAACCCAGAAGAATTGATCGACTGGATCAACGAATGTGAGGAATATTTTGAGTATGAAGATGTTGAGGATCCTGATAGGGTCAAATTTGTGAAAGCCAGACTGAAAGGTCATGCGAAGATATGGTGGCAAGAGATTCAGTTGGAGTGAAATAGAAGGGGAAAGGAGAAAATCATGAGATGGGATCAGATGGTGGATAAATTGAAGCAGCAGTTCATTCTTGTTGATTATGAGCTTGACCTACTGAAGAAAATACAGAGTTTGAAGCAAGCAAGAAGATCTGTTCAGGAGTATACAGAGGAGTTCTATCGACTTCTCATCAGAACAGGCCACGCAGAAGCTGATAAGGAGAAAGTTTCTCGATACCTTAATGGGTTAAGGCCAAGCATTCAGGAGGAGCTAAATCTGGTTCGAATGAACAGTATTGAAGAGGCATACCAGTTTTCCCTAAAAGTAGAGGAAAAGCTGAACAAGAAGTTTGAGAGCAGACAAAATGGAAGAGGTCGCGGTGGACGATCTGGTGGACGGTCATATGGTGGCCGAAATGAGGATTCGAAAAAGAAGGATGAGGCCAGTAGTAGTCAGAATCAGTGAAGAAATAATTCCAATCGCTTCCAGGATCAGAATAATAGAGATCAGAGAGGAAGAGGACAAGGATCTGGAAGAGGTGGCTTCCGTGGAACATGTTTTCACTATGGAGAAGAAGGTCATAGGGCATTTGAATGTCCTCAGCGCCAAGGCAGAACAGACAGGAGAAATGAAGGCCAGGCCAGAGTTGCACATGTAGATGAAGATGCCAGATCATCAAATTCTAAAGATGCTGAAAGAGGAGAAATGTTGATTAACAGAAGAGTCCTGTTGAGTGGTGAGAATGAACCTGAGCAAAGGAGGAGCCTGTTTCGCACCAGGTGCAAGTGTGAAGGTAAATGTTGTGATGTGATTATTGATAGTGGAAGCACTGACAATTTGGTGTTAGAAGAGATGGTGACAAAGTTGAAGCTCAAGAGACAGAAACACCCACATCCATATCGGATTACCTGGGTACAGGATGACCACAGGGTCATGGTCAATGAACAATGCCTGGTGAAGTTCAAGATTAGCGGATACCAAGATGAGGTATTGTGTGATATCATATCTATGGATGCATGTCATATGTTGTTGGGTAGACCATGGCAGTTTGACAGATGTGCTGTACATGATGGTCGCGTGAATACCTATTCCCTGACAAAGGATGGAGTGCGACATAAGCTAAAACCATTGAAGGAAACTGAAGAAAAGGTATGTGGTAATGCAAGGATAACTTTTGTTGATGGAAGAAATTTCCTAGATGGTATGAGGCATGAGCATGTATGTTTTGCTTTAATTCCAAAAGCTGGTAAAGAGGAAGTAGAAGATGTTCTTGTAGAAGTTGCAGATTTGTTGAATGAGTTTCAGGATATTGTATCTTATAACGTGCGTGATGGATTACCACCAGTCAGAAAAATCAGTCATCAGATGGACTTGATTCCAGGAGAGAGTTTTTCGAATAAGGTAGCACACAGAATGACACCTGCAGAAAGTGAGGAGTTGAACAGACAAGTACATGAACTATTACAGAAAGGATTGATCTGTGAGAGTCTGAGTCCCTGTGCTGTACCAGCAGTATTAGCACCAAAGAAGAATGGATAATGGAGGATGTGTACAGATTCTAGGGCAATAAACAAGATCACAATCAAGTACAGGTTTCCATTGCCACGAATGGATGATATTATGGACTGTTTGAGTGGAGCTGTATATTTCTCAAAGATAGATCTGAAAAGTGGATATCATCAGATTCGGATCAGAGAAGGAGATGAATGGAAGACTGCCTTCAAGACAAAGGAAGGACTGTATGAGTGGTTAGTCATGCCTTTTGGGCTAACCAATGCACCGAGCACTTTCATGCGGCTCATGAACGAGGTTCTGAAAGAATTTCTGGGTAAGTTTCTCATTGTTTACCTAGATGATATTTTGATCTTTAGTAAGACATTGGATGAGCATATGATGCATATTCGTATGGTATTTGAGAAGTTGAGAGAAGAGAAATTGTTGATTAATTTGAAGAAGTGCAGTTTTGTGAAGAAAGAGTTAGTGTATTTGGGATTTGTAGTTTCACTAGAAGGTCTAAAAATGGACCTAGAGAAGGTACAAGCTATCCTTGAATGGCCTACTCCAAGGAGTGCTACTGAGGTAAGATCTTTTCATGGTCTAGCTAGCTTTTATAGGAAGTTTATCAGAAATTTTAGCAGTATTTGTGGACCCTTGACTGAAACAATGAGAGGGGATAGAAAAGAGTTTAAGTGGACTAATGGGGCAGAAAATAGTTTTCAGTTGTTGAAACAAAAAGTTACAGAACAACCCATTTTAGCATTTCCAAATTTTAATAAGGTGTTTCAAGTAGATTGTGATGCTAGTGGTACTGCAATAGGAGCTGTTATGAGCCAAGAAGGTAAACCTGTTGCTTATTTTAGTGAGAAGTTAAATGATGCCAAGAGGAAATATTCTGTTTATGATCAGGAATTTTATGCTATAGTTCAAGCATTAAAGAAGTGGAGACATTATCTACTTCCTAAGGAGTTTTTTTTGTATACTGATCATCAAGCTTTGCAATATTTGAATAGTCAAGGAAAATTGAATGAAAGGCATTTGAAATGGGTTGAATTTTTGCAGAGTTATACATTTGTTTTGAAACATAGGAGTGGAAAGTCTAATAGGGTTGCAGATGCTCTTAGCAGAAGGCAACTATTGCTGACAGAAATGTAGATTGAAGTGGTTGGGTTCAAGGAACTCAAGAATTTATATCTAGAGGATCCTGATTTTGGTGAAGCTTGGAAAGCTTGTGTAGAACCTGTTACTCTAGACAGGACAAAATGGTTGGATTTCATCATCCAGGATGATATGCTATTCAGAGGGAATCAGTTGTGCATTCCATGAAGTTCTATGAGGGAGAATCTCATCAAGGAGAAGCATAGTGGAGGATTGGCTGGATATTTTGGTCGTGATAAAACCCTTGGTCTGGGTAGTTAGAATTATTATTGGCCACAGTTGCAGCAAGATGTGAAGAAGTTTGTACAGAGTTGTAGAGTATGTCAGATGGTGAAAGGAGTGAAGCAGAATATAGGGTTGTATCAGCCATTACCCATACCAGAGAAGCCTTGGGAGGATATCATTATGGACTTTGTTCTTGGTTTACCGAGGACTCAGCGGGGACATGATTCAATTTTTGTGGTGGTTGACAGATTTTCAAAGATGGCACATTTCATTCCCTGTAAGAAGACTAATGATGTTGTTCATGTAGTAGAATTGTTTTTCAGAGAAGTAGTGAGACTTCATGGTTTGCCAAAGACCATAGTTTCAGATCGGGACACTAAGTTTGTTGGATATTTCTGGCATACGTTGTGGAAGAAGTTGAAGATAGATTTGAAGTTCAGTTCATCACATCATCCACAGACTGATGGACAGACAGAGGTGGTGAATATGAGTTTGGGAAATTTGCTGAGATGTTTGGTTGGAGATAAGCCAATAGGATGGGATTTGATTTTACCACAGGCAGAATTTGCATACAATAATTCTGTCAACAAGAGGACTGGTAAATCACCATTCCAGATTCTATATGGAAGTAGTCCAAGAAATGCATCTGAATTGAGGAAGATAGATAAAGGAGAAATAAGTAGTGCTGAAGCTGAAGATTTTGCAGAACACTTGAAGAACATCCATGAAGAGGTGAGGAAGCATATTACCAAGATGAACGCACAGTATAAGGCTAAGGCAGATGAGAAAAGGAGGTATAAGGAATTTCAGGTTGGTGATGAAGTCATGGTTCATTTGCGGAAGGAGCGGTTTCTAGTTGGTACATATAACAAGCTAAAAATGAAGAAGTTTGGACCATGTAAAATACTGAAGAAACATGATTCAGGAAATGCATATGAGGTAGAATTGCCTACTAAGCTAAATATTTCACCAATTTTTAACATTTCAGATCTGACAGAGTATCATGAAGGAGGTGTTGAAGATGAGATCACAACAGCACAGTGGAGTATTCCAGCAAATAGTTCAGACACTAAGGAGATCGAAGATATACTAGACAGTCATGTTGGTAGAAGCACAAGGAACATGACATATGAAGAATATCTGGTCAAGTGGAAAGGACGACCTGTTGAAGATTCATCATGGTTGACAAAGGAGGAGGTTAGCCGTCTTGGTTTTCCTCTGCACACCTGAGTCGTGACAGGGTCACTTCTCAAATTACCCTGGGTGTCTGATGTAGGAGCATCCTGGGTGTAAGAGCAATTTTGCATCACCCAAAAATATTTCTATTTTTTTATATTCAATAAGGGCGATTTTGTGCAGAGCTGCTATTTATGAAAAGTTACTATTTTTGGTAATTTTTGTATGTGCTCAGAATGATCTGATTTCTTTCTTGGAGGTTCATTTTGGTCATATAAGCCTGCCAGTAAAGTTTCATTGCCAGATCAAGTGTATATTGGAAGATATTGAAGATTTTCAGTATTGACAGCAGGGTACAGAAACTTTGAACTCAGTTTTGAAGGCTTTAGAGGCCCTAGATGAGGTCAAAAATTTTGGTGACGGGTGCTTTGATGGGTCAAGCCTGTAGAGCGGTTCGTGGCATTTTCAAAATGGGGTTATAATAGCCGATCGGGTCAACTGGTGATGACTTATGGTCTTCGGAAGTTGGGCCACCCGAAATGGCAGAAAATAATTTTTTTCAAAATTTCTGTTCGGGTTTCAAAGGTTATCTTGAGCCGACTATGATGTAATAAAATGTAAAATAAAATAATTCTAAGTTTGGTCGGCCTTATTGGTTAAAATTCTGGAACCTTCCAGGCGGTGGAAAATTGCCTATATAAGGAAGGCTGTATTATTGTCTTAGGCAGTTCAGAATAGTTCTGGGTAGTAGATCTGGGTAATAGCTCGAGGCTTTTTCCTACAGAATATTGTAAGGGAATGCCCATGTGGCTTTGAATATTGTAATTCTGAAAGTTTGTAATTCCACATTTGTGGAGATAATAAGAAGCCAATTTTCTATTCTTGCATATTGTTGTTATTTCTCTATTTCTGTTATGTGTTTGTGGTATTAAGGGGAGCACCCTTCATCAATGTTAACGGGGAATTTAGAGTGATTTAGGTAGGGGGGTGGGGCCAAATGAGCTTCCACCTTCATGTGGTTGGCCTTGTTTAGTACAAAATATAAAACTATTCTTGAAACAAAGTGAAGCTCAATAAGATTGTTCCTTATATAGGGTCTCAAGTGTAGCCTTTATCCCACTCTCAACATTGCAAGGCTTCAAGTGGTATTTAGAGATTGGTTTCTCCATCTCCCACTAACATCTTGTCTTTCTTCTAAGAACTCTTACCGAGCTCTAATACATGGATGAGCAGAAGATGTCCCTTACAGGCTGCACATATATAATATGGTAGATCTAGGGAATGAATATACTACAACATAGAATGAGTCAACTTGAATCTATAGCTTCTTCATTCATAATGAAAATTTAAATTACAAGCCATATTTTAGATTTAATATTCATATTCATCTTCATCATGATCACATCCATCAGCATTTGGTTCAACTTCATTTAAACCACACCCCATGTCGGGTACCATTAGGCATGGAGTGTGGTCATACCCATGTTTCCATAATAATGAGTTAGCCTACAAAATTATGAAAAAAATACCTTGTGTATCATATTTATAATTTGAAAAAGTTTCAAATGTATATGCAAATGGATTTATGGTGGTGCAAAATAGTTTTCTTAGTCATGTGGAGCCCATTTTTTGGCACCCACAACTACAGGTGCACCCGAGATTGGCACAGGCACCCAAGTTCCTACCAAAGGAACCCAAGTCGAACCCAAAGGAGAAAAAAAGTAGAATGAGAACCCGGCCCCAAACAAAGAACCAAATAACTTAGCTTTTTTCTAATTCAAGTTTATTTTTGAATTCTTCTCCAATTCCAACCTGATTATTCCATATTTTGTTTTCCAATTTTCCTTCTTCCTCACTCCAAATAAAATGTCTTTCCTTCTATCATGCCTCTATATCCAAATGAAGTGATTCTTCCCTTTGAACAAAGATCTCTTTTCTAAGAGACATGGATTTCTATTTAAACTTTAAGCACTGCTTTATACTTATTAATAAAGGTAATGATTATTAGTTATATTGTTATTTCCTTTTACTAATTGTGCTATGTCAAGGATCACCACCCATGAATTGGCTAATATGATGAATATTTTCAATGCCTTTATTACAAAGGAATCACTGCCCACCATTAATGAATATTAATGATCATTGTTTCCTAAAGGTATTCATTGTTTGCGTATGCTGATCACCCAAGTCTTTGACTATGATTTGCATGTTGTGAGGTTTGTCAGAAGTGGGGGTATGACATGTTGGTTGGATTATAACATATTGACACTTACACCATCAAGAACACAAATGATTAAACAGAAAGAGAGGACCAACTGAACAATCTTGTGGTCAGTCTATATCACATTGAGAAACAATGTCAAGACTCAGGAATCAAAACAAGAAAAGAATGAATGTGAATCTTACATAGGTAAAAAAAAAATTAACTATGGAAATTATTTAATCTGGCCAATTCACCTGTACTAGAACTCAATGAATTGAGGATACATCAAATAGAAGAAAAGTTTCTTTAAGACTATAAATGATCAATAACATTCCATTATTGCATTGAAAAGATTTTACATTAGAAAAAAAAAAAAAACACTAATCAATATTATTATTAAGCCATAAAATATGTCTTTAAAGTTTAGAAGCATCAAAAAAACTTTCAAGAAACATAGTACTATCCAAAACAAATACCCTCCTAATGGTTCATATCTGCTAACAATACTTCTGCCAAAAATTTCACAAATTTTCAATATTCTCTATCCTATTCTTGACTGTGAACAGTTATCCTTAAGAAACTTCCCCTATACACCTAGAACAAAAGAAACTAATATGCTCTAGTAAGCGTCTCCAACTGGTTTACAACATCCATGTAACTGGTAATAGTTAGTTATTAATTGTTTGGCTTAGTTTGGAATTGGCCTTCTCTCGTTGGCGCTTTACAATGCTTCTAATGATTATGATGATGTTGATGTTGACATCTATAATTTATTTCACTTACTGATGCTTTCCTAGATTGAATTTTGAATTGCGAGGTTGGAGAACGCTTTCAAACTTTAGGGTTTCTTCTACATGATACTCTTAGTTACAGCTCAAATGCAACTCAACATATTTTTGATGCTAGGAAACCCAATGCAGAAACTCATCCGCAGGTGAAAATTAATGATGTGAATCTTAGCATTGTTAATGTTATTACTTTTCCTCATGTTTCATATTTGTGAAAATGTTTCTTGGCACTATCTTCTTTTTCAATTCCTATATTTGCATCTTTTTAGATCATTAACATAAACAATACATGTCTTTATTCAAAGTTTATTCTAATACTATATTATATCTTATTCTTATTACAATGTTCTTTGTTGTGGGGTAGGAGGTCAATCTTCATTGTCTTCATTGTGGGGGACAATTTATATTTGTATGAAAAAAAGTAGGTCTTCTTTAGTATCTTATAATAACATGCAAAATGGATAAAGGTGTTATCTGCATTTAATCTACCAATTACTAATAGATTAAGCATATTATTACTATGGTTAATGTACCATTTAAAATGCATTTAACACAAAAAAAATAAAATTATAAAACTGAACCAATGACATGTTTACCACAAAGGTCTAATAGAACTCTGAATAGTTCTTAAACATACTTTATCTCATATGATGAATTCTTAAACAATTAAGGTTGGAGTAGTCATAGTTATCACACAATTTTTTGTGTGGTACAAGGAAGATTTGGCTAGGTCAAATCTTCCTTCATGCTAGTAGTCTACTAAATTAGACCTTTATTAACAATTCATCATGTTAGATAAAGTATGTTTAAGAATTGTTGGGACTAGTTCCTTGGCATGTATTAAACATAATAGAATTTTCAGCATATTAATATCATTCTATTTCTTTGTTGTAAACATGCCATTGGTTCAATTTTGTAATTTTTTTTTTGTGTTAAATGTATTTTTCCAAACCAATTGTTAAATAAGAACATATTAGCAGTAAGGAGGGGTCTTCTTCTGAGTAGATTGATCCAGATCGCGCACATCAAAAACCAATTCATAAGGTACCAATCATGTTTTCTATTTGTTTATATTTTTGGATTGGTAAATCTCCCTAGTTTCATGTCCTTTCTTTTGATTACTATGGATGAAATATATATCTTACATTTAACATTCAACTTCTTTACATTTTAGAACATGTAGTGTGTTTCATGAGGATTTTACCAAATCAACTTTTAACATAAACCGAAAACACCAAACTAATTTCTTTCCCTTTCAATGGTTTCCAAGATGTGTTGAGGAGTTTGCTCCTTGTTTAATGTTAACTGTTCCTACACAATCCACTCATATGTAATAGTAAAATGCTATGTGGAAGGGATGGTTGATAGTGTTCCTTGAGGGAAGGGGGATTGTGAAAGACTTGTTATCATTGTATTGTGTATTTCTAATATGTTTGGATGCAGGGCTGACCAGAAGAATGAAGGATCACTGATTGATTGCATGATAACCTAGTTTTGAAGGGTCACTAGTTGAGGAGATAGTCAAAGTCTAGATGATTGGGCCATTGGAGGACCCTATTTCTTTGTATTAATTGCTATTCAAATTGGATGCATGGATTTCTTGTGAAATATCAGCTGCTATGTATCTTGCAACTTCATCTGTAAATCTTCATATACTTCTCTAGGGTTGTAATCCACTTAGGGATCAAAATAGAGAAAATACATCAAAATCATTCTTTGTCCAATTTCCTTTTGGGTGGTCCCACAATAGTGAGTCCCACTTTTTTGCCAACTTTGACACAGAGTTCAACATTCTGAGAAAAACTTCACTTTTGAACATTTGTTGCTGCAAAACTATTAAGAATTTGAAGATGATGTAAACTAGAGCTTTTTAAACTTTTCTTTCTAGTTTCTAAATATATATATATTTTTAAAATCATTTAAATTTATTTTCCCTTCTCCTTCTAAAAGTGGTTTACGTGAAAAAACTATGTTTTTAAGGATTTACTATCACTTGGATCAACATAACTTTTTTTTAAAATATGATAACAATGTAATTCTTTTGAGCTTATATTTTTAACTTCAATATCTAAAGGATGCAATTACTTTTATTCATTTTGGATCAATATTTCATAGTTTATTAAGTTTTAAAGTGACAGTAACTGTAATTTAGACATAAGGTCACTTGGATCATTCTAACTTGATCTGTGTATATCGAAATTCATTTTTTCTTTTTTGCATAGGGAGGTAACACAAATACACTTTTCCTACATATTTTTTATAATTTTTTTTTTTTATCATTTACTATTTATCCCGAAGTCTTGAAGAGACAGGTTGTTGAATGACCAAACAACCTATGTTTAGTTAAAGTAATATTTAAAAGTGATCATGAACTAAATATGTATTAAAATTATATTCATTAAAAATATTGTTCTAAATAGCATCATTTGACATCATCTATTTGAAAAAATCATCTTGTTTAGTCCTTATTTCAGGCCCCGAAAGACCATTTTTCTGAAGTTTTGTTGTTTTCTAAGGGGAAAATTTTAGTTTTGGGGTGTTCATGCGAAGACCCCCTTCACACAAAGACACTTGAGGGGCTTTGCGTGAAGACCCTTGGCACAAAGCCTCTCAAGTGAAAATCCTGACAAAAAGACATCTACCAGAATTTTTTTTTGGGTACTTCGCACTAAGTATATACTTCGAGCGAAGTCGACTAGTAAACTTATTTTGTAAATAAAATTGAGAATGGTATAAAAGTAAAACATTTTGTTTCTATTTTATATTGAATTTCAATTAATAAATTTCCATTTTCTATTATTGAAGGTATTTTTTGAAGGAGGATTGATATTTCTATCTTTTCAAAGGCATAACTTTTGAGAGGAAAAATATTAGATTACAGTATTTTTTGAAGAATAAAATTTTTGTTGACGATCTTGTGGAAGACAGTTTTTCAAGAGCTCAAAGAAATGGGGAACAAGAAGGGAATACAAAGTAAATCTTCTAGAAAAAGGTCACCCGGTACTAAACAAAAAAATCGTGAAGCTGCATTGACATATTATTATAAAACTAAAGAAGTTGAAAAACTAGCTGAAGTAGAAGGGTCAAGTCAAGTCGAAGAATTGCACATTGTAGAAGGGTTGGGACTACTCCCTATAGAAGCTCAAAAAATTGATGTTGGATAAGGGTCAACATCACGTGCTCCTACTGGTATGGATGAACTTTTAAATTTAGCTCAAACTGTAAAGAAAAATATTAATTATAGAAACTTAGATCATTTACTTACAATGGATGTGGACAATTTGAGATCACTTGCTAATGTTCAAACCTTAAGGCTTTCTACGAAGAGATCAATGAATATGATAGGAAGAGAAATATTGGGTAAATTTGATAATTTTGAAATGCTTGAACAAGCTCAATTGCTTTAACTTATACTTACAAATAAAAAGTTGGAAGGGGCATTAAAATTATTGGGTATAGACACATCATCAAAGAAGAAAAAAGTTGTTGACATTATGATTGAAAATCTTAAGAAAGGTTTGAACCAGTTAGGGAAGTGATCTCAAACTATAGATAAGTCCATTACAAGAAAATTTATGTTGACATCCATTGTACGTAACACTATGGGATGAAAAAGACAAATATCCTTAGTTTGGTTTTAATAGGAAAACAATATCATGATATGTTAATAGGAGAATAATTTTGGATGATAGCACCTTGGAAGGAAACTGGGCAATCATGTGTAGAGCTCCTCATTTTGATAGGATTGATGAAGGAACAAAAAAATTGGTCACATCATTTTAGAATGATAATACATGTCCTTCATCAAACACTAGAGATGTTATCAGACATAGAATTTCAGCTAAACAATATGAATATCATACGAAACATTGGTTGGACACAACACAACATGAAATGCATGTGTCATTTTGTAGTTCAAATCCTAATATAAAGATTGGGAAAAAATTGTTTGAAAGATTAAAGCCATATTATATCAGGACAAACAAAGTGTTTGAAACTTGTTGTTGTCATTATAATATTGAATTTGATCTCCACTATCAAGTTTTTCAAAAGTTTGGAGAAGACACTTATGATTTTGAAAAGGCTCCTCCTACTAGACGAAGTGAGTTAATCTCATCCATTTTATGTGACAAAAGAGATGATGTAGCTAGACAAATAAATTGCATAAAAGGAATATGCTAAACATGTGCCGTTTTGTCTCTTTTTCCTTGGAAAAATGAAAATATTGATGTAACAAAGATGGTAAATTGCAAGAGTTACAAATATGTAAAGAATGAAATAAAATTTGGGAAAGAATCTAAAAGGTTAGAATATGTTGAAGAGGAGATAAATGTTGGAGTATTTATGGAAAAATTTAAAAAATTGATTCAACCCTACATTCATCATGCTTTTTTTGCAAAGTGGCAAGCACAACAATTTCAAACACTGAGAGACAATTTTCCACTTGGAACTATTGTATCAGTTGTTGATTTTGCAAAAAAATATTCTTTTGTTCATCAAAAGGAAACTCAGTCAGAATACTATTTTTCAGAGAAAATTACTATTATGCTACATGTGTGTTATCGACACACATAATTAGATTTGGATGGTATTCAGAGCACATTTGAAGGATGGGTCAGCAAGGAATGTCATTTTTATATAAGTGATGATAGAGAGCATGACATTCATTATGTGGAACACTGCTTCAAGATGTTTTTTGCAAATTTGAAAGAAAGAGGTATAAAAATTGATAAACATTATGTTTGGTCAGATGGATGTGCTGCACAATTCAAATCATTGAGACCATTTTATGCACTATGTAGATATCATTGTAATGAAAACATACCACATGTCTGGAGTTTCTTTGAGCATGGACATGGAAACAGTGAACATGATGGTGCTAGAGCTTGCATCAAACATGCTATACGAAAGTATCAAATGAATTATAAGGGAGTGCATATAAAAAATGCACATGATGTGGTTGAATGGTGCAAGACACATTTTGCACCAAATGAGAATGAAACATCATCATAATTGACTCAAGTTGTGCCATATAGAAAATTTTGGGAGATAAAAGGTATGCACACATTTTTAAATTATTTGAAAGTGTTTAAAATTTTTATGATATTTTTTATTCAAATTATATTTATATATAATGGATTATATATGCATTTTTTCAAGTGTGGATAGAAAATTTATCCATGGTTGCAATAGGATAGAAAATACACAATCTTTGCATTCATTTATGAGTATGAATTGTTGCAATTGGATGTTGAACACTAGGGACTACACATGCTTTTGTTGTCATTGCATTGCTGACAATTATGAGAAATGTATCAATCAAGATCATGGATATGTAGGCACGTGGAATCTAGTGCCACTAGTTATTACTGATACATTTGATAGAGATGAATATGAAAACTTTGATGATGTTCCTTTGATTTCTATTGATTACGATCATATCTCGAGATTGGTCAAAATTGGTAAGTATATATATTTCACATTATATGGTACATTAGGTTGCATGTATAGATAGATAGATAGACAGATAGATAGATAGATAGATAGATCTATAGATTGAACTAAGTATTTATTTTAAGATCTCACACATGTATATATAAATTTACTGTGCAGGAGATGACTTTGTGGTCATTGCTAAGCGTGGAAATGTAGAAGGAGTTGGTTATTATTTACTGCATTGTACTGCAGAGAGGATGAAGTTACTTAAACCTGAAGAAAGTGATGGAATTTTGTTCCCCATAGGTTTGTATATGGTTTACATTAATATATTGAACTCAATTTGTAAATTTTAAATTTCAACCTTTTAACAAATTCCAAATTGAGTTTGTTTAAGTTTATATATTGTTAAAATTTGTGACCTACAGGTTTAGTTGTTTTAGAGGGAACATATTTCAAGAAAATCAAAGTAATTCAACCTCGTATTCACTTTGTTGATTATGAACTAGACAATAAGGTGTTTCAATATAGTCACCTAGTAGTTTCCACATCCATTTGTCTTCATATAGTTAAATCTCAATGTGGACATCGTAAGTGGAGACTAGATTGTGAGGGCCATGAGAGAATATTACATGTTCTCCATGAAAGGTCTGAACCACTTGAGTTGGTCTAAAAAGTATAATATGTATACTTATTTCTTGTGTTAGGACCTACTTGATATCTCTGGATTAAATTTCATTATACCATTTTTATATATTTAAACATATGATGGACTATGATTTGTTGACATATGATGAACCTATTTGATGGTTCAATGGTTTTAATATATAGAATTTTATATGTATACTTTGATTATTCAATGATTTTTATAGATTACATATTAGTTAAAGATTTTATGTATGCTTTGATGCAATTAGTTATATTACTTATGACATGTGTTAGTTCTAGAATTAGGTAGAATAGTTATTATCCATTAGTTACATGTATTAACTAGTTATCTTTTATGATATTAATTCTAGATCCCCTTAAGACCTCCCCTTAAGACACTAAAGAATGATGAAATTAGTTATATTACTTATCATATCTAAACAAATCATATCATCTAATCAAATAAAACCATGTAATCAAATCATCTAATCAAACTATATATCATCAAATAAAATCATCTATTCAAATTATATATCATCAAATAAAATCATATCATCTATTAAAATCAAATAAAATCATATCATCTAATCAAATAAAACCATCTAATCAAATCATATATCATCAAATAAAATTCTCTAATAAAATCATCTAATCAAATCATATCAAATCATATCATCTAATAAAATAAAATCATCTAATAAAATCATCTAATAAAGTCAAATCTAATCAAATCATATATCATCAAATAAAATCATCTAATCAAATATACGTCTCTAATCAAATATATGTCTCTAATCAAGTATATATCTTGAATCAAATATAAGTACATCTAATCAAATATATATGTTTCTAATCAAATATATGTCTCGAATCATAAACTAAGTCTCAAATAAAAGACATCTTGAAGATGTCCTAAACTAGGGAGTCATCTAGGCACATGCGAATAGAGTGACCCTCTGAGCGATTGCCATGAGCATCCTTTGGCTGTGAGATAGAAACTGATCCCTGTGAATATAAATGCATGTATATATGAAAATAATCTAAAATAATTAAAATATTATAAATTCATGTTTAAACTTATATATTTTTAAAACTTACCTGACCACTACTAGGTGTCACATCTATTGAATCACTCCTATGAAAAGCATCATCTGGCTGTAAAGAAGTGACTGACTCCTGCAAATTTAGTGTACAATAGTTGGTTATATACATGTGCATAGTATATATATTATGTAAAGTACTTGAAATATATAAATACATGTGTACATATGCATGCTTAAACATGCATATATCTAAAACTTACCTGACCACTAGTAGGTGTCACATCATGTGGAAGATGCTCTGAGCCCACACTAGAGGTAACATGCTCTACTAACTGTGCCTACAAAATATTATACATTGAACAAACATAAATACACATGTCTACAATTAATTGTTCACTAAAACCCCTAATAAAAAAGAAAAGAAAATTTTATATGTACTTGGGTCTCGGGAGAAGGAGGATCATCAGCACATTGCACCATCATGTCATCAACTAAAACTGCATCACCCATAGCACCTAAGGTCCTGAACCTCTGTAGTAATGAGGAGTGTAGGGGTGACACTAGCTGGGAGGGGAGTAATGTCGAACCTAAACCATCTGGATGCAATAATATATCCATAAATGACCTACCATCAGTGCCAATATCCACCTAACCCAACCCATGCAACTACTCCTCAAAAGTGTCTAGGCCCTCAGTGGTGATGCGTACATCTCCAATTTGTATACCTGGCTCTACAGCTGTAGAGTGATCTGTGGGTGCATGGTGCTCTACACTGTGATGTGCCTAACTAGTAGATGGTGCATCTTATGTTGGTGGAACTACAAGACCACATGGAAGTGGAATGAAATCTGTGACTGAATGTATTGGGATCTTGTGCGTGTGAACAATATGAGAATAGGCCTCTAGGAGATCCTCCAAAAAGTAAAGGGTGATATCTAAAGTACTCTGATGACTCAACAGTGCTCATATCTCTCCAGGTACAGGAAGACCTACAGCTCTATATGTATCCTCACTCACACCTACAGTAGTACTAGACGAAGCCTCAGAAGATGATCTAGCTCTACTCAGTCTAGTCAAAATGTATTTTCCCACTAAATCTAAAGTGATGGATGTGGCTATAGAAGCAATCTATCCTATACTATCCACAACTCCCCTCTAAGAAGAAATGATGACTCTATTTGCAGTAGCAGTCATCGTCGGTGCCACTGTCGGAGTCCTCTCCCCAACTAGCTATCTATGAGGCTGGACAACTTGATCAACCCTTCAATACTGATCACGGTTTGCAACCCTACCTCACCCCTGACCATAATATGATGGGAAATCTAAATAGTTGACCCTGAGTCCCAAATGAAACTCAACATACAATTGTTGTGCAAAATATAATGGAATCTAGTCATTATTTGGATAATGATTGTGTGCTACAAGATGTCAAGGGTAAATCATACATGCAATCTAAGGTATCACACATTGCATGACTTGATATGCCCTCACCACTGTCTTCCCCTCATAATGTGGGAAAACCTCTTGTTTGATGGTTTCCTTTGGGACGAGGCTCTAAACTGTCACCAAGGAAACATCGATCAAGACCTCCTCCCTCAACTCTCAAAAAATGGTCTCAACTACCTGAGGTGTGAAGGAGGAGTGAGATCTCAATCTACCAGTCATAGCCTCCAAATGACTCAATATAGTAGCACATGTATCTCTATATATACCATCCCCTGTAGACCTATGGATAGACTCTCTAAGTCAAGCTATCTCCATATCAGCAATATGAAAAATAGTATGCATATCAAGAGTCTGAGGTGCATCCTGAGTGGTCATCTAGATACATAACATGTGAAAGCTAAGTGTTAATAATTAAGTACTTGATTACATGTTATAATTGCATGTAAAATGGAAACAAATATCTAAATATATAAAATTCTAGGTCTTATTAGGTCATGTAAGTGGTCTTATTAGGTCTTAAGGGTCCTAAGATGTACTAATTAGCTCTAAAGGGGTCATGGGTAACATAAGAGGTCCTAAGGTATAGATAAGACATCAATGGGTCATAGGATGAACATTAATATTTACTAAAAATTCATGTACATAAGGGTTCATGGGTAACATAAGTGGTCCTAGAGTGTCTTAAGGAGTCATGGGTAACATAAGATGTCATAAGCTATATATAAAGGTCCTAGAGTGTCTTAAGGGGTCATGGGTAACATAAGAGGTCTTATTAGGTCTTAAGGGTCCTAGGATGTACTAATTAGGTCTTAAGGGGTCGTAGATAACATAAAAGGTCTTATTAGGTCTTAAGGGGTCGTGGGTAACGTAAGTGGTCCTAGACTGTCTTAAGGAGTTACGGGTAACATAAGATGTCATAAGCTATAGATAAAGGTCCTAGAGTGTCTTAAGGTGTCTTGGGTAACATAAGTGGTCCTAGAGTGTCTTAAGGGGTCGTGGGTAACATAAGAGGCCTTATTAGGTCTTAAGGGTCCTAAGATGTACTAATTAGGTCTTAAGGTATCGTAGATAACATAAGAGGTCTTATTAGGTCTTAAGGGGTCGTGGGTAACATAAGTGGTCCTAGAGTGTCTTAAGGAGTCATGGGTAACACAAGATATCATAAGCTATAGATAAAGGTCCTAGAATGTCTTAAGGGGTCATGGGTAACATAAGTGGTCCTACAGTGTCTTAAGGGGTCGTGGGTAACATAAGAGGTCTTATTAGGTCTTAAGGGTCCTAAGATGTACTAATTAGATCTTAAGGGGTCGTAGATAAAAAAGAGGTCTTATTAGATCTTAAGGGGTCGTGCGTAACATAAGTGGTCCTAGAGTGTCTTAAGGAGTCATGGGTAACATAACATGTCATAAGATATTCATAAAGGTCCTAGACTATATTAAGGGGTCATGGGTAACATAAGTGGTCCTAGAGTGTCTTAAGTGGTTCTAATTAGGTCCTAACATATAGATAAGATTCATAGAGTGTCTTAAGTGTTCATGGGTAATATAAGTGGTCCTAGAGTGTCTTAAGGGGTCATGGGTAACATAAGTGGTCCTAGAGTGTCTTAAGGGGTCGTAGATAACATAAGTGGTCCTAAGGTATAGATAAGACATCAATGGGTCATAGGAATAACTTTAATATTTACTAAAAATGCATGTACATAAGGGGTCATGGGTAACATAAGTGGTCCTAGAGTGTCTTAAGTAGTCATGGGTAACATAAGATGTCATAAACTATAGATAAAGGTCCTACAGTGTCTTAAGGGGTCGTGGTTAACATAAGTGGTCCTAGAGTACCTTAAGGGGTCGTGGGTAGCATAATATTAATGAGTCGTAGATGTGATAAGTGGTCTAAGTGGTCCTAGGACATCCTAAGATTATTTAATGGGTCTTGGGGGTCCTAAGGTTTCATATTTTTTTTAAGATTTCATAAGGGATCCAGATAAGATTTCATAAGATAGAGTGTCATAAGGGGTCGTGGGTAACATAAGATGTCATAAGCTATAGATAAGGGTCCTAGAGTGTCTTAAGGGGTCATGGGTAACATAGGAGGTCCTAAGGTATAGATAAGAGTCATGGAGTGTCTTAATGGGTTGTGGGTAAGATAAAAGGTCCTAAGGGGTCCTAGGTTACATTAGTGGATCCTCATATGTATTAATTGAATCTAATATACATAAATGTGCCATAGGACAACCTAAGATATGTTAATGGGTCTTTAGGATCTGAATAGGTCATATATGTCTTAAAATATCATAAGGGATGTATAGTGGTCCAATAATATTAATGGGTCGTAGATGTGATAAGTTATATAAGTGGTCCTAGGACATCCTAAGATTCTTTAATGGGTCTTGGGGGTCCTAAGGTTTCATATTTGTTTTAAGATTTCATAAGGAATCCAAATAAGAGTCCTAGAATGTTAATGAGTCGTAGGTGCAATAAGTGGTCCTAGAGTGTCTTAAGGGGTCGTGGGTAACATAAGAGGTCCTAAGGTATAGATAAGGGTCCTATAGTGTCTTAAGGGGTTGTATGTAACATAAGAGGTCTTAAGGGATGCAGATAAGAATCCTAGAATGTTAATGGGTTGTAGGTGCAATATAAGTGGTCCTAGACTATCTTAAGGGGTCATGGGTAACAATGAGTCCTAGATGTATCTTAAGATAATGTAAGGGATGGATAAGGGCTAGGTAGAGTGTCTTAAGGGGTTGGGAGTAACATAAGAGGTCCTAAAGGGTCCTATGTTTCATTAGTGGATTCTTGTATGACATTAATTGAATCTAAGACACATAAATGTTTCCTAAGACAACCTAAGATATGTTAATGGGTCTTGATAATCTAAATGGGTCGTGTGTCTTAAAATGTCATAAGGGATGTATAATGGTCCAACAATGTTAATGGGTCGTAGATGTGATAAGTGGTCTAAGGGATCTTAGGTTACATTAATTGATACTAGTATGTCTTAATGGTTCTTGTGGGCAATGATGGGTTCACATATGTATTAACAGAAGCTCAAATAGATGAATGTGTCCTAGGACATTTTAAGATATAATAATGGGTTGTATGGGTCCTAAGGGGTCCTATGTGTCAAGTAAGATGTCATAAGTGATACGCAATGGTTCTAGAATGTTTTAAGGGGTTGTAGGCCTCATAATAGGTCCTAATAGATCATATGTTACATTAATTCATCCTATAATGTCTTAAGGAGCCTTGACAGAAACAATGAGTCCTTGTATGTATTAATGGAACCTAACATGCACATCAATGGGTCATAGGACATCCTAATATGTATTATAAGATCTTGAGATTCCTAAGGGATCTTAAGTGTCTTAATATGTTGTAAGAGAGGAATAAGGGTCCTAGAAACTTATTGTACTACAATTTCTTAACATTTTCTAACATACTACTAGATCATTTTAAAAATTTAACTACAATTTTCTAAGATTTTTACAAACTAAAAATTATTTTTAAAAAATAACTAACTTTAATATTTACTAAAAATGTGTGTACATGTGTGAGAGAGAGAGATTCCCAATATTTACAACTTTAAACTTAAAATTTAACATTTTCTAACTTTAATCTTAATATTTTATAACATTTACTAACATTTGTACTATGGTTTCTAATGTTTTGTAAATATTTTCTAACATGTGCTAACAAACTACTATGATTTTCTAACATTTTCTAACATATTCTAACATTTATACTACAATTTTTCATATTTCTATCATTTTCTAATCTTTAATTATGATTTTCTAACATTCTACTATTAATTTCTAACATATTAGATAATATTTAACTACAAATTTCTAACATTTCTACAAATAAAAAATTATTTAAAACAAATAACTAGCTAAAATAAATACAAAACATATTATTTACAATAAAAAATGAGAAAAATGTGTGTACCTGATACTGCTATGAAACTAAAGACATCGACAAAGCTCGGGAGGCACTGGTGTGCTGGTGTGCTAAGGTACTTCACTCCAAGGCTTGGGGTCCGCAAACTATGTCAATGAAAATGATGTTAGAAAACAAAAATCACAAAAAATTTATAAAAAATCTAGTCCAAAGGGGCTTTGTGTGAAGCCCCTTGTCGCATGAAGACCCCCTCGTAGGGGTCTTCGTGCCAAGAGGGGTCTTTGTACTAAGCCCCTTGTTTGGGGGACTTCATGCGAAGTGGGTCCACCACTTCGCACGAAGTATTTACTTCATATGAAGGCGTCAATTTTTTTTTTCCCAACTTCACAATTTTGTTCATCCCTAAAAGTGGGACACAACTTTGTGGGATCACCCTTTTAACAAAGTCTCAGCTACCAATGATACAATACATTTGATGCCCTAAGCTATCAATAAAAATGGTGCCTAGCTAGAAGCTCACGGGCTGTCCATTTGATAACCATAGTCAACATTTCAAAATAGTGAATCGATTTCCTTGAGCACAAGCACCAATAAAATCAAATAATGGAGATAAAGCACGGGCTAGGGCACAACACCCATAGAATGCGATATTTCAGAGAGCATCTCAGCAATATACAATGTCGTCATTAAATATGCCAGTAATATCAACAAATGTGAATTAGACCTTTATTAACAATTCATCATATCAAATAAAGTATGTTTAAGAATTGTTGGGACTGGCCCTTTGGCATGTATTAAATAGAGTAGAATTCTCAACATATTATTATCATTCTATTTATTTTTTGTAAACATGCCATTGGTTCAATATTTTAAATGTTTTGTTGTGTTAAATGCATTTTTCCAAATCAATTGTTAAATAGGAAAGTAGTAGCAGTGAGGAGGGGTCTTCTTCTGAGTAGATTGATGAAGATCGTGCACCTCAAAAATCAATTCATAAGGTACCAATCATGTTTTTTGTTCTCTTATATTTTTGGATTGGTAAATCTCCTTAGTTTCATGTCCTTCCTTTTGATTACTATGGATGAGATATATATCTTATATTTAACATTCAACTTCATTACATTTTAGAACATGTAGTGTCTTTCTTAAGGATTTTACCAAATCAACCTTTAAAATAAATCGACAACATCAAATTGATTTCTTTCCCTTTCAATGGTTTCCAAGATGTGTTGAGGAGATTGCTCCTTGTTTAATGTTAACTGTACCTACACAATCCACTCATACAATAGTGAAATGCTATGTGGAAGGGATGGTTGATAGTGTTCCTTGAGGGAAGGGGGATTGTGAAAGACTTGTTATCATTTTATTGTGTATTTCCAATATGTTTGGATGTAGGGTAGACCAGGAGAATGAAGGATCACTCACTGATTGCATGATAACCCAGTTTTGAAGGGTCACTGGTTGAGAGGACATTCAAGGTCTAAATGATTGGTCCATTCGAGGACCCTATTTCTTTGTATTAATTTCTATTCAAATTAGATGCATGGATTTCTTGTGAAATATTGGCTTCTATGTATCTTGCAACTCCATCCATAAATCTACATATACTTCTCTAGGGTTGTAAGCCACTTAGGGATCAAAATAGAGAAAATAAATCAAAATCATTCTTTGTCCTATTTCCTTTTAACAAAGTCTCAACTATCAATGATACAATACATTTGATTCCCTAAGTTATCAATACAAATGACACCTAGCTACAAGCTCACGGGCTGTCCATTTGATAACCACAGTCAACATTTCAGAATAGTGAATCGATATCCTTGAGCACATGCACCAATAACATCAAATAATGGAGACAAAGCATGGGCCAGGGAATGACACCAGTAGAATGCGGTCATTTCAGAGAGCATCTCAACAATATACAATGGCATCATTAAATGTGACAGTAATATCAACAAACATGAATTAGACCTTTATTAACAATTCATCATATCAGATAAAGTATGTTTAAGAATTGTTGGGACTGGTCCTTTGGCATGTATTAAATAGAATAGAATTTTCAGCATATTATTATCATTCTATTTCTTTGTTGTAAACATTCCATTGGTTTAGTTTTGTTATTTCTTTTTGTGTTAAATGCATTTTTCCAAACCAATTGTTAAACAAGAAAGTAGTAGTAGTGAGGAGGGGTCTTAGGGGTTTTCTTCTGAGTAGATTGATGAATATCATGCACCTCAAAAACCAATTCATAAGGTACCAATCATGTTTTCTATTCGCTTATATTTTTGGATTGGTAAATCTCCTTAGTTTCATGTCCTTTCTTTTGATTACTATGGATGAGATATATATCTTACATTTAACATTCAACTTTTTTTTGTCAAGTTGAAAGGGCAAGAAATCAGATTGGTGTTCTCGGTTTATGTTAAAAGTTGATTTGGTAAAATCCTCAGAAAACACACTACATGTTCTAAAATGTAAAGAAGTTGAATGTTAAATGTAAGATATATATCTCATCTATAGTAATCAAAAGAAAGGACATGAAATTAAGGAGATTTACCAATCCAAAAATATAAGCAAATAGAAAACATGATTGGTACCTTATGAATTAGTTTTTGAGGTGCATGATCTTCATCAATCTCCTCAGAAGAAGACCCCTCCTCATAAAAAATGCATTTAACACAATTTTTTTTTTTTATAAAACTTAACCAATGGCATGTTTACAACAAAGGTCTAATAGAACTCCCAACAATTCTTAAACATACTTTATCCGATATGATGAATTCTTAAAAAATTAAGGTTGGAGTAGACATAGTTATCACATAGTTTTTTGTATGGTACAAGGAAGATTTGGCTAGGTCAAATCTTCCTTCGTGCTAGTAGTCTATAGAATTAGACCTTTATTGACAATTCATCATATCAGATAAAGTATGTTTAAGAATTGTTGGGACTGGTCCTTCGGCGTGTATTAAAAAGAATATAATTTTTAGCATATTATTATCATTCTATTTCTTTGTTGTAAACATGCCTTTGGTTCAATTTTGTAACTTCACTATTATATGAGTGGATTGTTCAGGAACAGTTAACATTAAACAATGAGAAACTCCTCAACACCTCTTGGAAACCATTAAATTTCATAATAAATGAAACCTAACACAAACACTATTCCTTTCATTCACTTCTACCAAGAATAAAGAATTTAATCCATTCAGCATTACATATAATCATTAGACAATTACATTTTCTGACTATGTAGAGTAATAGTCATGACCAAAATGATCAAAAGTACTTTCACCCTTGCACAAGCTATTCCAAACTTCAAGTAAAATGAGAAATATGTTATATCAAATCATTCATATTCATAGTAACCATTGAAAAGATCAGTTTGTCAATGAAACCTCTGACTATACCCCTATGGTAGAGAAAGGAAACCTCAAAATCGAGAAAGGAAACTTAGTAAAACCAGTCTATGCCGTTGTTTGTGAGGGTACAGTCATGATAAGTGCCTCTCAAACCTCTCCAAACATGTAAGATTGTCTTTAAATACTTTATTGATCTCTTCTAAACATTAACCAAATCAAACCTACATTTGAATCCACACACAATAACCCAAAATGAAGGGTTTTATATCCTTTAATGAATCTTAGTCACTAGTAATGCATGGACAGTCAAACTAGTAGTCTCCAAAGCATTCAATAAGTGAATATGAATGTTTGAAAACTTTCCTCTCAACTTCCCCAACCACTCCTAATTGGTTAGAGGGATTAGTTGAGTGTGTAGACACTAAAACTTCTCATGCAACTCCAAAAATTTCACATACAAAACAAAATTAAATCCAGTATGCCAAAGGACTAGTCCCAACAATTCTTAAACATACTTTATCTGATATGATGAATTGTTAATAAAGGTCTAATATACAATGGTTGTGCCAGTAATATCAACAAACATGAATACAAAAATTTCAAAATAGTGAATCAATATCCTTGAGCACAAGCACCAATAACATCAAATAATGAAGATAACAAACGGGCTAGTGCATGACACCAATAGAATGCAGTCATTTTAGTGAGCATTTGCGATCAAATAAAATGCAATGCTTTTGAAATTTGTGGTCAAATATGATGCCAAAGGCTTGAAATACATTGCCTATCAAAGATACCAATCAAAGATGAAGAAATCACATACCTTCTATCACGCTCAACTTTTAAAAAGGAAGATTTGGTAGCCAAATCTTCCTTATACCACACGAAGAATATGCCATTGGTTCAGTTTTGTAAATTTGTTTTTTTGTGTTAAATGCATTTAAATGGAACATTAAGCATAGTAATAATATGCTTAATCTATTAATAATTGGCAGATTAAATGCAGATAAAACCTTTACTAGTTTAGCAGGCTATTATCATATCAGATAAAGTATGTTTAAGAATTATTGGGACTGGTCTTTTGGCATGTATTAAACATAATAGAATTTTCAGCATATTATTATCATTCTATTAGACCTTTGTTGTAAACATGCCATTGGTTCAGTTTTGTAAATTTGGTTTTTGTGTTAAATGTATTTTTCGTGAGGAGGGGTCTTCTTCTACAGAGATTGATGAAGATTGTGCACCTCAAAAACCAATTCATAAGGTACCAATCATGTTTTCTATTTGCTTATATTTTTGGATTGGTAAATCTCCTTAGTTTCATGTCCTTTCTTTTGATTACTATGGATGAGATATATATATTACATTTAACATTCAATTTCTTTACATTTTAGAACATGTAGTGTGTTTTCTGAGGATTTTACCAGATCAACTTTTAACATAAACCGAAAACACCAAACTGATATCTTGCCCTTTCAACTTGAGAAAATATTTGCATTTGACCAATAACTACAAGCAAATGAATGATAAATCCACATACACATGTATGCATTGAAATGGAACATTAAGCATAGTAACAATATGTTTAATCTATTAGTAATTGGTAGATTAAATGTAGATAACACCTTTATATGTTTAGCATGTTATTATCATATCAGATAAAGTATGTTTAAGAATTGTTGGGACTGGTCCTTTGGCATGTATTAAATAGAATAGAATTTTTAGCATATTATTATCATTGTATTTCTTTGTTCTAAACATGCCATTGGTTTAATTTTGTAAATTTATTTTTTGTGCTAAATACATTTTTTGTGAGGAGGGGTCTCCTTCTGAGGAGATTGATGAAGATCGTACACCTCCAAAACCAATTCATAAGGTACCAATCATGTTTTATATTCGCTTATATTTTTGGATTGGTAAATCTCCTTAGTTTCATCTCCTTTCTTTTGATTACTATGGATGAAATATATATCTTACATTTAACATTCAAATTCTTTACATTTTAGAACATGTAGTGTGTTTTCTGAGGATTTTACCAAATAGACTTTTAACATAAACCAAAAACACCAAACTGATATCTTTCCCTTTGAACTTGACAAAATATTTTCATTTGACCAATAACTGCAAGCAATTGAATGATAAATCTAGATACCTATATCTTTTTAAAATACCCGGAACATCAAAAATATGACTAAGTGGTTGCTACCATGATTTTTATCTACTGAATATGGAAAAAAAAAGGCACCAAAAAGAATTGTGTTCTATTGTAACTTAATATAAGTGAATAGAAAATATGATTGGTCATTTCAAAAAGCATTCATGATCAAATAAAATGCAATGCATTTGAAATTTGTGGTCCAATATGATGCCAAATGATTGAAAGATGTTTCCCATCAAAGATACCAATCAAAGATGAAGAAATCACATACCTTCTCTCACACTCAATCAGCTTTCACCCACTCATTTTCTCCCACTCCTTTTACAATCAAAATAAAAATGATTTGGCCGTTTCAAAATAGTGAATCGATATCCTTGAGCACAAGCACCAATAACATCAACTATTTTGATCTGTGGGTACCCTAATGTTGGAAAGAGTTCTTTTATTAGTAAGATTACTTTGCAAGCCTAAAGAAGCAATATATTTTGGCAAATGAAAAGTGGAAAGATGATGATATTCCTAAGATCATGGATGGACACAATGTTGTAGACTTTATTGATCTAGATATCTTGCAGTAGCTTGAAGAACTATAGAGGGAAGGAGGGCTTAGGATGGTAGCTGAGGGTGATGAGGATGATGAGATGGGGGAAGTGGATTTAAATCCTGATGAAAAGGAAGCTTTGGCTACAATTAGGAAGAAGAATACGATGCTTGTCATTGAACACAAATTAAAGAAGAGTACTACAGAGAGCAAGCCTACTATACCAAGGAATTTTGACAAGATCAAGGAATATGGCTTAAATAGAATGGGAAGACATCTCTCTAGCCTGGGCCTAGATCCTTCAACAATTGAGGTAGGATCCAGACCCAGGCTAGAAAGATGTCTTCCTTTCTATTGTGGATAGGCTCTGCTGCTATAACAACTACAGACTTGGATGTAGATATCACAACAGCTAAGAAACATAAATGTAGGCATCATGGTCACAATTTTTTGGAGACACAACATAATTGAGTGGTATACCCAGATGATGTAAAGAAACCACTACTCCTCTAGTTCCAAGGTGACACCGCAGGATCTAAAAACCATAGATAAGGAATAAATTTAGAGAGTGGAGGAGGGCCATAATGAAAAAAATAATACAGTGTCCTATATTATTTTGGTCTTTATGACCCTATATTATTTTGGTCATTATGGCCCTCCTCTGCTCTCTAAATTTATTCCTTATCTATGGTTTTTGGATCCCGCAATGTTGACTTGGAACTAGAGGAGTAGTGTCTGCTTTACATCATTTGGGTATACCACTCAATTATGTTGTATCTCCAAAATATTGTGACCATGATGCCTACATTTATTTTTCTCAGCTATTGTGTCATAGGACCCCTTATGACCCTTTACAACCCTTTATGATCCTTAAGAATACATCTTAGAGATCTTAAAATGTCGTAAAGGGTCATAAGAGGCTCCTAGGAGGGGCTAGATGAGATTCCACCTTCACGTGGTTGGCCTTGTTAAGTAGAGAATGTTAAACTATTCTTGAAACAAAGAGAAGCTTAATAATTTAAGGTCTCAATCCACAGAGATGCTGAAAAAATGATGGGAATCAATGATGGAGAGTTTTTAGATTATGAGAAAACATATATGCAATGGAGGACATAAGGGATTTTTGTGGAGATTTGCTAGATGTGGAGATTTTATAGAGTGGCTATATACATACAAGGGTTTCTAGATTGAGTACCAGTCTAGAGATGATGATTCAGTAACCTATGTCTATAAAACCTTCACAAATATCCCTTGTTTGGCCTCCACTCATACCTCTTCTCAAAATCTAGAAACTTTGGATACTGTTTCTCATCCATGCATGAAATGTGTTAGTGATCATATAAAATTACTTCATGCCTCCAGTATTGATGATCAGCTGCACAAGTGTAAAATATTTTTGCGAGATTGGGATCAATTATATTGGATATTATGTAGTGTACATAAAGGCAAGCCAGTGATTATTCTTGATGATTGATAGGTATAGGTCTTCCAGGCCTTACCCAGTACCTAGGACTAAAGATAACAGAGCTCAAGAGACCATCATAGTTAGTCTCTTTCTTCAGTCTATGTTATTGAAAAATTGTTTTACCTTTCATTAGCTCATCAAATGCGGGGATTTGAAAGAATTTAATAGAATATTTTCATGTATAAGGTACATTATTTTAGTTTGACGCTGAATGAATTTATATACTTTGTGCACTTGTATACTATGAGGATGGCCATAAAGAATCATCCCCTCCTGTGGCTTGAGTAATGTAGGGCATTGGAGGAGATGCTTCTTTATCACCATCCTCATAGTCTACAAGTGCGGGAAGTAGATAAATTTGTGCAACATCAACTTAAATAATATACATTATCATGAAAATATTCTATTAAATTCCTTCAAATCCCTGGATTTGATGAGATAATGAAAGGTAAAACATTTTTTCAATAATATAGACCGAAGAAAGAGACAACCTATGATGGTCTCTTGAGTTTTGTTATCCTTAATGTGCATATCTGTCACTTTTTTGACACAAAAGAAAACTCTTTCGATGGTGGTGCTATACATCCAGTGGAGTTTCCCATTAGACATTTACTACCCCTGTTGCTTGGCCAACAAATATAATGTCGGAGACAACTGCTTTTCGATAGAACATTGTGATAGGAATGTTATACCTCTAACAGTTTTACATGTCGAATACTCACTACATTTCTATCACTCTTCCAATAGGTACAATGTCAGAGACAACTCATTTTGGATAGATAGGTGTGACAAGAATGCTATACCAGTGACGGGTTTATCTATCAGACATTTGCTGTAGATCTGTCACTATTCCAACAGGTATAATGTCACAAAGAACTTCTTTTTGATGGGTAATTGTGATAGGCATTCTATATCTCCGATGGGTTTTCATTTCGGAGAATTATTGCCCACTCATCGTTATTTCGACAGGCTTGTCTGACAGGATACCCACATTGTTTGTCTAAGTTCCGATAGGTCCATCATAATAAATTCCATAAAAAAGCCGGTATTCATGTGCAAGGTTCTGATGGAAGATGATGTCAAAAAATTGACTAGAAGATTTACAATGCAAAAATGCCGACAGACACATATGTCAAAATATCAACAAATAGGCATTGCAAATCTGACCAATGGCCGTCAAAATTTGGCCTCAAATGTACTAGTGTGATTAATCAGTAAATGAACTTGTATGATTAACCATGGTAGGAATTGTCCCTTCAGCTTAAAAAAACATCATTATGGAAATGTATATCATAGTAACTAGATAAACTCATGTATGTTGATCACTTAAACAATAATGAACTAGTGGACGCATGTAACCATCCCATGAACCTTAGTAGCATGCTTGAGAATATTTGGTGGTGTTGTAAGACTTCCACTTGCATATGTAGATTATAGTTTTTTCATGTTTATTTCACTTCTTATATTACTTAATGCTTATTATTGTAGTTGGTTTCATTATTGTAATGTTATTAGTCTATCTAAACAAATAAATTCATGTTTATTTTGATCTTTGTTCCCAAGGAAAAATGGCACACCGAAAAAGTTGAGCAAAACACACCAATCAAAAATTTTCCAACTAACACTATAGTTGTCTAATTTAACTAAAAATTATAGTTTACAGTTTAAAGGTGAAGGTGAAGACCTTGAACGGGTTTAAGGAACATCATGACCAACATTGACCTGGGCAACCTCTCTCTAAGATTAAAGTCACAAATTTAATTTTCTAATCAGTTTATCATAGGAACACCAAGATAAAAATCTTGACTAAGCATTACTATAGTTTGACTATAGTTGACTAAAATTAACCATCTAGTTATAAACATATTATTTGATTTCAATAAGGAGTACTAATTAAATTTTCTTTTTATTAAAAACCTAATTAAATAAGAATTGATCTACGATTAAATGATAGTCTAACTATTATATTGAAGCTTTATTAGAGGATATTTAAAATAATTTAATTCTAATGTGTTGCCCCACTCGGGAATCCTTGGAAACAAGGATCAAAGCAAGCATGAATATTTTTATAAGATAAACTAATAACATTACGACAATACAACCAACTACAATAATAAGCATTAAGAAATATAAGAGCTGCAATAAACATGACACAACTACATATGCTCAAATACAAGTGGAAGTATTACAACATCTCATAGATTTTCAAACACACTACAAAAGTTCATGGGATGGTTACACACGTCCACAAGTTTTCTATTACTTAAGTGATTAACAGGTAAGGTTCATCCAAATTACTATATTATCTATTTTCATAACAATATTTTTTTTAAGCCCAAAGTACAATTCCTACCATGATTAGTCATACAAGTTCATTTACCGATTTATCCTCATAGACCAGATGGATCCATTTTATTTTATTTTAACCAAAGTGATCATTAGCCAATCTATTTTGACTTGGGAAGATATATCTTTGAAAAATGATACTCAAGATACAAATATCTAACTTAATAAGAAGCAAAGAGAAAACTCCACACCGGGGAGGGCCAAAAATATGTATATCAAGGACATAGGAACTCAAATATATTAAAAATATAAAATACATCTAAATCAACATCTAGATCTTCTAACATTTCAGATACATATTCTAATCATCATAAGAAGAACAATAACGTAAAGAGCATAAATACCCATCATCAAAAGTAAACATAATCAAAGGTAAATATACTTACATATATAATGCAACAAGAGAAATGAGCTCTTAAGCTCTAAGTGCTAAAGTTGGAGAAAATATGCCTCTGTACACCAGTCCCCAACATTGGTATAGTTAGCAATGCCTCCCAACCATATGGTACATGTAGGCCCAACCCCCATTCTCATGGAGATAGTAGTCTGACCACAAGCATAAGGCAAACATGCAAACAAGGAGGTGGCTAACACACATGCCAAATAATGCATAATTCATAGGAGAGTACCATGACTCAACACTATATACATAAGCACAAATACATCATAACATGGAGAACACTCAACATGTGGACCAATGTCCAAGGTGCATACCAAGAACATACATAGAACAACAGGGTCGCTAAGTACTAAAAGGACTATCTCATCACAATGATGAAGAACATAAAAGAAAAATGCAACAAGGCATAAATTAAAAGGACTCAAAAAGTCATAAATATCAGAAGGATTAAATAAACTAATTGGTCTCAATACCAAAGGTATGGGTCCCTCAAAACTCAGCATAAGAGCATAACTCAACTATATCTTAGATGTGGTCTCAACACCATACATACACATACCACATGAGAATTCATTCTCAAGCATGAGGTGTACCATCGCAAGGGTAGAAGTAAAAATAATAACAAACGTAAAATTACACTGACATAAATTTAAAAAAAAAAAAAAAAACTTGAAGCAAGAAGATTACATACCACACACTTGATTGGCCACATAGCCAAGAGCATGGATCTCAAGATGATCTGATAAATAATGATATGGTATAAAATTTTTTACATGTTTTATGACATATCTATTACCCAAATATTGAGCAAAGAGCTCAAAACATAAAAATACCAATTTCTAGCAAAATTCGATAGGGTTTCTGTGTGTGTGAGTGACTGATTCGAGACCTGATTGTCCTAAAAGAATCATATTGGTATCACATCCTAAACCCATAAGTTATGAAGAACCAAGGAAATGACGCTAATGAACCAATAGTTACGAAAAGCTAATATAGTTTACAAGAATATAGATTTAGGATACCATATTGATATGGATCTTGATGAATCTGATATGCCCCAAGAGATGATAGATTTTTCCCAAGTGACGAGGACTTTTGATGAATTAGTAAGTAGACAAGGTTGTTGTCTTGATCACTGAGATTTACACATTTAGATTTATAGACTTTGAATGATGTGTAATACCATGCCCCCTTCGGGATTAAAATTAAAATTTGACAAGGAAAGTCAGCATTGAATAGTTTAGAAGCATGTTAATTGATTTGAGAAGTGGTTATACATGTTCGAGAATGCATTTTGCATCATTTGTAGGTCTTGGAGACCAAGTTTGACTAGGTTTGACCATGAGTTGACCATGGTTGACCAAGTTGAAATTTAGATAGTTTGATGTGAGGTAATCAATTAAGTTGAATTTTGGATTTCTATGATGATTGAAGATTGATTATGCAAGCAGTCGGTCGTCCTGGGTCTGAAAATTTTATATCATGATTTTGACATAGTCAATGATCTCATATTTTGATTTTGATCTTGAAAATGAGTTCAGAACGTTGAAATTAGCCAGGGGTGCAATTTTCATGGAAAATAGAGCAATTTGCATTATTCACTTTTGACTTTTGAAACCTTGTGGAGCCCTCTGAGCAAGAAAATGGCTGAGATGAAGGTACCTATCCCTTCCCACCAATTTGAGCATAGCCAAAGACATCAACAGCCTCTGTAGTATGGACATTCGGTAAGTGGACCTCTGTGCCTCTTTGTGAATTCCATTTTTGCATGTTTGTAGCATTTTTAGGTCATTTTTCATACGTTTTTAATTTTCAATTCTCGCATGCATGGAAACTCGTACAACTATCCTCCATGACTCATACAACTTTTCAATTCCCTGTAGATTGTCATATCATAACCTCTAGAAACTCATATGAGAAAGACGCAAGAGTCGTATGACATTTCATTGGGTCCCTCATATGTCGTACGGTAAGACCTAGAAAGTCGTATGACCATGGTTTTTCGTATGAGACCCTTCAGAAACTCGTATGAGGTTTGATGCTAGACTGTATTGTCATATGGAACATAGTGAGCTTAAAACTCCTCTTTAAGTCAAAATTTTTGATTTTCTAATTCCTTAGGCTGATTGTTGAGCATTTAATATACCTTCTAAGATAGTGAACTTTTGAATTTATGTACTGTTAGCCTATTTTTCAACCAAATTACTGATAGAATTCCCCATTTCTATTATGTGTAGGTCATATATCCTGACGTTCATGTCCATATCTCTCATCCCATGAAACATAGATTATTTGTTTCTCTTCCAGACCCTATGAGAGTACATCTTGCTTCCTGTGGTTTTGAGTATCTGATTCAATTTCTCGAGATTAGGGTGAGCCACAGACTACTGATTGCTTTGATTGAGAGGTTTCATTCCAAGACCCAAACCTTTCATCTCCCTATAGGAGAGATTAATGTTACACCAGAGGACGTGTATGGGATTCTATGCATTCCCTTCCATGGTCCTCATCTAGATTATGTGAGTTCGGGGAACTCTGGATTACATGCCTTCAGATGATTTTTTGGAGATGATACACAGCTCACTGGTTTGATATCCTGGGAGACTTTAGTGGAGCACTATGGGCAGACCCATAGATTAGAGTGTATCATAGCTGGTATGATAGGAGGCATTATCATGTCTCACTATCAACAAAATGGTCTTTTGATGGGCTGGGCCCCGATGGTTGCACAATTGATGGCCACTCCTTCTGAGTTGGGTTGGGGTTAGTGTATGCTAGCTCACATGTTCTCTAAGATGCACGAGATCATTTATCAAGAGGGAAATTCTTTTTCTTCCGGTTCTTTGGTTCTTCAAATATGGGCTTGGGAGCACATCCCAGATTATAGACCAGTATGTCAGACATGACGCTAGCCACAGGAGCCGGTGATATATGTTTACTTTGGATATGTTACATAGGTTCATATGGGTCATACAGAGTACTTGAGACATTTCCTATATGATATCACATATGTTATCTAGTGTCCATATCTACACATTGATGCTTGGCCTATTGCATGAGAGAAGTGCAACTTTTTCTGCCAGAGTCGAGTATTGATTGGTCAGTCTACTATAGTTATTCAGAACTTCCTGATCACTAGAGTGTGGAGATAGTACGAAATCATTTAGGATGCACCATAGGAGCACGATGCATATGTGCAGATATTGAGAGAGCTTGGATTGGGATGGGGCTCTCGATTGTCTTATGCTCTTTGTACATAGGAATACAGTCATATTTTCGGTAGAGATTTGGATTACCGAGCAGATGTTCCGAATGCTGGGGTGACAAATGGATTTATTGGATGGCTTGCAAAGCATCCCATATATAGGTTTTTAGATTTGACAAAGTTGATACCTTCCATGGAGGAGGCAATGGATGTTACGGGTGCTCTAATGGGTAGAGGGAAGATACATATAGGTGCATAGGTTCTGATGCCCCAGCCTACACCTCCAAAGCTGAGATAAGTTTTTACACCTCCACATAGACCATTTGGATAGATGAGACCACCTTGTCCCTCTAGTTCTTCAAGAGGAAGACCTATAGTTTTATAGAGGAGATTGACTAGAGGAGAGAGTGGCACTCTAGGTAGTGTTGGTAGTGCAAATGAGGTACTTGAAGCAGAGTAGTATGTAGGTGTTAGTCCTGATCCTGCACATGTTAATACTAGTTTTGATCTGGGAGCTGAGGCTAGATGCCATAAGGTGTAGAGAGTAGAGACCATTGAGCAGCCAACTAGAGATACTGAGATGCCTACAATAGATGCAGATCTTGGTGTACCATAGACTCCTCAGGAGATTATCAGATGACTCAAATTATGGGTCAGGGACCTAAAGATACAGAGTGCTCGTTGGGAGGAGCTATTCACTGAGGCAGATAGACATCGATCCAAGCTCCAAGAGGAGAACAGGAGATTACAAATAGAGGTGACACATCAGACCTCTAGAGCTATGTATTATGTTTCTGCATACTATGTTGTTGTTCCTACTGCTCAGAGAGTACCAACATACTCTCAATATATGATAGCATAAGAGGGAGCCAAGGAACCCAGAGCCGAGGCATTGCCTGATGCACCACCACCACCTCCACCAGATGCAGAGGATCATGCAAATAGCTAATCTGTCTACATATTCAAATATTTTTTCTCTTTTTGTTCATAGATATATTGTTCTAAATTTTGATAGCTCACATGAGCTCATTCTTTTGTACACTATGGCAGTAATGCACCCTTGACTAGTTCGAGTTATATGATATGAGATCAAGATTTTGGTTATGACTTCATTTGTACCTATCATTTTTATTTATTTATGATGATATCATGTGATGTAAGTGCTATGAGTAGTGTAGAATGTATGTATGGATTTATCCAATGCAATGATTTCTTTCACATGTATGGATGATATGCAAATGTACTTGATTATGGAAAGATATATGTATGATTTTGATTATGCACATGTACGTAATGCAATAGATGGAATGGTCATGAATATGTAATGGAAACAATGATACACATGATATGTTTTGTAGGTATTGATGAAGACAAGTACTCAGTCTTATGTCAAAAAGGATGTTTAACCCAGGATGGTGACTACTTGCGGTTCTGTGAGAAAATCTTCGTGTGAGATTCAGCTCTTTATGTCAAGTTTAAGTTTAGTTTTGAAGGATCATTTAAACATTAAAGTGTGTTTCAAAAATTTGTGAGATCATGCAATCACACAAAGTGCAAAAATTACATGCAGAATGAAATGTAAACCTAAGATCTAGGACCTAGTCATTGATCATGTGTCGATTTGTTATCATCATTGAACTTTTTTAGGTATCTGGATAAATCAATACAATGCCCACTAGTTATGAAACTATAGACATATGAATATTGATTTGTATGTGCAAGAATCAATACAATGTCCATTGGATAGAAAACCACAGACATATGAATATTGATTTTATTTTCAGAATGTCGAATTAGATATAAGCACCAAGGCATAAACGCTAGGATGACCTGAATATCATGTCCATTTTGATATAGCAATTTGTATCAGCATCAAAACATAGATGTCATGATGACCAGAATATGCCTTGCAGAAAAAAAAACATCAAGAAGTTAAGAGATCATTCTAAATCTAGTTTTCACCATGATGTTCATTTTTTTAGGACTTTTTCTGATTTTTATGATTTTTTCAAGACATTTTACCATAGACTAGATGCCTTAGGTGTAGAATTTCTTCAGATGGAGAATTTTGATTGGTTCTTAGAGCTATTCTCCTTCAGACGTTGAGAGTTGATAGGCACCAAAGCCAAAAGTAGTAGTGATTACAAAGGGGCCCAGCCAGTTGGGTTCAAACATCCCCTTGCATTCTCTATGTGATTGATTTTTAGGATTCTCTCTCAAGACTAGATCACCAATCTAAAATTCTCTATGTCTAACTTTCTTGTTGTAGTCTCTAGACATTCTCTTTTGATATACTCTAAGATGATCATATGTTGTTTGTCTGCACTAACCTAGTTGTTCAAGTTCTTGCAACTTAAACACTCTGTAGTCATCATCAGTTACTAGACCATGCATTCTGATTCTTAGTGATGGGATTTCAACCTCAATAGGTAGTACTGCTTCAGACCCATAAACTAAAGTGAATAGTGTAGCCCCAGTGGGTGTTCTGATACTTGTTCTATAGGCCCAGAGAGATGGATTGATCATGAGATGCTAATCTCTTCCTATTTTATTAACTGTTTGGTTCAAGATTTTCAATAGATTCCTGTTTTAAGCCTCAGTTTGTCAATTTCCTTGAGGATAGTAGATTGATTACCAATTTTGTGTAATCTTGAATTTGGCACATAGATCATCTAAGTCTCTATTCTTGAATTTTCCACCATTATCTATGACTATAGAATGTGGAATACCATACCGACATATGATGTAGTTCAAGATGAACATTGAAATTTGTTTTCCAGTTTGTTGAGTCAAAGGGATTGCTTCTACCTATTTTGTGAAATAGTCTATAGCTATAATAATATGGGTATGTCCATTAGAAGAATGAGGATGTATGGATCCTATAAGATCAAATGCCCATTGGTGAAAAGGCCATTGTGTAGTAAAGTGAATGAGATCTCTCCCTAGTGCATGAATTAAGTTACCATGTACTTGGCACCTTTGACAGTTCTTAGCAAACTTGAAAGCCTCTTTTCTATTTTAGGCCAATAGTACCCAGCCCTAATAAGTTTTTGAGCTAGTGTTAGACCATTTGAATGTGAGCCACATATAACTTCATGGACTTCCTATAATGCACATTGAGACTATTCCCATTCTAAACATATAAGAAGTGTACCATCTAGACCTCATTTGTATAGATCATCACCAATGATGATATATCGGGATGCATTTTGGATAAGGTATCATTTTTCATAGCGGTTGAAGGTATCAAGAATGATTTGATCTTGAAGATAGGAGAAAAGGTTTTTGTATTAGGATGAATCATGACCAACAATAGTGTAGATCATGTGGGTTTCAAGGGAATCATATGTAGGATAAGATAGTGCTTCCACCAGGAACTCATAGCGTAGCTCATGTTTAGGCTATTGTAGTAAAGTAGATAGCATTGCCATTGCATCGACAACTTTATTCTTTGTTCTAGGTATTTTCTCAAATGTGATAGATATGAAATATTTCTTTAGATCATCTACCATTCTCTTGTATGGGATTATCTTTCCATCTTTCATTTGATAGATTTCATTGACTTGGTGTATTAGAAGTTGTGAGTCTCCATGAATGTGTACTAGTTATGTTATTCTCCACTCAATTGTTATATTCATGCCATTAAGAAGGGCTTCATATTCAACAATATTGTTTGTGCAAGGAAACTTGATTTTTAATGCTTTAGGGATTGAGTATCCTTGAGGAGTGATGAACAATATGCCTGCTCTAGATTCATTATGTGTATAGGAGCCATCAAAGAATAATTTCCATGATCTAGAAGACAGGTTCATGATAGAAGAATCTAGGAATTCCATTTTCATTGGTGTATCATCAAACAAAGGTGCATCAGCCAGTTGATCAGCAATAACTTGGCCCTTGATAGCTTTTCTTTCAACATATTCAATATCAAATTCACTTAATAACATCACCCATTTAGCTAGTCTCCCTGTGAGGGCAACTTTGCTTAGTAGGTACTTTAGTGGATCAATCTTAGCCACCAAATGTGTGGTATGAGCTAAAATTTAGTGTCTCAATTTATGTGACACAAAGATCATAGCTAGACAAGATTTTTGAATTATTGAATAGTTCTTCTCATTTGCTACCAATGTTCTGCTTATGTAATAAATGGCTCTTTCCTTTTTGTTTTCATCAAGTTGTGATAGTAATGCCCCCAATGATGTATCAGTGGGGGAGACATATAAGATCAATGGCTTCCCTTGAATAGGAGGCATCAAAATAAGAGGATTTGATAGATATTTCTTGATATGGTTAAAGTTCTTTCAACATTCCACATTCCATGCAAAGGTCACACCTTTATGTAATATTTTTGTAAAAGGTTGTTATATGTTTGCTAGCTGAGATATGAAGCACCTAATAGATTGTACTTTCCCCTGTAATGTTCTCATTTGACTAATATTCTTGGGAGGTTGCATTTCCATGATAGCTTTAACCTTTTCTAGATCTACTTCAATTCCTTTCTTTGAAACAATGTAGCCTAAGAGTTTTCTAGAAGTGACATGAAAAACACACTTCTTAGGGTTCAGTCTGAGACTAAACTTCTCCATTCTATCTAGTATTTGGCTCAAGTCATTTAGATGTTCAGATCTTATCATAGATTTTTCTAAGGTATGATCAACATAATCCTCCATAGTTCAATGCATTATGTCATGAAAAATAGATGTCATAGCTCTCTGCTATGTAGCACTAGCATTCTTAAGCCCAAATGGCATGACGTTCCAACAAAAGGTAACCCACGCACATGTGAAAGTAGTTTTCTCTTGATCTTCTGAAGCAATTTTGATTTGGTTGTATCCAGAAAAACTAGCCTTCAAAGAATACATATCAAAGCCCGTAGTCATGTCCACTATCATATCAATATTAGGTAAAGGAAAATCATCCTTACGGCATGCTTTGTTTACATCTCTGAAATCTGGGTACACTTTGATTAATTTATCTAGTTTAGAAACCAGTAAAATATTAGAGATCCATTCAGCATAGTCAATAACATAGATGAATTCAGATTTTTGTATTTTCTCTAATTCAACTTTGACCAAGAGTGCAACATGTGGATGCATCTTTCTCAATTTTTTCTTAATAGGTTTGACGCTTGGCGCTATAGATAAATGGTGGATTATAAGATCAGAATCCAACCCTAGCATATTTGAATACTTCCATGCAAATTTGATCTTCTTTTCTATTAAGAATGTGGTAAATTTTTTCTTTTCTTCTTCTGATAAAGATTGTACTACATGGATCAACTGTGGTTCTTTTGTTATTCCCAAGTTGATAGATTGAGTGGGATCAATTAGTACCAGAGATTTTTCCTATAAATGACTCGAAAGGAAATCAAATGTCTCATCATTGGGTGCCTCGGAGAGGTTTTCACCCTTAGATACATCTTTTTTCTTTGCTATTTTAGGTTCTGAGACTACCACAAAGTGGTTTTCACCCTCAGAACTCCTTTTCTTTTTCTTTTTGTTTTTATTCTTTTGACTAAGATACTTGATGTCTGACTCCATCATGCTAATGCTTGGTTCACTGATGGAAGTCCTCATAGGCTCAACTACATTGAGGTAGCAAGCAAGGGCATAGTCATTTGGAAAAGTATAGATACCTTGGCTTGGATTTGTAGAGGTTTGGTGAAGAAGTTTAGGATGTTGGATAGTCAAAGTGGTGAAAGATTGGGAAATAGTGTTTACAAATATGGATCTGTCATCATTGGTCCTAACCCAACTCTCAAGTTTGAAGATGATATTACGACTCAAAATGTTCAATTTGTGGATAGGCTCAATTTTATTGTGGGAGTCCATTTCAGCCATCGATGGATTAGACTCATTAAGTTCATTATGTTTCTCTAGAGTTACATTGGGTTTAGGTGTATATTGGTGAATAACATCAACATGTTTTTCTGTGATAAGCTCATCTTCCTCTGGAATGGCTCCCCATTCATAGTCATTTGATTCTTCATCTATGCCTCTAGGAAATTTGAGAACACGAGTAAATTTAGGATGGATACCCCAAGAAGGGTTACCCTCATATTCTTATTTGAATTCATACTCATGGAAATCTATTTTAGAATAACTACTACCTTCCTCTTTGTATGTTTGATTGCCTTTGAGATCAGCTAGTTCTTGTGGTGCAACTGTCTCTTTTTTTATAGTAGGTTCTTGTGTTTCTACTACATTGATTCTTTTTAATGGATCATCTACACCTTCAAGGAGGTCTTTTATTTCTTTAGGAAAATTCTCATTAGGAATGAGCTCATCAGTTGTGTCTGAATCATCATTGTCAGATTGTTTAGTTATTTCTTCCTTTAGCTAATTTGATGTGGATGGCCCAATCTATTCTAAGACATGTGGGGAGTTCTTGCTAAGATAGAAAGGCTTCTTCTTATATCCTACACCTATTGTATCTTTTTTAGTTCGACCATGGTGGTCAAGAGGTGATAGAAGACCCTTACCTTGTAGTCCTAGAGGTCCTTTTCTAGTATATCCCATTTTTGTGATCAATTTGTCCCCTAGTCCATATGACTTCTGAGGAATTTTTCTTTAAGTGGAGTCATATTTCTAGATGGATTGGGATTGAGGCTCATCCTTGTATAACCATGCAAGCATAGCTTTATCTTCTTCAAACTCTTGTTTAGATACATGTTGTGGGACAAAGCTTCCATTGAATATGACCTGGGATTCTTTAGCTGTAGGTTTCACTTTGTTAGAAGGTTGTCCATAAGATTTTGGAGACAATGGGATAGATGTGAGAGATAAAACGGGTTCCATTGTGTATTATCCCATACCATTATCTTTGATTTTGACATCTTTAGAAATGTCTTCCACTTTAGATGTTGAAGCAATATCTGATTACTTAGCAAAAGATTCTTTGTTATTAGGAACAATTTTATCAACACTTTCTTTCAAAGCATTGCAAGTTGTATATAGGTCAACTGGAATTGTCACCTCTACTCCTTCATAAGGAAATTTCATACATTCATTGTATGTGGAAGGAATAGCTTTCATTTCATGTATCCAGGGTCTTCCTAGAAGGATGTTGTAAGCCAAAGGTAGATCAAGAACTTGACATATGGTGTCTCTGATAATGGGTCATGTTCTGATAGGTAAGACAATAGTTCCCTTGGAAGATCTTTCTTGCTCATCATATGCTTTGATAGTTATCTTCTTCTTAAGATCAATTGTAGCTTCAGATAATCCCAATTGTGTGATCAAGCTATAAGAAAAAATGTTCAGACCAGTGCCTCCATCTATCAACACATGTTTGACATGATGGTTTTGGATCAAGACTTCAATGTGCAAGGGTTGGTTATGCGGATGACTCAAGGAATTATCATCTTCCTCTGAAAAGGAGATATACTATGGAGACATCAAATGACCAACCATAGCCTAGAATCTATCTAAATCAAGGTTGCTAGGAACATTGGATCTGAGCAGAGCTTTGTCTAGAATGGCTCTATGAGCTAGAGATATCCAAAGCAACTCAAACATAGAGATTTTTGCATTTGTATGCTGGAGTTGTTGGACAATACTATAGGATTTTGGCCTCGTGTCTTTAGGATTTGAACATTTAGAGGTAGCCTTCTATATAAAAGCGGAAGAAATATTGAAATGCATCTTAGGGACATTTGATGAATCTAGGATTTGTCCTTGGAGATGTGCTTGAGCTTGTGATCGAGTAATTGCGTTAGCTGATTGATTATCTCTATCTCTTCTCATAATTGTGATGACATTGCAACTTTCAGATAAGCATGGTTCAACCATATTGATGACAACATTATTTCCAGAGTAGGCATAATTGACTTTAGTACACATATCAACCTAAGAAGAAGAATCTTCTTTACCATGTTTTGGAAATGGATCTATGAATGATGTATGATCCTTATTGTTCTTATGATTTTCAATCATGATTTCTCCATTGTCAATTTTGTCTTGTATGATGCGTTTCAAGAGAACACAGTTATTGGTTTTATGACCCTTATCGTGATGGAAGTCACAAAAATCATTCTCTCTCCACCATTTCAGTTTACGTTCAGGATCAAAGACTTTTATCTCAGGGAAGTAAATGATGTTATTAGTGTTAGGAATGAATGTTAAATATTTGGCAGCCATTTTGTAGTATTTTTTATTGCATTCATGACTATAATTGTCATTGATGTCAACACGGTGATTTACCAAAGACTTGCAGAGAAGCAGAAAAAGTTTGGATTAGTGCACGTGGGTTATTGTAATTGGAGCTATATGATGTTGAGGTTATAATCCTTGATATTTTATATATCTATGGTTAAGAGCGTAGAAAATAATTCATTTATTCATGGAAGTTATGATCATTTTGGTGGAAGTAGTATTCAGGCAGTGTTCTTGAGTAGCAGTTTGTGGAAATTAGATGATATCTCCTAATCGGGATGGAACCTGGTTTTGTGCAGTTAAATGGAAGTTGAAGACACATTAATAGTGACATGCATGATAGTGCAAACTTTGAGGTCACACGAGTGAAGATTTATTGTATTTGGAAGATGACAGTTTTGTGTAATTTTGGTGTAGCGTGTAGAAACTTTTATTTTGTAATTGTATGCTGACTCATTTGTAATTATTTGAGTGTGGTATAAAGGAAGGAATGTATTTCCTTTTTGTAATGTAGTTGTATGTAGTAGTATGTATTTTTGATGTGGAAGTAGTGATCGTATGTGATGTTGTATGCATGAAGTGAAGAAAAGAGCTAAGTATGAAAGCAAATTTGTGAGGGAAGACATGTGAAGTACAGAGATCTGAAATTGCGATCTGATGTAATAGTGAGTGCGGTTTGGCACAATAAGAGAAGAGGTAGCATATTATTCTATTGAGTAATGCAAAGATTATTTGGACAATGTGTTTAGTGATCTTACTCTGAAGCTGTCTAGGTAGTGGGTCCTTCTGTCTTCCATAACTCTTAACCGGGCTAGAAACTTTTAACAAGGATTCATATGTACTAAATTTATTTTATAAGAATCCTAACATAGTCCATCCTTTCACAATGAATATTCATATTAGTGCATCTTTTGTGGGCATCATTCCCATCAGGGTTTACTCTTTGATCAAGAGGTTCCCTAGTCAACATATCTTGTGTCATTATGTTATTGTGTATGAATATCTTTCTATGGTTGGTAATTATATTTCTTATATGGTTTAATGCTATTGAAGATGATAAAAGTTATAATTATTTGACAACTGATTCACCCCCCCCCTCCCCCTCTCAGTTATCTTGGTGGACTTTACTTTCTAACAATTGGTATCAGAGTAGTAGGTCCTTGAAAAAGAAGTTTAACAGCTTAAGGAGATCCATGGTGAATTTTAGGAAAGAAATCCCTAAGTTTGATAGAGTAAATTTTGACAGCTGGAAAGAAAAGATGAAGACACACCTACTATGTTTAGGACCAGGTTATTGGTTGATTACAAAGAATAATAAGACTATCATTGAAGAGGAAAATCTTGAAAAATGTATTGCAGAAGAGAGAGATCTATTCATGTGTAACATACTTGCAAGAGAAGCACTTTTGACATCACTTCTGAATAATGAGTACATTCAGGTAAAATATTTGAAAAAATCTCATGAAATTTGGAATGCTTTACACTCTACTTTTGAAGGTGATGAACATGCAAAAAGAGTTAGATTACATAATTGGATATGTGCATTTGAAGATCTAAGAATGTTGGAAGATGAATCTATTAGAAGTTATATTGGTAGAATGTCAGAAATCATTACAGGTATAAAATCTTGTGGAGGAACAAAGATAGAGAATGAAGTGATATGGAAAATTCTAAGGACATTGACTCATGTATTTAAGCAGACAACACAAATGATTGAAAAATTCATACCAAGTACAACAAACTTTACAAGAGAAGCTCTTCTTGGAAGATTGGAAGCAACAGAAATGAACCTAAGATTATCAGGAGACTTACCTAGAATGGAGACAAAATTCAATGCTCTTACTGTTCACCCTACTTTGTCAAGAAACATCTGTGTGAGTAGAGATTATGTTGGTAGCAGTAGATCTAGAAATGAAGAAGACAAGAAGATTGAATAAGGTTGAAGAAGATTGAAGTGAAAAGAGAACTAGACGGTACAAAAATATTTAAATGTTGGACTTGTCAAGAATATGGTCATTTTGCATCTAAATGTCCTAAGAGAGTTAAAAAGTATAGAAGTAATTTCAAACCTAAAAGATCTAAGGAATGTTATTATGCTAATAATGAAGATCTTGAAGCTAGTATAGAAACAACTTTAAGTGAAAGTGATACTGAAAATAATGATGACATAGGATTTGTAGCAATTAAAGAAGAAAATCCTGAAACTAATGTTAAGGAAGAAAAAGCCTTAGTTTATCAAGTTGAAAAGAAAGATGATTGGATTATAGATAGTGGTTGTTCACATCATATGACTAGATACATGAAAAAGCTCATAAAGTTGAATGAATATGATGGAGGAGTTGTTAGAATTGGAAATAATGCACCTTGTTTGATTAAAGGTATAGGATCTATTACTCTTGATGGAAAGACTAATACTGATGATGTTTATTTTGTGGATGGAATGAAACATAATCTTTTGAGTGTTGGATAGTTAGTTGATAAGGGATATCAAGTTTGGTTTACTGAGAAAACTTGTGTGATAAAGGATAAAGATGGAAATCTGATTGGAACTAGATCTAGAACCAAAGGTAATATATTTCAGTTGAATCCTACTGAGATGACATGTTTGACTACAAAGATTGATGACAGTTGGTTATGGCATAGAAGGTTCTGTCATATAAAATTTGATAACATTGTGAAAGTAAGTACTACACTTGTAGTAAGAGATTTACCAAAAATTATGAAGCCTACTAATATGATTTGCAAAGAATGTGTAATGGCTAAACAAAAGAGTTCTTTTCCTAGTAAGAAGTTTACATCTACAAAGAAGCTGGAGATTATTCATACAGATTTGAGTGGTCCTACTAGGACTAGAGGATTCTATGGAGAAAGGTATTTTATGATTCTTGTTGATGATTTTACAAGAATGATGTAGATTGCATTTCTTAAAGAAAAATCTAAAGCATTTGATAAGTTTAAGATTGTTAAGAATAAAGTTGAGAATGAATCTAGAATGAAGATTAAATATTTGAGATCTGATAGAGGTGGAGAATTTACTTCTAGAGAGTTTAACACCTTTTGTGAAGAAAATGGCATTAAAAGACAGTATTCAGCCGCTAGAACACCTGAACAAAATGGTATTGCAGAAAGAAGGAACATATCAGTGACTAAAGTAGCAAGAGCTATGTTGTTTGAAAATGATTTGGCAAAGATATTCTAGAGAGAAACAGTGAACATAGTAGTGTATACAATGAATAGAGTACAAACCATAGTAGACACATACAAGACACCTTATGAATTATGGTTTGGACATACACCCTCAGTTAAGTATTTTAAAATTTTTGGAAGCAAATGTTATATAAAGAGAGATGATGATATTGGAAAGTTTGGTCCTAGAAGTGATGAAGGTATATTTCTTGGATATTCTTTGAAAAGAAAAGCATATAGATGTTTCAATAAAAGAACTAAGACTATTGTTGAAAGCACAAATGTTAAAGTTGATGAAAAGTTCAAAATTCAGGAAAGAATGCTTGATTATGAATCTGATGAAGAAGCTCATCCTAAACCTAACACTGGATCTACTAAATTGTTTTATGAAATTGATAGTGATTTGTTGAATGAAAGCCATAGTGAACCTATTGAAGAACCTACATCTGAGACAGTGACCCCTAGCAAGAGTTTGTTAAAGAATCATCCTTTTGAATAGATTATTGGGAGCATCAAAAGAGGAGTCCTAACTTGAAATAAGGCACAATAACAATTACGTTTGATTTCTCAAATTGAACCTAAGACTACTAATGAAGCCTGTGAAGATGAAAGTTGGACTAATGCTATGAAAGAAGAACTAGATCGGATTGAAAAGAACAAGACATGAGAACTGGTGCCTAGAACTAAAGACAAGAATGTTATTAGAACTAAATGGGTATTCAAAAACAAGATGAATGAACAAGGAGAAGTAGTAAGAAACAAAGAAAGGTTGGTATGTAAGGGTTACTCACAACAAGAAGAAATTGACTATGAAGAAATCTTTGCACCTATTGCAGGAATTGTAGTAAGAATGTTTTTGGCTTATGCAACTTACAAGAAATTCAAAGTATATCAGATGGATGTGAAGTCAGCATTTCTGAATGGAGAATTGGAAGAAGAAGTCTACATTGAGTAGCTTGAAGGTTTTCCTTTGACTCCAGAAGGAGACATGGTATGCAAATTGAAGAAAGCTTTATATGGACTTAAACAAGCACCTAGAACTTGGTATGCAAGACTAGATAAGTATTTGTTAAAGTTGGGATTTACAAAAGGAATAGTTGATAGCAATCTGTACACAAAAGAAATTGAAAATGGTTTGTTAGTTATAGTTATTTTTGTTGATGACATTATCTTTGGAGGAGAAGATGAAGCTAGTGACAAATTTGCTAATGAAATGAAGACTAAATTTGAAATGAGTATGATTGGTGAGATGAAATACTTTTTGGGATTATAGATAACACAAAACAATGATGGTATCTTTGTAAGTCAGACAAAGTACTTGAATGACCTATTGAAAATATTTTGAATGGAGGATTGCAAACTAGTTGGAACACCTATGGTGACTGGACAAAAGTTATCTAGCACAGATGAGACTCCTGTAGTAGAATAGAAGAAATATAGATCTATGATTGGAGGTTTGCAGTATTTGACTCATGCAAGACCTTATATAGCACATTCAGTTGGAATTGTAGCAAGATTTCAAGATGAACCTAGAGAATCAAATTATGTAGCAGTAAAGAGGATACTGAGATATTTAAGAGGCACAATGGACTATGGACTATGGTATGAAAAATTTGATGATTTTACCCTATGTGCATATACAGATGCTAATTGGGGAGGCAGTGTTGATGATAAGAAAAGCACCAGTGGTGGAGCATTTTTCCTTGGAGGAAGATTAGTTTCTTGGCTAAGAAAGAACCAAAATTGTATCTCACAAACCATAGCAAAAGAAGAATATGTAGGAGTAGCAAACAATTTTAACTAGATAATTTGGATGAAGCAAATGTTGAAGGATATTGGAATAAAATTTGATGAGCTTGTTGTCATACATTGTGACAACACTAGTACAGTTAGTATGTCTAAGAATCCTGTATTACATTGTAAGAAAAAGCATATAGAGATTAAGTATCATGTTGTAAGAGAGAAAGTTGCTGAGAAAAAAGTTAGACTTGAGTACATAAGTACAAAGGAGAAGATAGAAGATATATTCACAAAGCCTTTGCCTAAGGATACATTTGAGTATCTAAGAGGTATGCTTGGGGTCATGCCCCAACCTACTTTTGAGAAGTGATGCATTTAGTTGCATCCATCTAGTGGTATATGAGCCTTATCTTTCTCATAGACTGGATGTTGGTACTTCCTCTATGGGGGAGTATGTTTATCTGAGCTGAGTCATGAGGACTCTAGTAAATTTATTTTCTGAACAGTGTCTTTTCACATTGAGTTGTTGTTGACATAGTGATGAAATTTCTATCATTGATGTCAATGGGGGAGAAGTATAAATGTAAAACAATCGGAGACATCTATTGGAGAGAACTAAATAGGATAATGAAGCAAGATTTGATTCATGAAGAGGATTTGAAGAAGCAGTATTGTAGTATTGGATTTTTGGAACATTGGATGTTTTTCATCTATGTTGCCATCAATGCCAATGGGGGATTTTGTTAGGAATGAATGCTAAATGTTTGGTAGCCATTCTGTAGTAGTTGTTGTTGCATTCATGACTGTGATTCTCATTGATGTCAACATAATGATTTACCAGAGACTTGCAGAGAAGTAGACAAAGTTTGGATTAGCGCACATGGGTTATTGTAGTTGGAGCTATGTGATGTTGAGGCTATACTCTTTCATATGTTATATGTCTATGGTTAAGATCACAGATAGTAATTCATTTATTCATGGAAGTTATGATCATTTTGGTGGAAGCAGTATTCAGGTAGTGTTCTTGAGTAGCGGTTTGTGGAAATCGGATGATATCTCCTAATAGGGATGGAATCTAGTTTTGTGTAGCTAAAGAGAAGTTGAAGACACATTGATAGTGACATGGATGATAGCATAGACTTTGAGGCCACATGAGTGAAGATTTATTGTATTTGGAAGCTGATAGTTTTGTGTAATTTTGGTGTAGCATCTAGAAAATTTTATTTTGTAATTGTATGCCAACTCATTTGTAATTATTTGAGTGTGGTATAAAGGAAGGAATGTATTTCTTTGTTTTAATGTAGTTGTATGTATTTTTTATGTGGAAGTAGTGATTGTATGTGATGTTGTATTCATGAAGTGAAGAAAAGAGCTAAGTATGAAAGCAAAATTGTGAAGGAAGACATGCGAAGTAAAGAGATCTGAAATTGAGATCTGATGTAACAGTGAGTGTGGTTTAGCATAGTTAGAGAAGAGGTAACATATTATTCTATTGAGTAATGAAAAGATTATTTGGATAGTGTGTTCAGTGATCTTACACTAAAGTTGTTTGGGAAGTGGGTCCTTTTGTATTCCATAATTCTTAACCGGGTTAGAATCTTTTAATAGGGTTTCAAAATCTCCTAACAGGGATTCATATGTACTAAATGTTTTTCATAAGACTCCTAACATAGTCCATCCTTTCACAAGGAATATTCATATTAGTGCATCTTTTGTGGGCATCATTCCCACCGGGGTTTACTCTTTGATCAAGAGGTTCCCTAGTCAATATATCTTGTGTCATTGTGTTATTGTGTATGAATATCTTTCTATGGTTGGTAATTATATTTCTTATGTGGTTTAATGATGTTGAAGATGATAAAAGATTTAATTATTTGATAACTGATTCCCCCCCCCTTTCTCAGTTATCTTGGTGGACTTTACTTTCTAACAATTAGCCAATAGAAGTTTCATGGCAGATTCCAAGGACTCTCCAAGAGGAGTGAATTTATGGTTAGGGTCTATAGCCCAAGGTTTGTAAGTAGATGGCTTCTTGTTAGATTCTATTTCTTTAGCTTCAGAAGCTTTGATGGCTTGGGTGCTAATAATGAGATTGAAAGTAGGTGCCTTAGATGGGGCACAGATATTATCAACTACACCATCTGTGACAACACTTTTATTCATGTTCCAATTTTTTCCTTTGTCTTTAGAGCTAGATCCAGATTCATACTTGTCCTTTTGAAGTGATATGTCTCCTTTTTTCACAAGTACTTTCTCAATTTTGATAGCATTTTCTACCATTTTATCAAAGGATGTATGATTTTGCATTTGCAAATGTAGTTAAGTTCTGGAACAAGATTGTTGATGAAAATTTCCAGCTTAGTTTCTGGAATGGCCCTAGCATATAGAGAAAAATTCTTCCTCCATCTCTTGAGAAATGTCAGGAATGGTTCTCCTAAGTTCTGTTTTATATTGTAGATGTTGATCATGGTGACCAGATGTTGGATGTTGTAGGAGTATTGTTGATAGAACAATTTGATTAACTCCTCAAAAATTTTGATAGTTGGAGGCATTTTTGAGAACCAATGAATAGCTGACCCTCCCAGAGATAGAGGGAAAAGATGCATTAAGTAGGTTGGTTCATGCATGAACTCCATAGATTGAGTACAAAATTCTCTAACATGATCTTGAGGATCATATTTTCTATCATACTTATCATATTTAGGCATCTCCACTCTTTTAGGGAATGGCAGCATGTACAAGTCTTTATCAAATGGAAAAGGGCATAGAGCTTCCATGGAGAAGTCTTTAGGTTCCTTTTCTTTTTCAAGTTTGTTAAGTTTGACTTGCATGGCATGCATCTATTTCATCATAGTGGATATTGGAGTTTCTTCCTCATGCATAATGATATCTTCAACATTAAAGTTGGGAAGAATTTTAGCCCCTTGACGAGCTAACTCTAGAAAGTATACTTCTTTGTCTTCCTTCAAGAAATGCCTCATCATTTTCTTGAAGTCATCATCATTTTGATATCGAGCAATTTTAGAGGGGGTGGGTTCTTGATCCATACCATGTTGAGAGTGATGTCCTTGAGACCCGTGATGTGTCCCTCCTTGAGACATGTTAGGAGTTTTAGGACTCCTTAGGATAGATTGATGTAGAGATTTTTGATTGACTCCATGGATTGATGGAGGAGGGGGTATGTAACCAGTTTTTAATCACAGATTACCAAGATCGTCATCTTCATAAAGACCTAAATTGTAGAGTTCATCAAAGGTTGGACCCATGTGAGTAGATAGAGGTAAGGTATGAGGTGCTTCTCCAGATTTCTTGTGTGATGAAGCTCTAGTTTCCACCATTCACCTTGGGTAAGGCAAGAGAGAAAGATGAAGACAACTAAAGAATGACTTAATTCAAGAAGATCAAATGACACAACCTTGTCAAGATTAAATTGATTGAAGATTAGATTGGATGTAAATGAAAGATATTGTGCCATGGTAGTATGGGTAGATGCCCAAAAGATGGCGGGAATGAGCTCACAACACTTAGCCATTTTGTAAGAAGATTGAATTTGAAGATAATTTTGACAAGGTTTTGACACAAGATGAAAAAGGCTCAAATTGATAAATCAGAAGGCTAAATCAGACTCAAGAGACCACTTTAGGTAAATGATCGAATTCTTTGTAGTTTTCATTTTGTTCCTGACATAGTGAATGTTTTGAAAATTTTTGGAAATAGGCTATAAAAATTGGATTCCTGACAATTTTGACAAGTCTCTGACACTTTTTTTGAGAATTGTCAAATGAGTTTTTGAAGGCTCGTACGATACTGGGTATGCTCTCAAATGACAATTGACAAGACTTGTACAACAATTACTTCTAGGGATAATGTTCTTTTGATTTTTGGTGACAATACTCGTACGACACAATATTGACTCCCATACGACAATATAGGGGTTCTAAAATGACTTTTTCTCAAGACTCGTATGACAATCTGAGACTATGGGATGACTTTTGACTCCAAAGAGGAATTTTGCTTTAGATTTTGCAATTTTAGGCTTTCAATTTTTAGATTGTTGGAAAAGTTTTCTATCTAGTTTTTGAAGATTTGTGTAATAGTCTATCTCAAATAACCAAGTAGATATCAAGCATACAAAATAGCAAGAAAGGGAAGCAAGAAATTGTCTGAAAACAATGAACAATGGAAAAAACAACCTTGCACATGAACAAGCAATAATGACTTAATATGCTAATCCCTAGGAGTGCTATTTGTGTATGTTCCAAAAGGTTTTTCAATAACGCACATATTCCTAGAAAATGAAAAATTGGCCTCGCTAGGGTTTTTAGTAATATTTTAACTCTATAAATTTTGTGATCTCAAGAGGGAGAACTCCAATCCACGTGCACCGGGGTTTTGACATAGTCTGAGAATTTAATTAATTAGGATCTGCTAGGGAGATCTGACAGCCCAACAAGAGACCACACCTATGAAGATTTCCACCACAAGGACATTTATATAGCGGTTGCTGCTACCACGGTGAAAATGGCTATTACCGCTTGAGGTTCCATCTATGTGGTTGACCCAATTAAGGGAATGTCCACCACTGTTAACCCTCTCTAAAGGTGACTCACAAAAGATACCATAGGGGGACTAGATCAGATTCAAGGATCTAGGTTTCTTGTACTATCCAAAAAGGAAGTAGAGCATAATCCCCTAGCCTCTTCACTTCACCAAAATAAAGCAAATAGATTAGTCTGATATGCTAAGATTGAAATTATCTCACAAAGATCTATGATGTCAACCGCTTATGGTTTATTAATCTCTCTAGAGAGAGAATGTATCGATCAACAGTTGAAGACTCAAAAATCTAGTAGAACGCAAGACAATCTCAGTATCCTCCCTACCTAAGAGGGGATCCTTCATCAAGAAGAGCTTCGCATGCATGAACAAGTGAAAGAAGGCCACTCTCTCAAGATCATCCACAAATAGTGTTCATAGGGCCTATTTACTATGTGTAACAAATATGCAAAAAGAAAATCTATGTTCATTTTTATAGCCCAAAATGAAGTCTATGATATGAAAGCAAGAAAAGTCACACAAGCTTGACACATGAGAGTTTATTTTAATCCAAATCAAAGTGTTATCAGATCGTAGTAGAATACTTGAATTCCTCACAATGTGCTTAGTAGATTTTACCTATTTTAGCAATTTAGTTGTACTTTTTCCAATCAAACTCAAAAAATACTAGTAAAAAATAGATCTCAATTGTTAGGGTTAGCTGTTAGTCCAAATCTGAAAATCAAATCTTAAAAACAGCCTAAAATTTTGAAACGACAATTAAATCTTGGTATCAAAACTCGTACGACAATGGGTTACCTTTCATATGACAATCCAAATACCATACGATAGTGGGTCACTTCTAGTATGACTATGTTGAAACTTGTACGACAGTGGGTATCTTTTCAAATAACAAAAGAATTCCCAAACGACAATCTATGGGTTATGATATGAGCCTCAAAATCTTCAACTATAGTACGACAACATGTATGTTTTGGTACGACTTTCTGACAAAAGTCATACGAAAAATGTACCAATAGAGAATAAAATCATAGAATTGACCAAAAAATGACAAAAGAATGATAGAAATTGATATAGAAGAAATGGAAACCCATTTTAGGGCCCCACGGTGGGCACTAGAAATGTGTGTGAATTTTGTACCTAGCTATGGACACAACACTTCAGTAAAACATTAGAGGTTAGCAAAAATAGAAATCTTGCAAGTAAATGAAACTATGCTAACCAGGTGATTTACAACCTTCTAGTAGGTGCGAGTATGATGTTCTCAGATTGAAATTGAGATCAGTGACAATGAAACACCTAAATGAAGGATTTGAATGCAAAATAATGAAAGACTATATGAATTCAGATTAATCTATATTTTTGTATTTTCTATGCAATAATATAAAAAATTGTATGAATCTAAGCTAGATGAATGAAATTGAATGCATATTTAATCTAAGAATGATATGAAGACTATGAATGCAATGATATGAAAACTATGCAAAAACTATGATCAACTATGAAAGATCTCACAAATCGCTTGTCGCAAGTGTTTAATCCTTCAATCGCCAATTCACCAGAGTTATTGTGAAAATTTGAGTGTTGATAATTATGAAGAGTTGAGCCTTGATTTTATAGAAATCCAGGGCTTGATGATGGAAAAGAAAAGCCATAAATCATTCTTGATAAACTCAGGTTGATTTTAGAGTTATCAGGAAATCAGAGATGATTAACTCACAAAAATCATGCAAAAGTAGTGTTTAACTCAAAATAAAGTTTAGATCAAATTTCAACTCATCATCAGATGTTGAGTTTCAATTTAAAATTGATTGTTAATTTCTAGTTGCTTGCTTTTCTGATTGTGCATGATTTAATTATACATTAATTTAAAAATAAAGTGATTTATTTTCAACTTAACTGATTTTTGAATTAAAACAATTGATTTATGGGTTAATCAATTATTAAATCAAAATTTATTCTAAAACTATATTATTTAATATTGACAATTGACAGGCTTGTGGCTTTGGTGAAATGGTGGGGCTTCTTGCCTGTAGTGCCTACAACCAAGGTTCAAGTCTCCGCAGGGTCACTCTCTACTGTGGTTCTTAATTGAGAGTTGTTGACTTTGACCCTTGGTGAAATAGTGGGGCTTCTTGCCTGTAGTGCTTACAACCAAGGGTTATAAAAAACATTATTGGCTTTTGCCTATTACCCCAAAAATTTTACAAAAATATCAACCTAATTGTATGAAACATAAAGTTGTATCCTTAAAAATAGCAATGTAATAGATGTATCATTATAACCTCGATATCATCGACTAGTGGGTATGCCCACTGATAGTTTGTATTTCTAGATAATTACCAATTGTTTTAGAGAAATGGGAATGCCCACGGGAACTATGTATTTAAACAAATCTCGATAATTGTTGAGTCATGGGTATGCCCACGTAAATTTTGTATAAGTACAGGACCTATGGTCTCAGACAAGGTTGGAGGTTTTCTCAACCCCGCTCTTTCCTACCAGCGCCTACAACGAGCGGGGTCACATGTAAAAATAATTTTCTATTAATAAAAAAAACCTTATAGGGCTTCAACCTTTTACCGATCAAAAAAAAAAATTTGACAATTGACATTAATTAATTAAATAAGAATTTAATCAGTTAGTCATAAGATTTTTGATTTATTGTCAAAATGAAATAATACAATTTAGGAATAAATAGAATTAAATTTAATTAAATAATTAAGAGATAGTATTAAATCTAATTAATTAAATATTCAGAATATTCAATTAATCAAACTTTAGGATAAATAAGATTTATCACCAAATAATTATTAAATCAAAGGTAATTAGGATAAATAGGAATATTGCTAAGAATATTCCTCGATGCAGAATTTAAGATAATCAATTATGACTCGATAATGTGGAGATGTGCCTTAGGTTAGGACTTTGATGTTGATTTCATTCGATTTGAAGATGTAGGAGGTTAATGAACCTATAGCCCATTTTTGGGGTATTACAGTTTCTAAAAATCAACATTTTAACTTGAAAGGTCACTTTCGGGCCAAAATATAAAAATACCCAAAATGTCATATAACCATTATGATTTACCTATCATATTATTTGTAGTAAAGAAAACTTATAATAAAATCTAATCCATGCACAACATGACGAATGACAGGTTCTGGACAACACGCAACATGGTGCAATTAATAAAACGTCCAAAAATCAAATTTGAATTAAGCATACAAAATTAAAACCCATTGGTCTAAATCTACTCAATAGCACACTTTTGAAATAAAATTTTAGTTCTGGTTTCACAACGAAGTTCTGTCATTCACATAAATTATCACATTTGCATTTTTATATCACTATTCATATGCAATCTTCAAATGACCATAACTATATGAGAATGGACTCAAATTATGTCAAGTAAGAAATTATATTATATAATTATATCATTCCAAAAAATAATATGAATTCAAAACACTCAAATTCTACTTTTTACATTTCTTTTATTTTTCAAGAAAAATCATAAACTCTCATAGACTCCATTAAAAGAGCTTCAATTTTCAACTTTCAAAAATTAAAATTCTAAATATACCATTTGGTTCTAAAAGTGAGCAACACACCTCTTTTAACATAAAATTCTCATTTTTACTATTTCTAAAAATTTAGGTAGCATAACACTATTTTACTTCATTTCTCCAAAATGCAAGCATACATATAATCATACAAACCCAACTAGGTGAAAGAAATATATGAGATCGTAGGAAAAATTTTATTTTCATCTCATTAAACTACTCCAATCTACTTCAAGAAAAAATATGGATTAAAAAAAAAGATATAGAAAGCCCTACCTTGTAACAAGAGGAGAAATCCAAAATGAAAGGGAAGAAATAAACACAATATGAAAATGGGTGAAAATTTTAGCATAGTGTAGCAATCTCCCCATGATTCCAACGAGCCACTCCATGCTCAAATCCGGAAAATAGATCATTCCCAACGAGAAAATTCTCAAATTTCTTACAAGAGGCTTTGAACAATTTTTGCTCTCCCAAAAATTAAAGTGTTTGAAAATGAGTTCTAATTTTTCATTATAAGTCACTTTTTCCACTTAAAACCAAAAAGGATAAAACAATAACTTAAATTAGTATAAATTAGAACCCCAAATTCACCCTGAACTCAACTTGGATAAATTTATCCAATTCTAATTAAATGGAATAGCACTATGATAAAATTATATAGAAATGTAAAATCATTTATACTAATAATTAAAAATAACATTATTAATTAAATCATTTTCCGTGACAATATAGAGACTCTAATGCACAAACACACAACTAGTCTTTCACAATATGTAATATGAATTATGGATTTACCAACTTGTACTAGAGAGAGTAATATAATAATAAATTATGGATACATCATCCAAACAAGGACAATATTGGCTCAGTATGAAAGGTCAGAACTACTATCTCCTATGCCATTGTTGGGAATATATACACACTCAATCCCTATAGCTGAAAGTGAATGTGTCTAGTACCTATTTAGCAACATACAACCATCTAGTGCAACTATTCATAATATATAAATAACTGATGAAGGGTGCTCCCCTTAATACCACAAAGACATAACAGAAACAGAGAAACAACAACAATATGCAAGAATAGAAAATTGGCTTCTTATTATCTCCACAAATGTGGAATTACAAACTTTCAGAATTAAAATATGCAAAGCCACATGGGCATTCCATTACAATATTCTATAGGACAAAGCCTCGAATTATTACCCAAATCTACCACCCAAACTGTCCTGAAATGCCTAAGACAACACTACAGTCTTCTTTATATAGGGCAATTTTCCACCGCCTGGGAAGGTTCCAAAATTTTTAGCCAATAAGGCCGACCAAACTTAGAATTATTTTATTTTTCATTTTATTACATTAAAGTGTGCTCAAAATAACTTTTGAAACCCAAACAGAAATTTTGAAGGAAAATCATTTTCTGCCATTTCAGGCGACCCAACTTCCAGAGACCATAAGTCATCACTCGTTGACCCAATTGACTATTATAACCCCATTTTGGAAAGGGCATGAGGAGCTCTACAATTCTTTACTCAAGCAAGCTTCATTCAACCAAAAATTCAACCTCATCCGGGGCCTCTAAAGCCTTCAAAATAAGTTCAAAGTTTCTGTACCCTATTTCCAAAACTGAAAAGTTTCAATATCTTCAAAACCAGACTTGATCTAGCAATGAAACTTTACAGACAGGTTGATATGACTAAGATGAACCTCCAACTATGAAATCAAAACATTTCAAGATCATATGACCAGCTTACTAAAAATAGCAAGTTTCCATAAATAGCAGCTCTACACAAGATAGCCCTTATTGAAAAGAAACCAGAAATATTTTTGGGTGATGCAAGATTTCTCTTACACTGAGGATGCTCCTACATCAATAACCAAAGCACATATAATGCAAATAATCATAATGAAGGATAATGAGACACCATGTGGATCTCACAAGCAAGTGACTATGGCTCTATATCACTTCATACCAGCACCAATAGAAAATACATAGCAAGATGTGATACATCATATACAACATATAACCATATATTATTGCATTATCTTTAAACATTTAAATAAATCATTTCTAACAATATGAGCATATGTCAATTTAAATCTTGCTAAAAAAATTAGTGGCATATAAGATACAATGTATCAAAATTAGTAACAATCATCATAACCTACTAATCCAATATGTTGAACATAAAAACTAATATATTTAATCAATAAAGTACCATCATGAATCTACTATTCAAAATGGTAAATAACAATATGATATAACATCATAGCATTGCATTTACTGTAACATATTCTTAGTTAGATCAAATAGTATTTAACATTAACTATAATTACCTCATATTAATGATTTCTTTGAAGACGTACTACATCCTCCCCCCCAAAAAACTTGACTTACTCTTGGAAGTCAGAAAGGCTAAGGTGGAAACATAGCATACATTAGTCCTGAAACATATTTTATCTTATACTTTAATAACATAAATGTTTTTTAGATCCAAGCAACGACATAAAAATATCCTCATTAATATGGTTACGCACAATATATATTTGTATATCAACATCAATGTGGATCAAGTAATCATGAAGAGTTTAGCTATCAATTCCATAAATTTTATTTTATTTTATTTATTTATTTTTATGTGTTTTGCAAGTTTATCATTACTATACACATTTCAACTCCATTATAGAAGTATACTTTAAGTTTTTCATACAATTTACATATATAATTCATACATAGTTTAAAATAATCAATCAAATACATTAATTTTCACTATTTCTCATTTAGCAAGTATGTCAATTCATACAATACCACTCTAATTGCTATCATTTGTCATCTTTTCGAGAAAAATACATATTTACACTAATCATTTTAAGACCTTTAATAATTTCAAAAGATATTCTTTAATGATACATTTTCAATTCCACAAAATTCATAACACAGTTAGCATCACAATTCATAGAACATGATATATGAATATAGCAACATGGAGATTCAATTTATATTATAATACACAACAATACACATATGCATTTATAAAAATACAAGGCTCAATATTTGGCATGTACATGTGCTCTGGTAATGACCTCATATGAATCCATATCTCACTCAATGGCTTGATGGGGATGGGTTACTCACCATACGGTTAAACCTTGCATACAAGACCACGTGACCAGTATCCCTTGTTTGGAGTAAGGTGTTTAGCCTCCAAGAGAGAGTCACCACTCTAAGGTAGGTAGTGGTCATGGGTGCATAACAACCTCACATACCTTCATACTATGGGGGTTCCCTACTTCTACTTCCTCATATACACTCTCCAAGACCGTCTCCTCCAGTCTTAGAGAGGAATCACATTACAACACAAGACCAACTCTAAATAACAATAAGGATAAATAGCTTAGCCAAAAAAGTGCACAAATAAAACAAATTAAATCTTCAATTCCAACAATAAGGTAAGAAATTATATGGAATTATAACAATAAATCAAATGTAACTCCAAGAGCTACATGCAATAAAATATCACAATTTTTTGCTAAACCATCACAAATAACATAAATAAATCACTCATCTATAGGAGAAAAGATACAAACAATATCATAAAGTGCACATTGCATCACTATGTGACTACATCTAGTCACCCAACAAGGATAACAATCATCTAGCTATCACAATAGCCCTTTATGTATCCTGGAAAGACCCCGCAGATCACATGGCATGGGGTGGAAACCTCATCACTCTCCCCCGCATCAGGTAGATAGATAAAACACATCATGTCACCTGGCATGAGCATACACCAAGTGTAAAAAACATAGAATGATCATATGTCGCATGGAAGTGTACATCATGGAGAAAAAACATGCAGGGTTCACCCCACATAGAAATACCTCTCAATAGGTGATTTTTGTAGCCAGTGGTATACCTAGCTAGGGTACTCCATATGCCTACTGGTCCTCAACAACTGAGTAACCATGGGACCCCCTCTACAAGTATGCAAGCACCTACCTATCACTCTGCATCAAGTAGAAATAAAATACATATACATATTGTGCACCTACACATATCTAGATACGTGGCCTCATGTTCTTGAGCCTAGCTCACTACCATTGGCAATGTGACATCATCACTAACAATGTGTCAAAGCACTTGTGGGTGGGGCATCATATCTCATGCATCATGTCGGAACATGTGCAATATGGAATACATCACAACATGGGCCAAAAATCTCCCTCCTCATGCTGGATCACAAAATTATATATACAAATGCATGAATCATCAGTGAAAATCAATATATCCATAAAATCTCACATAAAATACTGATATCATCCTCAAGAACTATGGAGATAAGGGATAACATAGATGAACCTTGTACTCAAATTCATCATAGGGGAAGCATTAATTATCTTTTCGTCAAGATATTGAAGCTAAGGTCACTTTGCACTGCCATTATTCAAATGCCATGATGTCTACTCGAGGAAAAGAAGATATGCTACTACCCTTACATGTACTAACTTATCAACAACCTGTAGGTTGGCACTTAGTAAGGTCAACATATGCAACAAAATGATGGAATGGTTCTTCCATACCCAAATGAAAATATAGACTCCATGGGTGGGTACACATATACTCACCACCTCATGGGCATACAAAGCAAGTACTAGTTATACACAACACACAACATATCATTGGTACTGGATGTTCACATGCATGAGGAGTACTTTTACAAACTAAGAAATAAATTAATATAACATAGATTTCATTTCTTTTGAAAACTAACCAACATAAACATCATATATCAAATTGAAGTACTCTCTAATATCCATCAAAATTTTATTACTAGGTGACATTACTCAATATTCATATTTTTTCATTTCATTCATTCACAATTTACTTGATTCAACATAACACAAATATGATTACCAATGTTATAATATCTCTACTTCAAGTGGAAACATCTCATTTCACAACACATATTTTTAAACATTTATCCATTTACAAACATAAAGAAATAACATTTCATTGAAAATGTGATTCCAATAGCATATGAAGAAGGTGCATTAGTAACAACACATCATGTCAACACTCATAAATGGAGCACACATTTTCATGTTCTAATCAAGTGAAAGATAGTAAATTTATCAATTTTCAAAATTCAAAACTTCCACTAAGAAGAATACAAAGGAATATAAGTACCAATCATATAATGCATCAACTTTTACCATACGTCTAATATTTTCATCATTAAAATATAAAAATCTTTGTAATTACATATCAAATAATATGGAAAAGGGAGAAGAGATAGCTGAAATTCATGTAATCATTAATAAACATGGCCTATTCATAACATTAGACATGAAGAAATCATATTTAAATAATTTGCATTAATAAAGTATATTCAATGTTTAATCCATGAATCCATTAAGTAATATGATTTAAAAATAATCCAAATCCACATGATATCAATCAACAATTATATGCAATGTCAATGCATAGCACATGGAGCAAGTGAACAAAAGGTCAATTTAAGTATCATATTTCACCTAACAAAAGAATTCACAAAATAGACATATCATGACTATCTCCAACCTCATCATAAATTCCCACAAGTACACTATGGCATACTCAAGCCTATCTACCACCAAGGACATAATTGAAACAAACACATCCAACATTGGGAGATTATCATTGGTGTTTCACTTTCCAATTGAGAAGATAAGGGAAAAGATCTAATAGACAATCCGCTCCATAAATTAGTAATAATGATGGGTCATTCCAACTATCTATCGTCATGTTAAGGTATAAACAAACAAAAACGATACCCATCAGAGGGTATATCATCCACACATCACTAACACCAAACATAATGGGATCATAACACAGAAACCCAATGTATGAACATGTGCTCTGATACCAAAATGTCATGCCCAAAAAGTTGAGCAAAACACACCAATCAAAAATTTTCCAACTAACACTAAAGTTGTCTAATTTAACTAACATATATAGTTTACAATTTAAAGGTCAAGATCTTGAATAGGTTTAAGGAGCATCATGACCAACATTGACCCGGTCAACCTCCCTCTAAGATTAAAGTCACAAATTTAATTTTCTAATCAATTTATCATAGGAACACCAAGATAAAAATCTTGACTAAGTGTTAATATAGTTTGACTAAAATTAACCATCTAGTTATAAACATATTATTTGATTTCTATAAGGAATAATAATTAAATTATCATTTTATTAATTTCCAAATTAAATAAGAATTGATCTACAATTAAATAATAGTCTAACTATTATATTGAATCTTTATTAGAGGATATTTAAAATACTATGATTGGTAAATTGATGTATGTTGTACACAATAGGCCTAATATTGCACATGTAGTGGGGATTGTGGCTAGATTTTCTGGCAATCCTAAAGATTCACATATGGTTGCATTAAAAATGATTTTGAGATACTTGAAGAAAACAAAGGACTATGGATTATGGTATACATTGGAAGGAAAATTTGAACTTAAAGTTTACATCGTGTAGATTGGGCTGGAAACATAGATGACCAGAAGGGCACAACCGGTGGAGCATTCTTTTTATGTGAAAGGCTTGTGACTTGGATTAGAAAGAAACAAGCATGCATTTCTAAGTATACTACTGAAGAATAGTATGTTGTTGTTGCTGAAAATTGTTCTAATATTGCTTGGATCATACAAGTGTTGGAAGGAATGAATGAGGTAATCACTGAGTTAGTGATTATATATTGTGACAACACTAGTGCAATTAATATTTCCAATAATCATATGATGCATTCTAAAACAAACCATATATCTATTAAGTATCACTATTTGAGGGATCAAGTTCAAGAGAAGCAAGTGAAATTGGAATTTGTAGCATCTAAAGAATAACTTGCTGATATCTTTACAAAACCATTACCAAAGGATACATTTGAATATTTGAGGACTAGACTTGGGGTTCCTCCCCTATCTACTAGTCACTAAGGTGATCTGGAGGTTGCATCAACCTATACAAGTATCAGAATATCATTCATGTTGATGCACATAGCTCACACTTTGGATTTTGTTTAAGGTTATGAAAGATTGTAGAAGCTGGAACATAAATTTGTTTATCTATACACTGAAAGTACCTAACTGATATGAACTGAACAACAGAGAATTACTTGGTTGCTGTAGAGCTGTTTGTATATTTTCTTTGGCATTGTTGTCAAAGGGGGAGAAAATGAATATGGAAAATCAATTACTGAGAACACAGAGAAAGGGAGAGACATATTTGTTTCTGAGAACAAAGGGAATTTGAGAACTGAAAATATCAAATCCATAGGGAGAGTCTGCACTTGTAATGTTGTTATGTTTTGTAGTGATTAAACATATTAAATTTGAGCTTACTGAGCTACAAAATTTTTCTTACATAGTTGTAGAATACATGTTTGGTATGTGCATGGAATATTTTCATATTTCTTGTGTTTCCATCAATGTCAAAGGGAGAGATTGATGAACTACAACTAATTGAATACCTAAATGAATTGAAGGAGTAGTTATTAGAGATGACCAAGCACTGAAATGATATGTAAGATGGCTAAATCAATCAATATATTTTCATTGATGACAAATAGTCTTGATAGTACTTATCATGTTAGTTAAAAATATCTGAACATTTGTTGAAGGAGGAAAATATGAAGAACTGAGATATCTACATGAGGAAAAGATGGATATGACAGATAAGGAAAAGGTAAGCATTGGGTAACTTATTGATGAGCCTATGGCTTTATATTGTTGACTTGAGCATGTTACATTAATCTATTATGAAGAAGAGATTTGAAATTGAACAAGTAAATGTGGTCGGTAATTGAAGATTTCTATATACACCGAGCCAGTGCAGTGTATACCGAGTGATTGTATTAACCGAGCTAGTCTAACTAGTTATCACTAACGCATTTCTATATTAACCTAGTATGGATGAAAACATTAAATGCTAAGAACATCAGACTGAATATAATGAGCTGGATATTACTATGATTTTTAGGTTAAGGATGAAGTTTTTCATGAGATCCACGACTGACTAAATTCAGAGAAGATCTAAAGGATGATATTGAAACATGATATGGACACATCTACCTAGGAAGGTTTAAGAGGCAAAATGGATGAAGAGGATTAAGCCAAAAAATATAATGGCTGATATGAAAATGGTTTACTTGTCTATATAAGAGATATGGGTTTCATTATTGAAACTATGTCAGAAGAAGAAGATTGTAGAGAATTCACATGAAGACTATATTCATATATGCCTGATCAAATTGGTTATTGAAGAACCAAGCTGTAGAGTTTTACCGAGTGTTAGAGAATCATTTTTTTGAATGAAAGTAAGTTGAGATATTGAAGCAAGTGAATTGATTAATGATCAGAGGATTATTTATGGGCTTACCATATATCTGAATATTTGGAATTAATTTGAATTTGAATCAGATCATTATTGTATCAGTTTAACCATTGATTCAAAAAATCTCTTAACCGAGTGGACTTAACCATCTTATGTTCTACCCTATGACATTCTATTGAATGTAAAGTTTTATCTTGTTGACCCCATAGTGTTCAAATGCTTGTCAAAAGTTAATGGTTAGTGATAAATCCTCTAATCAGGTCACACCTAACAGTGTGTATTGTAACCTTTAATAGGGTTACTGGTCCCAGGTGGTTTTTCCCTTAACATGCTTTCCATGTTAAATTATTTTGTTATGTGTTATTTTTTATGATTGTTTTTCTATCATACTTTACATACTACATAGTTGATTTAGTCGGTAATCACATTTGGATAATTACTGGTAATCAGTAAAGTGAACACACAGATTGATATTTTGTGTTACCGAGCTACATAGTTTGGTTGAATTGTTTCGGAGAGTACATCTTTGTATTTGGGACTTTAGGATAAGTGATCTAACTTATTCACCCCCCCTTTTAGTTAGGCTAATATATTATTCCTTAAACATTAAATTCATACTTTCTAACTCAACTCATGGTCAAAAAATTAGGGATTCTATTAATTAAAGATTGAAATATCTTTAGACTATAAAAGAATACATATGGGTCAATGCACAAAGTCGGATACCAATTCCATGAAAGTCTTTTAGAAATGAAATATGTTGCTTGAAATGGGTGCCAATTTTCAAAAAATGGTCGCCCGTTTTAGGTTCAGGCACCCGATCCTAAATTCAAAAAATGGGTGCCTATTTTTCTAATTCAAAAAATAGGTGCCCATTTTTTTAACTCAAAAAATGGGTGCCTGTTTCTAAATTATTATTATTATTTTTAGAATTAAAAATGCATTTTAACACTTTCATTTTTATTTTTTTTAAATGGACGCCCATTTTTTGAATTCAAAAAATGGGCACCCGTTTCTTAAGACATGAGTGGGAAGAACACATCTACCTCAAATTTCATTCCAAAATTGGTTCGGTTTAGGCTTGGTAGAACCATGCCTATGCCTTGACCTCCAAAATTTTGGTTAAGGCACTAGAATGGAAGATTTTTGCCTTGTCGTAATTTTTTGAGGGCCTTCCTGATCGTATCTTTTTACAAAAAAAAACTCATTAGAGTTCTGACTGTCCTGATTTAAAAAATGTAAACTTCATAGTGATGTGATTATTTTTACTATTTTTTGCATTATTTATTAGTTAAAAGTGGTACCTAAACGTAAAATAGCGAGGTTCACTAAAATGTTAATAACTTCTTTTTTTTTAGGTTTTTCAAAAAATAAGTTATATGATGTCAATCTAGATACAATGCTCTTGAAATTTTTTTAATTTTTTATTTGAAAAAAAATGAAATTCTCATCAAATATGGTGGTCATACACTAGAGGTTTTGAAAATGTATTTTATAGTCAATTAAAAATTAATTAAAAAATATATTGAATAAAAAACAAGGAAAAATATCATCATCAATATTTGGTGTCTTAGGTATATTTCCCCAAAAGGATTTGCAAAAAATCATTTGTGTAAGTCAAAATATGGTGGTCCTACACGGCTATGGTATGGTCCTGAAATATGCATTTTGAAAATATGGTTTTTAAACATTCATACTAAATAGTAATTTATACCATGTGGATATTTAAATAAGTTACATATTTGAAAAGTAGACTCCGAGAACTAGATTTTCTATAATTAAATTTTTTTGAGATTCAATCTCTAAGTGCCTCAAATTTAGACATCAATAGATAGGAAATTTGAAAAAAAGGGAAAATACTTTCACTTTTTGCCCAAAAGTGGGACTCAACTTCTTGCAGCCACCCATATAATCTAACAAAAGTAAGTTTTAAAATTTTTATACAATCTCATAATTTTGGGAATATTGTGGAGATTATCCTTCTTTAAGTTTCTAAAGAAAAGATTAAATAATTCACAAATGAATTACTCTAATAAAATGGGAGTCCATATTGTTCTCCTTGAGATATGCCTCAGTTGGAAGAGATATCAGTGTTTGTGCAAAAAAAATACATTTCTCAAATAGAATTTGAGAGAAAAAACACATGGTTTTATCTCCTATTAATAAATAAATGCATCATTCTCAAAACAGAAATAATGAGATGGATAAAATTGATGTTGGTGTACATAGAACATCATATTTTTCCTTTAAAAAAATGAAAATCCAAAGAGTGGGCTTCATTTCTAATACTAGAACAAAACAATAGATTGAAGAGAGTCACCTACTCTCCAAGGATACAATGAAGAGTTTAACTAGAATGTTAGGGGAATTAATGCCACTAACAAAAATGTCTCATTCAAACTCAAATAGATATTTGTGAGGAAGATGAAGTTTTTATATAGGATAGTAAATTGTGAGAAGAACATTCTAAGTATTATTTCAAAAGTTGGCACTTCTAGTCAGTTCTTCAATCTCCTTTAATTTTTTCTTTGTGTGGGGCTTTCCATTTTATGGATAAAGTTAAAAGGTTTAGGATTATCATATCGATACCAAAAAAAACTAGGTTTTCGTAAGGATTTATGCTTTTAACTTGTCTTCCATTCTCTTAAATGCTTATGGGCTTACTTCCAAAGTGCGTAAAAAGATTGTATGAACTTCTTTGTCTCTTTTACTAGATATAATTAGGGAAGATAACATTATAGTAGTAGATTATTTTAATTCCATTCTCTCATTAGATGATAAGAAAGGAGTTATATCAATTCCCTTGAAGAGTATTAATGATTTTAGTGAATTTGTGTCTCAAAATGGGCTCTTTCACTACAACCTCTTTAAAGGTAATGTTACATGGACTAAAGGAAGGAAAGGTTTTCTTCATATATCTAAGATATTGGTTTGGTTTATTCTTAATATCTAATGGGTTTTATAAATATGTTATTTTAGTTCTTCAATTCTTTGCTTCATGTGTTCTAATCATTACCTACTTTTCAGTTAGATATCTTAATAGGACATCCAAGAAAGAAGTTAAAGTTGCACTTAAAATTTGAATAAATATTCTTGAGAGGTCACATATTCTTCCCTCCTCACAAATAATGGTGTTCACAAGATCCCATTGTATCTGGGTCTAGAATATATCAACTATCCAAAAATTAAACTAAATTAGACAAAAAATTAAGGAATTAAATTATAGACATTTCAAAAAAAAATCCAAGAAAAGATTTGGTTACAAGCTCAGATAGCGAAAATAAATGAGAAGGTCTTTCATTAGGACCTTTCTTCTAAAACATATGAATCCCATTTTTTTGGCAAAAAGAGTTGGATGAAGTTGTGATCAAGGAAGAGATATATTTGAGGCATAGATCAAGGGAGATTTTTATCAAAGAGGGTGATCCAAATATAAAAATAAATCATGCATTAGAATAAATTGGAAAAAAGAAGAAGATAGGTTTCTAGATTCGAGATAACAATAGAAATATTTTTCTTGAGGAAAATCAATTTCAACTAGAAGAAACCAATATTATTATTATGAGACCAAGAAAATTTGTAACTCACTCAAACCTTTACTTTAGAAGAAGAAAAGTAGTCTTCTCCATATATCTAGAAAAAATACCATATATTGATGGATTCACAATATTATTTTTTAAGATGTATTGGGACCTCATAAGTGTAGAGATTTTGAATTCTTTAGAGGAATCGAGAAGGAAACAAACACTCAAATAATTTAATACCACATTTATTTCTCACATTTCTAATGAGCTAACAATCCTCATTACTTTGTAGAATATTAAGACCTATTTATTTATGATTATTTATATTATATACAAGATATTCCTTAAATAAATCCCCCTTTGTCTACCACATGTCATTCCAAAGATAATTTCTTTAGGAAAAAAGTTGATTATGTTCCTGGTAAAGACATGTTAGAAGCTCGACTACCGTTTCCCATGAAATTATATATACTACTCATACTTGAATAGGTTTCCATGTATGGTTATAAAATTAGATATGTTGAATTCTTATGATAGAGTCACTGGGTATTTTATTCTACAAATATTACTAAAAATGGGGCTTGGAATAAAATGGTATAATGGATCTCATCATTCATTTCAGGGGCCAAATTTTTTAATTTTATTTAATAGGACAATTAATTTTTCTCATCTTCAGATAGATTTTTCCAACATGATCCTCTTTCACCATTCTTGTTTATTATATAGGTAGAAGGCTTTAGCATGTTGATCAAACAATACAATAATTTAAGCATGTGGAGTGGAGTGCAGATCTCAAACTCTAATTTAGTCCCAACTCATATTTTTTTTGTACATGATACCTTTCTTTTTTGGTAGGAAAAGAATTTAGAGGATAAATCTATTCAACACTCATTGGAATATTATTGATTAGTTCAAGGTTGAAAACTTAATGCAAGTAAATAAAAAATCTTGTTCATCAACACACTTATCTTAATAAGTATTTGTAGAATTTTTTTGGATTTAAAAATGACACTCTACCTTAAAAATATTTTTAAGTTCCTTTCTTCCTATGAGAAAAAAATATATACTTATTGGTTTTATATTCTTTTTTCCATTCTCAATAGATTTTCCTCTTGTAAGGCTATATGGTTATGCTTAGCAGGTTAAATTATGATTATAAAGTCAATGTTAAGCTCTTTTCCCAATTATATAATTCCATTGTTGCAAGATTCTAAATGATTTCTTGGTGCAATTGAAAGAACATTAAGATATTTCTAATGGAGGAGGAATATAGATAATAAAGATTAAGATACCTCTAATTTCATGGGACAATATTTATGGATATAAATGAGAATGAGGTTAGGTATTCATAACATAGACAACAAGAATCTAATTTTGTGATCTTCATTAGCTTAGAACTTATTGAACAAGATAACATCCAAATGGGCTCAAAAAGAATATTTACTCCTGGAATGAAGATTTCCTCTTAAATAGAAATAGGTATAGATCATCCAAGAAAAGAAAATGTTACAAAAATTATGGGGTTTAAAAGTTAAATATTATTTAATTATGATGTGTATACATGGTATTCAAAGTTATCAATGGAGGGATTTTATCTAGCTACCATTTCTCCAAAATTAGAAGGATCATTTGAATAATATTCTAAAGGAGACATTACTTTTTCTCTGTACCAAATCAGACTATTTGATAGTGACCATAATTATACTCTTATAATCTAGTTTTATTAGAATACGTCTCTTGAAGACATCTTGAGATATATTGAAGGATTTCTCAAAAAAGAAGATATCCACTCTTAGGCTAGATTTCTTATTCACAACCTAGGGGAGATATTGATTTAAGCCAATAAACTATAGAAAGTATTAATGTAAATAGGTTAGATTATAGGAAGTCATGTGTCGCTCACTCCACCTAACCTCTGCAACACCTAGTTTGATTCCACTAGTTCATAGATTAGCATCACTATGCCCCAGGTGTTTGTGCACATGGAAGATCCATCTCCTAACATTGATCTATTATCAAGTGATTTTATGCATAGGATCATTGTGACTAGTCATGGAGTTGGTATTAGTACCATTCTTGGGGTTAGTGTTGGTGGATTCTATTCTACTCAAGGTGGTATAGGTAATCCACTTAAAAATAAAATTCTCAATATGCCATATTACAAAATATACCTGTTAAATGTAGAAACAACTTTTCAACCTTTCTATTCTGGCTAATTAGAGTTCTTTCATGCCATTCTATTACTCCAATATACTCTCTATTTATATTCTTAACAATTAGATTCCATAGGTTGTTAATTCCCTAAAGTTTGATAAGTATGATAATAATAGATATCCTTGTCTCCATGTTGATTATTTTTTACTTGGTGTAGATATTATCATAGCATGGATTACATTTTTATCATGTTTATCTTATAGTAATTTTAGGTAAGTGTGATGGAGTGGTGCAACTTTCCTCCATATTATTCTATTTACATGTTTGATTAGTTAATGGAGTCTTTTCTCATGTTATTCCAAGTAAAATTTTGCAACAAGGTAACTATCTTTGACCTTGACAATTTTAAGAAAAACATGAATGAGAAGGTGAATGACTTAATCTAGACCTCTACTAGTCGATAACTATGCAAGTTCCTTACACCCTTCCTAATGATAATATTGAATAGATGCTCATCAAAAACTTCTAGCTAATATTGAGGGAGAAACTTTCCTTGATCTTGTACCTCAAGTTTACCAATATCTTTAGTGCTCTAGATGATTATCTACACACCATGACTTAGTTCACATAATCTTCTTTGAATGCATACCGAGTTTTTTCTTCCTTGGGTATAACCTAGAAAATTAAATCTATGAAAAAAATAATCATATTTCCTGACACTATAAAAATAAAATATATTTGATCTACAAAACCTTGTCAAAATTGGGTCCTTACTAAGTTTATTGATTCTTATGCTCATACCCTCATTGGCATGATAATTCAAATTTATTTTGATTTCATGGTTTATCTAGCTGTGATATCGAATACTATATATGCATTAAACATCTCATCCAAGACTACATATATATAGAAATACCATTTGGGTCAATGAGAGAGGGTAGGACGATAATAAGTTGGTGGAGAAGAAAAATAGTGTAGTTCATATTTACACTAATCCTTTCCAACTTCATTCAAAAAAGTATATTTATACATCATGTAATATTTCCCCCTCCATCAAGTGATAGTCTATTTTTCAATATGATAGCCATCAATCAGATCCCAACTAGAGGATGCATAATATTGATATATCATTTTCCCCTCTCGACAGCTAATATTGCAAAGGGTCTTCTCTTAATTACTTCCCTACACAAATAAAATGAAACATCATAAGGGTAATTATTATTGATCATACACACATATTAGATTTTATTCTAGATTAGGTCCTATTTGTTAACATTATGAACCCTATGAGATATAAGTTTCAAGTGCTAGATTAAAACTCATAATGTGTTATTTGTCCCCCCTTTGGATTTAACACCTTCATAGTTCTTGTGGGATCCAAGGAGGTTTCTAAAACTTTCATCATTATTCCCGAGTTAGATATATTTTAATTAAATCTAGGTATCCACTAGTCGGTCTCAATATGAGGGGTTCCCTAGGTGGCTCATTAATTCCTTAAGTTTTACCATGAGGGTATTATGCATGCTTTTATGGACATTGGATATTACGACTTGATATCCTATATGGAATTTATGATAGATTCTTTGTGGCATATTCTAGTACGGTATACGATGACACAGTAGGATCTATTATTTTAAGATTATAAAAAATATAACACCAATGAACTATATAATAAATCTATAACAAATATAACCCCTTTTGTATTCATCTGTATATCTTATCCCACACCCATGATTGAAAATAATTTTCCTTATATTTCCTCTTTATCATGGCCAAATTCAAGTGTGCTTCTCATCGAAAAAACTTTCACTTAACAAAGAATTTTTAGTCGCTAACAATGCCTTCTATTCTTCTAACTACACCTAGCACAAAAAGAGGGAAAGTACTAATGTTCACACTATCCAAGTCTCACCGTCAATTTGATTTTACTATCTTAGTGGCGATGAATCACCCTACCAACTATGATAAGTGTAAGAGATCACCACAAATTCATCCATCTTCTTTGTCACCACCATTCCACTATCCTAGGGCATCTCCATTTCATCCAACCTTTCCTAAATAAAAACAAAAAAAAAAATCCATCACTGAGTCAAGAATATCCCCTTCAATAAAATTTCCTCCTTCATCAATAGGGACCACTTCTCTATTTTTCATGGCATCTATCACCTCCATGATGGAGAAAGATGTTACAAAGTCTTCATAGGATTGTCATCTGAGTCTACACCTCTCAAGGAATCAACTATCATTTAAGCATATGTGTCATATATAAGTGAGATTCTTGTAGCATGAGGTCATTTAAAAGGTGGAGATTGATTCATTGGTCCCTACATATGTACCATTTTTACCTACTCCTAAAATCACACTAGAATCTTAGACTACTTCATCCTTGGTTTTTTTTTCCACTACACTAAGGATTAATGTTGGGCCTCACCCTAAATGGTCTAGGTATTTATCTCTCTACCCATGGAATTTTTTCTTATAATTTTTCTTCTATATATCCCTCTATTTTCAAAACCCATTTACATGTTTCATACACAAGTGGTGTCTAGTGAAGTCATGTCTACCAAGCATTTTCCATCTCCTAATCATCATCTCATATTTCCTAAGATTTTTATATACACTAAAATGGATAAGAGGGCATCTCCTCCACACTTGAAGATAAATTTTGATGCTTATATTTTATAATGAAATTATACTCTGGATAAATCCTATGTATGTTTATATTCTTGTTGTGAAGAATTATTTGTCTTCTCCTAAATTCATCATCGCCCTTTTCATTGAGGTTAAAAATGTGGTTCATTCAATATTTTCTCTTCTCTAGAATTCATCACTGGCCCTTTCACTAAGGATATAATGACATTGACAGTAATATTTACATGATCACTAAAACTTTTTATAGTGGATCTTATGTATGAAAATATTGAGTAAAACATCCTTATCTCTAGCTATTGGTATGGCATGAAGGGCTACATTAGTACTTATTCATCTTCATTCTTAACGTTCCTCCCTATATGATCAATATTAGGAGGATGAGTACCCTTTGGTGGAGGATCTATGAGGTATTCCCCACTGTATATATATATATATATATATATATATATATATATATATATATATATATATATATATATATATATATATATATATATATATATATATATATATATATATATATATATATATATATATATTAGAGTGTGTATGTGTGTGTTCCTAGGTACTTGTATGTTAATATTATTCCCTTTTAAAGGATCCTAGTTACTTTAGTAATACTTGGAAATAGAGGGTTATGTTTTGTAAACTTCTATCTTTTTCATATTCTTATATTTATCATATGTTAATTTTAAAAATTAAAGGATATTGAAAAGTGTGTGAACATTATCCCAATGGATCTCATCCTTTCCATATATATGCTCTAAAACCCTAATCTCACCATTAATATTTGGCATCCTAACCTTATAAGGGGAAGACTGGATAGTGGGAATTTTCTTTTCACGTGGAACTCCTATATACATAGCTCCATCCTTACACTAAGATTATCCCTAATACAAGAAGAGAGAGTTATGTAACAATAAATACATTTACAACAAGTGACCACATTATAAACAACAACATTACCTATAGAAACACTAGAGGACTCAATGACAGAACAATAAACCACTAAACCTAAAGAAAAAATTGTCTATAAGTAACAACTATAGAAGAAATTAAAGAAGAAGATTTGGACTAGAAAGTAGCATTAAAACCTAACTTTGTGGGATGATGGAGAGTAGTAGAAATCAAAGTAGAGGAAATATAAGTGGGTGGGTTAGAATCCTCTTTAAAAAAATCATCATCTTTAGAAGGAGAATGAAGAAAAATATTTAGGTGGTCTTAAACAAAATTCTTCCACCAAATAAAGGAAGACTTGTAGTAAGCACTATGAGAGAACCTAGAAGAAAAATCACTAGTAGGAAAATAGTGATTGGAGTAGAAGGGGATTCCTTAATAGTCCATAAAATGAAACTAAGATCTATGATTAACCCATATAATAAATTTTCCATGTAGATATTTTATAGAGTTTCTCAAGATCTAAGAGATAAAATGAAGCACTACAAGACAAAATGAGAGGAAAAAGTTGAAATTCATTAATATGAAGATGAAAACTACATATATGAACAATTATTGGGTTGAATCAGAAGTCGAACCCAACATTGAATGAGTGGTGGCAAGTTGCCTCCCACCAAACTAGGATGAGGTGTCAAAATAGAATCAACACTTATCTAAATAACTCCTAAATGATGACAACTTCTATGAACAAGTGTCAATTAAACATGAATGACTAATTAGGCTTAATAAGTGTAAGTGTAAATAAATTCAATAAATAAACTAACACCACCCGTTAAGTATAAGTTAGGAGGAAAAGATAAAAAATGGCTCCCGATAAATAGCCTTGTGAATTACCCATGTACAATGAAATCTCTCATAAAAGGAGAAAGATTAAAAACTAAATGGGAAAAAATATCCTCCAAAAAGAGATAAGACAATAAGAAGAAGCCTATAAGGCCTCTCCAAAGGATGATGATACTACTGATGTAGACCACACGCCAAGAAGAGCTTATGGCCCTTCCTAAAAAAATTCCCAAAAATGACTTTCATTTGCTAAATCATTTAAATAAAGAGGACTAGAATTAGGATCTAAAGAGTACGCAACAAGTGGAGAACCCATATGGTGTCTAGCACTAGAATCTATAATCACATTACAAAATTACACCCTAGCTTTCAATTCCTCTATTTCCTTAGTAATTTCCTTATTTGAAGAAGATGCTATGATATAAATAGTTACCTCTTTTAATACAGGTCTGATTACTAAGAGGAGAGAGGTGAATCAATAATCAACAAATTTTATGATTTAAAACTCTTTAAACTTTATGCACCGAAATATTCAACATCAACTAACATGAATAGAAACTTTCAAAGCATGCATCCATGAATAATAAATCACATAATGAAGACACCGTATTTTTCTCATGGAAACCCAAATGGGAAAAACCACAGTGGGAGTATGTACCCACTAAATCTATACTCTTTTAGAATACACACTGTGAGGAGCTTACCTGGTTAAAGGTTTACAAAAGAATTGATAGGTGCTACCAGGTAAGGGATTTGTATATAGACTTGATAGGATATTTTCCATATTAGGAGAAGCCTTGTTAGAGGAATTTAAACATTCAACATGAATTACACCTTGTTAGAAGATTTACAACTAAGATCTATTAAGATCTACCTGATTAAGGGATTTCACTATTACAATGGTTAGAAATAAAGAGATAAGATGATCTATTAAATTGCACTACCTCTGCATGATCAGATCCTATTAAGCTCTAAAAGTCTTCTCCACAAACTATCCTCTTTCCTAGCTTGATCACACTTGATTACTTTACTTTCTTTGTCACTACATCCTTCTGCAATTCACAATCAATGAATAACTCCTTTTTCAACTTTCCAATATATATCTTTTATTTCATCAACTTAAAAGAAACTCTAGATCTGAAATAAAAATGATCTAATCATGTTAGGTGAGATACAATGTATCTTACAACACATAATCCATTTTTCTTTGATTGCGTCATCTTCCATATAGATTTCACCTTGGAAATTGAACCATCTAGAAAAACTCTTTTGACCAAAAGAAACTTCTTGAAGAATCCACCACAAATGCATACCTCAGGAAATGTGATGTCAAAGACTTTCCAAAAATCACATAACTACCTTACTACTTCACTAATAACATCACTAATCCTATTTCCACTTCAAATTTCTTCACTGATTCACAAATCTTCATTACCTATTAAATAAATCTATCATGTTTATTTTTTCATCCTATCAATACCACTTGTAGTCAACTAAACCATATTCACCAGTCCATAATATGAGTCACAATCCTCAACATAATATCTATACATTGTTATCAGTCATATCCTATGACCACTCCATCCAATAGTTTATTGATTGGAGATAAAACTCAAATCACTTACTGTCTTTCACTAACTATTTTAGTAGTTACCCAATTTGATTCCATTCAAACATAACCAACTCAATACTTCATATCAAAATCTATGGTTGTAAACTTAACATCACAACACATAACATGTTCTTCCTTTAGAATAGAAACTTCAGAAACATACTGAAACTTGTGATTTACTAACACAACATCTGGTAACATACTGAAAACACTAAGTCAATTAGTAGACATCAATGACAACCAAATAAATTATTCACCTATCATAAATCCACACTAATCGTCATCAATGCAACACTTAGCATCACTACATCAGTTATGCTAACAACCTTAATATTATTATTTTTTAGTAGAAATGTGAGGTGCTCAATTTGTTTTTTCATGCATTGATGTTCTTCATTACCAGTTTTGTTACAAAGAGAACATTTAACTCTCTCAATGTTTGATTTAACTTGTTGAGATGAGTTATCATTTTTTAAGTTTTCAGTTTTATCTTATTTCTTCCCTTATCCTTTTTAGTTTTATATTTCTCCCCTCTAGCATTTTGTTGCTTTTCATTTTCTATAATTAGAGCTTGTGCATTAATAGATTTTAAATTACCTATTTTAATTAATATTTATTGTTCCCTTGTAAGATCAGCAATAAAGTTATCAAGTGAGAGCATAGTCCATGAGGCACCACTGGTTCTTTTAGTATAGAAGATAGAGACAAAAATTATAAAAATTAAAACCTAGTTTGGAAAGTATAGAAAGGATTAATTGATCTTATTTCTTGTCAATTCCATAATATTTTAATTGGAACTTCAAAGATTTAAATTTAGTGAAGAAGTCCTCTGAAGTTGAAAAAATTGAAGAACTAAAACCTAGGAGTTTATTTTTCAACTCATGACTTCTATGTTCATCAATTTTCCCAAATAGTGTTTTGGGAGCTTCCCAAACTTGATTGGGTGTTTTCAAGTTCTCAACATGAAATGCTAATTCAAGAGATAAATTTAAATGTAGAAAGTCAAATGCTTGGCTACACTTATAGAAAACAAAGTTGTGTCCTTAGTTGCATTAGATTATTTTTCTGTTTCCATTATTACCCTATATAAGCTTTTATTGTTAAGTATCATAATGAATTTTGACTTCTAATAAGGATAATTGAAAGGTGTTGGAGGTTGTATAGTCACATTAAGATCCATGTTGCTAGAATTATATTGTTGGTTCATAGAGTGCAGAAATGAAGAGAACTTTCTAAGGAAGTGTGAAAATAGAAAAAAAAAGAAAAAGAAAAAGCACACCCTCTTGTTTATTGTTTTTCTACCCCCTTGTTCTTGACACTTTATATAAAGAGTTATTTGTAACCAAACCCAAAAAAAAACACTCAAAATGACAATTTTTAATGATCGTGCATTAGTGTGCCATTTAGATTCATGATGAAAAAATATGCACTTTTATAAAAAATAACATTCTTTGAAGTTGATGAGAAAAATTTATAAGAAAAACAAAAAAAATATTGTAAAAAAAATTTAGCTTCACAAAAAAAAATTATTTTAAGCTCATCACTGCTTTTTATTTATTTTTTATTTAAAAATAATTTTTCAAACCAAAAACTACACAACCTTGAAATTGATAGGTAGTGAGTTCAAACCTCAATCCACAACGGTCATTGAAGGAAATTGAAAATCACAAATATGAAGCAAGAAGGGGAGCCATCCCCATTTTCAAATCTGAAATCCCAAGCACAAAGTGAAGTCATCACTGATTTCAAAACCTACAGAGTTTTGACCTTCACAACAGTCATAGGTATTAAGAAGAGAGGAGTGATGAGAGGTATCATAATAAAAAAACCCACCCTCCGTAATCTATACAAATAATAGAATTTTATGCCCTATTTTGGGGAATGTGCGCGCAGAATGGGGAGACTAATAAATTCACCTTTTTGACTCTTTTGCTGGTCCTCAGAACGTTCTGCTCACTATCAATAGAATGTGTTGCTGACAGTCAACAAAATTTCGTTCTATAAATCTATGAGCCCACACAAAATTAAGGGAGCTTATTTGGAGACTAGAACACACAGGAAGGGAGAAAGGAATAAATTAGATTAGGAGAGAAGGATAGAAGCATTGCCAGTACTCCAGAATTTTTTTTAAATCAGGTTCCTTTCTCAGTTGGAATTTTTCATTTACAAGAAATTGTAGTAATTAGTATTTGTCCATTCAGATTAACATTTTTACTTCTAAAATTATGTGTTTTTGTTGTAGCAAAGTGATTTTAAAGATCTATTTATGTAAAAAGTATTACGAAAGGAATAAATAGGAAAAATCATATCAGTTGAGAATAGAATAGTGAATCTAATATTTATATGCAGAGATATTAGATTAGAAAAGATGGGTAGTTTTAAAATTCTTAAATGTTCTTATTGATGAGCTTCTTTTGTAAAATTATTAGAAGAAAAATAGAAGAACTAAGTTCAAGAAATTATTGAAAATTTTAGTAAAACTCTATTTTTTGAATTTGCAATTTCTAAAATGATTTTAGAGACATAGAAAAGGAAAAACCATATTTAATGTAAATACTTTCGTTATAAACTTAAACTTGTTTCTAAACCATATTTCAACATAACATGTAGAACATGAATTCAGTGAATTGTTGAATGATGTTCTAGAAATCTGAAAATGGTTATTATTTTTTATTTTAAATATAGTGAATTTTGTTAAGTTATGTTCTAGAAAACAAAGTTATAGATTAGTTCTTTATATCTGCTCAAAATTTACATGTATCTTGCAGTAAGAAATAGATACAGAGATCTAATTTTTCTTAGATAGATATAAATATTTCTTCACTAAAAATATGGAAGAATATGTATGTTAACGTAATTTTAAAACTAAAACTAGAAACTTATTTCTTATCGTGTAACTTCAACATGATTGCCAAAAGTTGAAATTTAGAAATTTTAAATTACATATTTTCAAGAATGAATTATTAATTTTATTTTAATTAATTTTTGATAAAAGGATATTATATATTGATTGAAAAACCATATTCTAGTCATAAAAATTTGACTACATGGTCGTTTCCGTTAAAAGAAAAAGGGTAAATTAGCAAATGGAATTGTTTAAATTTATGATATTTTAGTTTTAGTTTTTATTTTGAGAAAAGATATCTTGGGGAAAGGGTGCCAAATATGGGGAAACAAAGAAGGGTAAATATTACTTTCTTTCACCTACCAATAGAAATCTGGTGTAAAATGTTTAGACCTCAGCTATGTAAACACATAATTTGATTTGTGTTGGTTATTTATTTTCTCTCTGCCATATCTATATCAGTTCTACTTTATGTATGAAAAGTAGTTAGTTCACAGCTTGCACCAGATTCCTTTTCGATCCATCAGTTTCAAGTTGATAGATCACTCGAGTAGCGTCAGTATGTTCTTCATTTTAGGATAAGGCTCGAGAGAGCTAACCACTCCGTGGTTGGGCAGAATAAATGCCTTGATTACATTTTCATCTCTAGATTGCAAATGGATGACTAACTATTTGATGGCATAGGAGATAGGAATATGTGAATGGACAACTGATAGTCTGATGGCATATATTTATTGATATCTTGTATCATTTAAACCTTATAGACATGTACTCTATTGTATTTGTATCTAGGTACTTTGATGTTTTACATGTGCATGAGTATGGTCAACACCTTTTATGTATTATTTAATCAAGTTTTACTATTCGTTAGTGTGTCAAATTTTATCTATTATTTTGAGGATATTCGACATTCTCTCAGATTATTGTAATTTTTTAAAAATAGAAATAAAATTTATTTTTTGGAAAAGTCTTTATATCTTGTAGACTTTGACTTTTGACTTTGAATTTCTCATATTTCTATAGTAGAGCTTACATGTCTCTTTCATGTAAGAAATGGTCCTTACATGTGGTATCAGAGTTGTGTTTAAACACTTTGACCTTGGTCTACTATTGCTAAGTTGTGTACTCATGCTTGGTGCAAGAATAGATTTGTCACCATGCAAACTTGAAACAATAACAAGGCTATATCTAGTAATGAAATGGTTAATGGTGAACCTAATGCAAGGCTTGATGAGATCCTAAACCTTTTGGAACAATAGAGGAACCTCTTACAACAAAAAAATAATTGTATGGAACAACTTGAACAAGATGCAAGAGGTAGACATAATGAAGAGGTGAAAGAATAAAGAGGGAAGAGGATCAAAGATTTGAAGCTCAGGGGAAACTAGATGAGGACCAACATTTGGAAGCAATGAGGAAGGAAGAAGAGGATAGGAGGAATGAAGAGAAATATAAATTGAATGCAGATCATGGGACTATAAACGTACCTAATAATAGACAAAGAATAGAAGAAGAATTGATTAAGGACCTCAAGAAGGTCATACCTCCCATATTAATGGTAAGTCATTGCTGATGCTACAAAGGAATGGATAATATACATGGAAAAGTATTTTCATGTTCATAATCCTTCAGCTGAATCTAGAGCTATGTGGTGTGTTTTTCATTTGGTTGGTGATGCTAGTACTTGGTGGGAAAATGAGATGGCCGAAAATAGGATGTTGCCTGGTGAAATTTCTTGGGAGGAATTCCTAGTACTCTTCTGTAAGAGGTCGCTACCTCAGCTATACTATGATAGGAAAGTGGTCGAGTTCCAGAACTTGATTCAGGGAGTCTTGACTGTCACTGACTACCATGAGAGATTATGCCACTTGGTAAAGTATGTACCATAATATCAACAGGATAAGCATTTCAAAACCCACAATTTTGTACTTGGATTACATCTGGAGATAGGACCTGAAGTTGATATGCATGAGCCTAAGACTATGGACTTTTCTTTCAGGAAGGCTTTGAGACAAGAGTAGAAATTAAAGAAAGTATCTTCAATCAGAGTGAATCAAAGGACTAGTGCTCTTCAGGGATTAAAGAGAAAGTTTCAAGATAATAAGCCAAAGGACATCGGTTGGCAATAGGTGCAGAATATGAGGGTTAGAGGTGGAGGTAGTGATGGAAGGAACAACAATGGTAACTAGAATAGAGGAAATAACATGAATGATAATAGAAGGAATAAGCCTAATGGTAAACTGTGACCACGAGATGGTTGCTAGACTTGTGGAGGTGACTACTGTGCTAGTGTTTTGCCTCAGTGATCAACATACATAAATGGAAAAGGACCTCAATCTTAGCACCAATTCATGCAGTTGTAGACCATAGACAAGCTAAATTTTAGGAAAAACCTATCCAGATGGTCGGTAATATTTTTGGTCATGATATTTAAATTTTGATAGATACCTGAGCAACAAAATGATTTATAGATCCTAGAGATGTTTCTAAATCTCCAGTTAGAGAAAGATATATGTTAGAACCGTGGATGGTAGAATATGAAAATAAGGCAGAGCATAAGATTGAGCAATGTTTATCTTGTAGCGAGATTGAACTTCCTAATTTTCAAATGCAAGTAAACTTGTACGTTTCACCTTTAGGTTCCTATGATGTCATTTTGGGCATCAATTAGATCACAAATCAAAAGGCAATAGTGAACTATAAGGACAAGATAGTTGAGTGGCTAGATGATTTCGGTAATACTGCAATACTCTTTGGAGGAAAAAGTTCTTTTGAGCTTAGATAGATTTCTTCCATACAATTGAAAAAGAAAAGAGGAAGGGGTGTATGATGGGATGCCTAGAAGTGAGCCTCAATCTAAGGATCCAAATCAAATGACCATTACTAAAATGTATGAGTTGAAGGTGCAGTTGCAAGAAATCTTGGAAAAAGGGTTCATTTGCCCTAGTGTGTCACCATAGGGAACTCCAGTGATCTTTGTGAAGAAGAAATATGGTACTTTATGATTGTGCATAGATTACAGAATGCTTAACAAGGTGACCATTAAGAAAAAATACCCTCTTCCATAGATAGATGAAATTTTTTATCAAATGAAGGGAGCAACTGTGTTCTCCAAAATTGATTTGCAAACTAGATATCATCAACTCCAGATCAAGGAGAAGGACATATCCAAAACAACTTTCAGCACAAGGTATGGGCACTATGAGTTTGTTGTCTTAACTTTTGGATTGACTAATGTGCCAGCCACATTTATGAAATTGATGAACAATGTGTTTAGGGATTGTCTGGATAAATTTATAGAGATATTCATTGATAAAGTTTTGATTTATTCCAAGAATGTGGAGGAGCATGATGAACATTTGTGGATATTTTTATAGTGTTTGAGAGACAAGAAGTTGTACGAGAAGCTATCAAAGTGTTCTTTCTATAAGAGATTCACTATTTGTATCATATCATCTTTGCAGATAGAATTGTAGTAGATCCTATGAAGATCAAAGGCATTCTTGAGTGGAAAACTCCTCATAGTGTGAGTGAAACTAGAATTTTCATGGGACTTGAAGGTTATTATAGGAAATTTGTGGAGGGATTCTCCAAGATTGCAAAACCTATTACATCTCTTTAGAGGAAATGGAAAATGTATGAGTGGACTAATGAATGTGAGAGAGCATTCTAATTGTTGAATCATAAGCTCACATAGGATCCTATCTTGATCATACCATATCCTAATGGGAACTTTATAGTTATCATTGATGCTTTAGGTGAAGGTCTTGGTGGTGTGCTTATGCAAGATGTAAAAGTAGTGGCTTACGAGTCACGAAAACTAAAATAGTATGAGGTTAACTATGCACCTCATGGATTGGAATTGGTAGCAATTGTTCATGCTTTAGTGTTGTGGAGACATTACCTTTTGGGTAAGCCATTTGAGTTGAAGATAGATCACATGGGACTTAGGCATATCTTCACACAACCTAATATCAATGCTAGACAAAGACGTTGATTAGAGTTTCTAAGTGAGTATGATTTCAGCATTGAGTAAATTAAAGGGAAATAGAATAGAGTAGTAGATTCTATAAGAAGAAGTAGATACATTTCTTATATATATACTTCTAAGAATCAATTGAGAGAACATGTGTTAGATAATCTTTTAGGTGATGACCACTATGAGATGGTCAAGACAACATTACTTTCAGATCCATCGGATAACCATTTTGATAGATATAGTTTTGAGGATGATGGTATCATGTGATACCAAGATAGGATGTACTTTCCCAACTAAGAAGGGTTGAGGAATTTGGTTTTAGAGTAGATGCATTGCACTCCATTTTTAGGACATCCAGAGGTAAACAAGATAATTGCAAATTCGAAGCTGTTATGTTTTTGTCCAGGGCTAAAGAGAGATGTGACAAATTTTTTAGCCTAGTCTTTAAAATGTCAGTGAGTTAAGGCTGAATATGTCCACCTAGTAGGACTTTTGTATCCACATGATATACTAGAGTGTAAATAGAAAGTCATTAGTATGGATTTTATCTAGGGTTTACACATGAATCGACACAAACATGTTGTAATCTTGGTTATAGTTGACAAACCAACCAAGGTAGTTAAATTTTATTCCAGGGAGCTTGAGAGATGGATCTTTGGATTTGGCCAAGAAATTTGTAATGGAAATTTTTAGATTACATGGTGTACCTGAGACTATTATATCTAACAGGGATACTAGGATGACATCAAGGTTTTGGACAAACTTGAATGCTTCTTTGTGAACTAGGTAGAATTTCAATATCGCTTATCATCCACAAATAGACAGAAAAACTGAGAGAGTGAATCAAATGATTGAGGATTTACTCCATATGTATTGCATGGATCAGCAATAAAAGTGGGAAGAGTATCTTTCATTCGTGGAGTTTTCCTACAACAACTCTGAGCATGCTTCTTTGGAAATGACACCATTTGAGGAACTTGTTGGAAACTGCAATTGAACTAATTGTTGTATTGTCAATGATGTCAAACCTTAACTGGTAAGACTCTTGCTACTTAGGAAAGTACAATATCTATTTGAGTGTTGCTAAGGGGATAGGCAAGGTTGGTAACAATAGCTCACCTAAGGAAAGGTTGAGTTATCTTGATACTACAAAGTGTACTTGACTATGTTGCATAATGATGAGACAATGTATTATTTATACTAGTAAGACTCAAGACTGAACTAGTAGGCTTGATAGAGAAAAGAATGGAGAAATCATGTTTAAGCTGAGTAATGTTAGTGTCGACCGAGTTAGTGTATGCTGAGCAAAATTCTAGTGTCGATCGAATGAGAGTTAATTGTCGAGGAAGACATTTTAGGCCAAGGAAACATTTTTAGTAATGACCAAGATTTCTACATGAAGACCGAGTAGTTGATCACATTATTGACTGAGCATCAACAATTTTATATTTGGAGAGAATTTAGTTTTGGAGCCAACATTGTTGAATTCTTGGATTGTATAAAACATGTTGACTTTATTTATTGATTGTTTGAAAGCATTAAATGCATTGTAAAACATTTTATTGTAAATCTTTAAGAGATTTGAGATGATTCTAGAAAAGGAGCTAAAGAACATGAAGTGGGTAGATTTAATGAATCTGACCTAACCCTAAGATCTATGAATGAGATTGATTGGCATAAGATGAGTTAACCTAATTGAGGAAAGTACAAAGGGAACCTAAGCATTTGGATATGCAAGTGCATGGGTGAACAGAGAATGTTGGAAGATCAGTAATGTTTTATTGACTGTATAAGAAGAAAAGGCTAAAGGAGAGTTGTGATGGTTTCTTGAAGAAAAGTTCTGAGAACATCAGCGATGGAAAAGGCCAAGTTTAAAAGTTAGTAAACAAGCATTAGTGTACATAATCTGATCTGATATTTCTAAACTGAGGTGTATATTTTTTAGATAAATACTACTACTACTTTCTGACCATTGTAACAATCAAAATACTTTTAATAGAGGTTGACCTAACAATCATATGTTAAATCCATTGAACAAGGTTGCATTCTAATGGAGTGTATGTAAGTCCTATGACTAGGTTCACTTTTAATAGGGTGATTAAAATCCTTTAACCAGGTCACACCTAACAGTGTGTATTGTAACCTTTGATAGGGTTGGACTTTTACTGAGCTCACTTTAGAAGGGTGAAAATAATAGTAGCATGTAACAAAGTGGTTTTTCCCAAATTGGGTTTCCACTATAAATCTTGGTTTTAATACTTGTGTGAATGTTTGGTTTGAACATTTTTGTGTTTTACAAGTTAAGTTATACCAGGGTAGTGGATTGCCTTGTTATATGTTTCTATTATTGAATCAGTGATGACCGAGTTTGTTTTGGTTATTGGATCTTATTTAAGGAAAAATTTTTGAGATTGTTTTATACATCAGGACCTGAGAACAAATGATTCACCCCCCCTCTTTGTTGTTCTAAATCATATTAACAATTGGTATTAGAGCTTTGTTTCTTATTTTAGTGTTTATAGAAATCAAGTTTAAAGGGGCTTGAAGCAAATGATTAGGATGTATAAGAAGGAGGTACCGAAGCTGAACAAGGAAAACTTCCCTGCATGGAAAAGCTTGATGAAGCTGCATCTGGCCAATATTGGTGACTTTGCAAAGTAATACATTGAGAATAGCTATGTCTCATCTATCACACCTTTGACTATCGAAGAAATTTGAGCTAAGCAAGAACATAATCAGGCAATGTTGGAAATTGCATCTGCCCTAAGCTATCCAAAATTTGAGGACATTAAGGATTGCACAACTGCTAAGGATATGTGGGACACTCTTGCAAGAATCTATGGTGGTGACTTAAATGTACTAAAAGCAAAGGCCGAGAGTCTTAGAGGTAAGTTTGATGAAATGAGAATGCAAGAAGGTGAAAACATTGCACAATATTGTGGTATAATAAAAGAAGTTGTGAATGCTATTAGAGGAGCAAATGGGGATATTGATGATGAAACTATAATTGAGAAAGTACTAAGAACCCTATGTCCTATATATGCTATTAAGATCTCAGCTATTTAGGAATCTAGATGCAACTCTGCTAATGTGCTTACTTTGGAAAGTTTGGTTGGTAAGATGACCACTTTTGAACTCTCTAACTATGATAATTTCACTGTTGGAAGCATTGGTAATGTTGAATCTACTTTCAAGTCACAACTAGTTCTGAACAAGCCAAAGAAAGAAAAAGAAAGATGCATCAGTGAAAGAGAAAGTGATAGTGAAATTGAAAGTGATAGTGACACTTCTGATGAAGAACTAGAAGATTTAGAAGCTCTTATGGCTAGAAGATTGAGAGGGGGAAAATGAAAGTATAAAGGTAAACTCCCTATTATATGTTTTGCATGTAATAAAGTTGGTCATATAGCTACTAGATGTCCTAACAAGAAGGATAAAGATGATGAAAGTTAAAGAAAACACAAAGATAGAAGAGAAGATAGAAGATACCAATGGAACAAAGACTACAAAGGAAAAAGTAAGCAATCTTGTTACATTTCTGAAAAAGAAACTGACACTGATAGTGATGATTTTGAAATTGAGGTAGTCTATGTTGCAATGAAAGATGAATCTGATGAGGATGAGAAAATTGCATTGATATCCTATGTGAACAAGAATGATAAATGGATTATTGACAGTGGTTGTTCACATCACATGACTAGTGAAAAAACTAAGTTTGAGACCTTACATCATTACAGAGGTAAAAGTGTAAAATTTGGTAATGATGCACCATGTCCTATTAGAGGAAAAGGTTTGATTAAACTAACTAATAATATATCTTGTGAAAATGCATATTGGGTTGAAGTTCTTAATTATAATTTGTTAAGTGTTGCTCAGCTTAACAAAACTAGTTACCAAGTGGAATTTCATCACAAGCAAGCTAAAATATTTGATGCTACTACAGAACTAATTGGGAGTGGAGATCAGAATAGAGCTAATTTTTTCTATCTTGACCTATCTGAAGAAACATGTTTAATTGCACAACTTGATGATATTTGGTTATGGCATAAAAGGCTATGTCATGTTAACTTTGACAATCTGGTAGAGATAAGTAAGAAGAAAAAGGTAAGAGGTCTACCTGGATTGAAGAAACCTTAGAATGTGATGTGCAAGGAATGCTAGTTAGAAAAAATGACAAAGTCAAGTTTTAAGATCAAATCCTTTACTTCTGAAAACATTTTAGATTTGGTTCATATTGACCTTGGTGGACGTATGGGTGTACAAAGTTACTATGGTGCTAGATACTTTATCATTTTTTTTTATGATCATACTAGGATGATGCATGTAATATTTCTAAAATAAAAATTTGAAGCTTTTCAATTCTTTAAGTGGTATTTGGCTAAGGTTGAGAGGGAGACAAGTAGGAACCTAAAATGTCTTAGATCTGACCAAGGTGAAGAATTTACATCAAATGAATTTAATCTATTTTGCAATGATAGAGGAATTAAAAGATAGATGTTTGCACCTAGAACACCTCCACAAAATGGTATAGAAAAAAGGAGAAACATATCTATCTTGGATTGTGCAAGGACATTGTTGATTGAAAAGAATGTGGCACAGAAATACTAGAAAGAAGCTATAAGCACTGTTGTCTACACTCTTAACCAGGTATAGATCAAGAAAGAAAGAAATGAAGCTGACATCAAAAGAGAACTAGAAGATTATAGATCTTTTGTGTACATTGAGGAAGAAGAAGAGGCAAGTAATAGGATTTCACCTGATGCCAAGTCTCGGGTAAGAAATGTCAAGAAACAGATAGATGCTATCAAGCATCAGGAAAACAGTGCCGAAAGAGAACAAGAACATGTCGAGCTACAAGAAAATGCTGCTAAGTATCAGGAAGAGGTTGTCGAGCATTTAGAAGTTGAATCTTACAATGTTGTTGGGGAACATGATGAAATAGAGGAGAGAGGAGCTGAACCTATTTTGGAAAAATATGTAAGAAGATATAAGACTAAGGATCCAGAAGTAAGTTTAACCTATTCAAACCAGAAGTAAGACTAAGGATCCAACATGCCTACTGTGTGAATTTGAACCCAAGTCAACTAGAGAGGCATTGGAGAATGAAGACTGGATACAAGAAATGAATGAAGAGATTGACCAGATTGAGAAGAATGACACTTGGACTCTGGTGCCGAGACCTGAAAACAAAAATGTTATAGGAACAAAGTGGGTGTTTCGGAATAAGATGAATGAAAATGGTGAAATAACTAGGAACAAAGCTAGGCTAGTATGCAAAGGCTATGCACAAGAGGGAATACATTATGGGGAGACATTTGCCCCTGTAGCTAGATTGGAAGGAGTAAGAACTCTGCTTCCATATGCTACTTATAAAGATTTCAAGGTATATCAAATGGATGTCAAGTCTGCATTTTTTAATGGTATACTAGAAGAAGAAGTTTACATAGAACAACTAGAAGGTTTTATTGATCCAAACAAAAGACACATGGTGTGCAAACTGAACAAAGCACTATATGGATTGAAACAAGCTCCCAGAGCATGGTATGAGAGGTTGCACAACTACTTGATACAGATTGGATTTTCAAGAACAAATGACACAAGCAATCTGTACATGAAAGATGAAGAAGGTAAAGGTATGCAGTTGGCAAAACAATTTGTGGATGAAATTATTTTTGGTGGAAAAGATGCATTATGTAAAAGATTTTCAAATGAAATGCAAACTAAATTTGAAATGAGTATGTTTGGTGAGATCAAATTATTTGTTGGTTTACAAGTATATCAGAGGAAGAATGGAATTTTTATTATAGAGTCTAAGTATGTTAATGAAATACTAAAAACTTTTGGGATGGAAGATCCTAAACCAGTGGGAACTCCTATGGTTACTGGATAAAAGTTATCTGAGAATGATGATGCTGCAGAAGTGAATCAGACTTTGTACAGATCCATGATTGGAAAATTACAGTATGTTGTACATAGTAGACTAGATATTACACTAGTTGTTGGGATTGTGGCAAGATTCTCTACCAATTCTAAGAAAACACACATGATGGCTATGAAAAGAATTATGAGATACTTGAAAGGAAACACTGACTATGGTCTATATTATAAGAAAGATGACAAATTTGAACTTGGAGTTTATATAGATGTTGATTGGGCATGAAATGTAGATGACAAAAAGTGAACTAGTGGTGGAGCTTTCTTTCTTGGACAGAGATTAGTCTCTTGGATGAGAAAGAAACAAAATTGCATTTCCCAATCTACTGCCCAGGCTGAGTATGTTGTTGCTGTAGTAAACTGTTAAAATTTGGTATGGATAAAACAATTATTGATAGGCATGAAAGAAGAAATCACTAAACCTGTTGTTATTTTCTATGACAACATGAGTGCTATCAATATTACTAAGAATCTAATGATGCACACTAAGACCAAGCACATAGCAATCAAGTATCACTACTTGAGAGAATTAGTACAAGATAAAGAAGTCCGAATGGAATATGTGAATACAAAAAAACAATTAGAAAACATATTCACTAAAGCTCTACCCAGAGAAGCTCACGAGTATTTAAGAAGTCAATTAGGGGTCCTTCCCCTAATTGAGGCTGCCTAGACAAGCTAGGAGCACTGCATCAAAAGTGCTACAATAGAATATTTGACAAATTGATGTAGACGATTGTCACACTTTAGGGCTAGCCTAGAGTTGTGAAAAGGTGAAAAGACAAGGAATCAATCATAAGCAAGATGACAAAGGGAGAAACACTGAGCTGCATAGATATTATCTATATTTGATGGATGTATGTTTTAGTTGCTACTTTGGAATTTTTGTCAAAGAGGGAGATGAACTGATATAATAACACACGACACTGAAGCTAAGGATGATGAACTGAAATGAAGGATCAGGATAGAGGGAGATCTGAATACTTCTAACGGTCATAGAGGTAAGGCTTATAGGATTCTGAATCATAATGAAGCTAAGGATATTATAAATAATTCTCTGATGAACAAATAATTTTTTGGATTGTTGGTAATCCATGTGTTATTCAGGTGATATCATATGGTGTTTTCATCAATGCCAAAGAGGGAGATTATTGGAAACTACAATTGAAACAATTGTTGTATTGTCATTGATGTCAAACCTTAACTGGTAAGACTATTGCTAATTAGGAAAGTACTATATCTATTTGAGTGTTGCTAAGGGGATAGGCAAGGTTGGTAACAATAGCACCTAAGGAAAGGTTGAGTTATCTTGATACTATAAAGTGTACTTTACTATGTTGCACAATGATGAGACAATGTATTGTTTATACTAGTAAGACTGAAGACTAAACTAGTAGGCTTGATTGAGCAAAGAATGGACAAATCATATTTAAGCCAAGTAATGTTAGTGTCGACCGAGTCAGTGTATGCCGAGAAAAATTTTAGTGTCGACCGAGTCAGTGTATGCCGAGAAAAATTTTAGTGTCGACCGAACAACAGTTAATTTCCGAGGAAGACAGTCTAAGCCGAGGAAACATTTTTAGTAATGACCGAGCTTTCTTCATGAAGACCATGTAATTCATCACTGTATTGACCAAGCATCAGCAATTTTATATTTGAAGAGAATTTAGTTTTGGAGCTGGCATTGTTGAATTCTTGGATTATGTAAAATGTGTTGACTTTATTTATTGATTGTTTGAAAGCATTAAATGCACTGTAAAATGTTTTATTGTAACTCTTTAAGAGATTTGAGATTATTCTAGAAAAGGAGCTGAAGAACATGAAGTGGGTAGATTCAATGAATCTGACCTAACCCTAAGATCTACGAATGAGATTGAGTGACAAAAGATGAGTTAACCTAATTGAGGAAAGTATAAAGGGAACCTAAGCATTTGGATAGGCAAGTGCATGGGTGAACAGAGAATGTTGGAAGATCAATAAAGTTTGATTAACTGTATAAGAAGAAAAGGTTGAAGGAGAATTGTGATGGTTGCTTGAAGAAAAGGTCCCAGTAGATCAGATATGGAGATGGAAAAGTTTTAAAGTCATTAAACCAACATTAGTGTATGGAATCAGATCTAATATTTGCAAACTGAGTTCTATATTTTTCAGATAAATACTGCTGCTACTTTCTAACCATTGTAATAGTCAAAATCCTTTTAATAGAGGTTGACCTAACAATCATATGTTAAATCCTTTGAACAAGGTTTCATTCTAATAGAGTGTATATAAGTCCTATGACAAGGCTCACTTTTAATGGGGTGATTGAAATCCTTTAACCTGGTCACACCTGACAGTGTGTATTATAACCTTTGACAGGGTTGGCTTTTTACCGAGCTCACTTCAGAAGAGTGAAAATAATAGTAGCATGTTACAAAGTGGTTTTTCCCAAATTGGGTTTCCACTATAAATCTAGTGTTAATACTTGTGTGAATGTTTTGGTTTGAAGATTTCTGTGTTTTGCAAGTTAAGTTACAGTTGGGTAGTGGACTGCATTGTTATATGTTTCTATTATTGAATCAGTGATGACCGAGTTTGTTTTGGTTATTGGATCTTATTTAAAGAAAAGTTTTTGAGATTATTTTATACATCAAGACCTGAGAACAATTGATTCAGCCCCCGTCTCTATTGTTCTAAATCATATTAACAGAACTATATGGATGGAAGTGTCATACTCCTATCAAATGGGATAGAGTAGAGAATAGGATCATCATTGGTCCTAAAATGCTGAGAGAGATGGATGAACAAATGAATCTGATTAGAGTTTGGTTGAAGGAAGCAACTGATAGGAAAAAGAGTTATGTAGATAGAAACCATACTTTCAAACAGTTTTTGGAAGGTGAATTTTTTTTTTTGCATGTGAGACTACATAAAATATCAATTTCTTTTGGCAAGTCTTCGAAGCTTGCACCGAGATATGTTGGTCCATTTGATGTTTTGGAGGTTATCAACCTCGTTGCCTACAGACTTTCTCTACCACCCACTCTTTCCAGAATCCATAATGTTTTTCATGTTTCCTTGTTGAAACCATACCATCCAGATGCATCTCATATTCTAGATTGGCATGCATTGTAGGTTTAGTATTTGTGGGTGGTGCTGGTGCAGCCTGCCTGCCTCGTTGATCAGAATACCATCAAGGTGCATGACAAAGATGTAGTTCAATATAAGGTCCAATAGGACCAATTCCCTATTGACAATGCTACTTGGGAAGATGTGAAAGACATGCATAGATCATTTTCATAGTTATTTTCTTAGTTTTATTTCTATTATGTTTATGCTTTAAGTTTAGTAGTGAAATTCTTTATATGTTTCAATAAGACATCGGGTCTATGTCATAACACAATTTGATGCTCTCAATTTATAGGACTATTTGTGTGATTTATTTTGACATATGTTGACTTGATTGAATGTTTTCAAATTAAGTTATTTGTAATAAATGATTAGGACATAGTGTTGTTATGTTTCTTTAGTTATTTTATGATGCAATGAAAATGATATCATGAATGGAATTTGAATTGAGTTATGAAATGTTATTCATTGATATTATTATGAAATGTAAATCAAATATACATTTCAATTTGAATTTGAATTAAGGGAACTAACCTACTGATGATCTTGTGAGTTTGAGCATGATTGATAGGGAGGTTGAAGACAAAAATGTGATCCAGGTAGAAGGATTTATCTCCTCGACAAGGGTGAGATCGGAATAATGGTTGCAAGCACACACTGCTTAATTTTCTTTTAAAATTTTATGAGTTTATGAAATTAGCTCGTAAAGTGAATGTTTGGGTAAAATAGTACTATTCATTTTCTTTCACTTTCTCTTGCTCGAATGTTGAATTAATTTTTGTGCGACTGCTTTAAGTTAAACTTTTTGTTATCTAGGCAAAAAAAAATTGGTTGTTTTCTTTTTGTATTGCTAAAAAGGTTTTAAATTTAGTTAATTTGGAATTATTCAGATATAATTAAATTTTCTTTATTTAATGAGAATATAGTTTCATATAAATTCATGTTTTTTTCAATCTCTCATTTTGATGATACCTTTTTAATAAGACATCGAGGACAATGTACTTTCTAAGGGGGGAAGGATGTCATAATAAAAAACCTATCCTCCGTAATATACAAAAATAAGAGACGTTTACACCATATTTTGGGGAATGTGCGCACAGATTGGGGAGACTAATAAATTCACCTTTTTGACTCTTTTGCCGATCCTTAGAACTTGTTACTCACAGTCAACAATCTTTGGTGCTATAAATCTATGAGCCCACACAAAATTAAGGGAGCTTATTTTGAGAAAAGATGGGCATGCATAGGAAGGGAGAAAGGAAGAAATTCAATCAGAAGAGAAGGATAGAAGCATTTCCACAACTCTATATTTTTTTAAAAATCAAGTTCCTTCCTTAGTTGGAAATTTTCATGTACAAGAAATTGTAGTAATTAGTATTTGTGCATTCAGATTAACATTTTTACTTCTGAAATTATGTCTTTTTCTTGTAGCAAAGTGATTTTATAGATCTATTTATGTAAAAAGTATTAGGAAAGGAAGAAATAGGAAAAATCATATCATTTAAGAATAGAAAAATGAATCTAATATTTATATGCAAAGATATTAGATTAGAAAAGATGGGTAGTTTTAAAATTCTGAAATTTTCTTATTGATGAACTTCTTTTGCAAAATTATTAGAAGTAAAATAGAAGAACTAAGTTCAAGAAATTATTGAAAAGTTTAGTAAAATTCATTTTCTAAATGTGCAATTTCCAAAATAATTTTAGTGACATAGAAAAGAAAAAACCAGATTTAGACGTAAACACCTTCGTTATAAACTTACACTCGTTTGTAAACCATATTTCATCATAACATAGAAGATGAAATCTGTGAATTGTTGAAAGATGTTCTAGATATCTGAAAATGGTTATTATTTCTGATTTAAAATATAGTGAATTTTTTTGAGTTATGTTCTAGAAAACAAAGTTGCAGATTAGTTCTTTAAATTTGCTCAAAATTTACATGTATCTTCCAGTAAGAAATAGATCTAGAGATCTGATTTTTCTTAGAAAGATATAAATCTTTCTTCATTAAAAATATGGAACAATATGTATGTTAAAGTAATTTTAAAACTGAAACTCGAAACTTATTTCTTATCCTTTAACTTCAACATGATTACCAAAGATGAAATTAAGAAATTCTTAATTTAGCTATTTTTCAAGAATGAATTATTAATTTTATTGTAATTAATTTCTGAGAAAAGGAAATTATATATTGATTGAAAAAAAATATTCTAATCATAAAAATTTGACTACATGGTCGTTTCTGTTAAAATAAAAAGGATGAATTAGCAAATGATATTACTTAAATTTATGATATTTTAGTTTTGCTTTTTGTTTTGAGAAAAGATATCTTGGAGAAAGGGTGCCGAATATGGTGAAACAAAGAACGGTAAATATTACTTTCTTTTACCTCCCAGTAGAAATCTGGTGTAAAATTCTTACGCCTAAGCTATGTAAACACATAATGGAATTTGCATTGGTTATTTATTTTCTCTCTGCCATATATGTGTAAGTTCTACTTTATGTATAAAAAGTACTTAGTTCACAACTTGCACCAGATTCCTTTCTGATCCATTAGTGCCGAGGTGATAGATCACTCGAATAGGGTTGGTGTGCTCTTCATTTCAAGATGAGCCCTAGTGGAGCTAACCACTCTGTGGTCAGGTGGAGTAAATGCCTAGATCACATTTCTGTCTCTAGATTTCATATGGACGACTGACTATCCAATGGCATAGGAGATATGAATATGCGGATGGACAACTGATAGTTTGATGGCATATATTTATGGATATCTTGTATCATTTCAACCTTATGAACATGTACTGTATTGTATTTTTATCTATGTACTTTGATTTTTTATGTGCGATAGTATCATCGACATTCTTTATGTAATATTTACTCATGTTGTACTATTTAATAGTATGTCAAATTTTATCTATTCTTTTGAGGGTATTTGACACTCTGTTAAACTATTGTAATTTCTTTTAAATATAAATGAAATTTATTTTGTGGAAAAGTCTTTATATCTTGTAGACTTTGAATTTTGACTTTGACTTTTTGGGATTTCTATTTTAGACCTTACACATCTCTTTTGAGTAAGAAACGGTCTTTACACTAGGCCAACACTTCAACCATAGATGAAGTGCATACCATAGGGGCCAGATGATAAGGATGGGGGTCAACTAGTATACTATATAGGACGTGTCACAGGTCATTGCACCTATTCCTGGGGCATGATTTTAAATGTGCATGCATTAAGTTGAGGCTACTGCCCCTTGCATAGCACACAAAGAAGAGGTATGGCACCAAGGAACCTGGTTGAACACTTGAGCCTTCTTTCAAGATCCTCACAAAAATGAGTATAGGCTTAAAACTATCCCCATGTATAGTTCCTAGAGATCTAAGAGATAAAATTAAGTACTCTAATATAAATTGAGAGCCCAAAATTGACATTCATTAATCTAAAGATGAAAATTAAATATAGGAAGATTGAATGGGGATAGTTGCCTCTCACAACAATAGGATGAGTTGCCAAAATAGATTCGACACTTCTCTTAACAATTCCTACATGATGACAACCTATGTGAACAAGTGGCAATTGAACATGGATGACTAAGTAGGATTAATAAGCCTAAGTGTAAATAAATTAAATAAATACACTAACAGATTTGAAATATTAACATCAACTAAAATACATGCAAAGCAAGTATGACCAAAAAATTTACTCACATCATCCAACTTTAACAATTTACCAAAACTATTACCAATAACCTCATGTGCTTCATCGGGGTAGAACTAAAGGGGAAGAAAAGGCAAATCAATCCATGCTTAGAAAATTAATCCTTCCAATCCAACATTTCTTTTCCTAGAGGAATTATGGGAGAAACAACAAAACATGGGATCAATGTCTTAATAAAACTCTTCATTTTCTTAGAAGTAGCAACCTTAGCACTAGTAATAGAAAGTATAACTTTCCTAATAAGGTCTACATTAGAAGCATGATGAGTAGACCTATATAACACACCAAGTGTATCAAACCCTAACTTTGGAGTAAAGTCAATGAGACTTGAGCATTGATAAAATGCTTCATAAATTCACACAATCAAATCCCTGACTACAACCATCACAATACTACCATCATTGGGATAAGAGAAAACCTCATCAAGTGATGAAAACTCCACAACCAAGTTGACCTAAGGTAGATTTGTAGTAGATGACAATAGACTAAGGAGGCATGAAAGAGAAGAATTTTAAAATTGCATTGGGTGGGTGTGATCAACAAACATATTTAGAGCATTTTCCATTCTTTTGAAGAGTAGTTGGGTTAGTATGTAATTTTGATAATTTAATTGTTGATCATGGATATTTTGTTAGGGGGTGAAAACCACTAGCATTCCATGTGGTGATCGAAATTTCTTAGCAAAGGGTATGTTGTCTTCCTTCAATCTCAACAAATAATTGTTAATTGATGGTTGTCCTATTATATTGATAGTTTCTTCCTACTTTGATTTAATTATTTTCTCTCAAGATTCTTTCCAATTTTGAACATATTTTTAATATTTTTAATATTGATTGATTAATCCTTTAGATATTTATAGATTTAAAATAATCCTTCATGTCATTAAATTTCATTTATGCATGTATGTGTGAATGTGTGTATAATGTAAAATATGAATTTTCATTGAAAAAATACAAGGTATAAATCTATGAAGATAATTCATTCAACATATATATGTAAATTATATGATGGGATGAACAATAGTTAAAAATTGAGATATAGTAGGAATCACACATGAGTGGGGTTCAACCATTTTTCTCCTTCTTTTACATATGGCTTGATATGTTTTTCCAAAGTGTAATAAGTAATGTACAAGTGATTTTTATATTTAAAAGTAGAAAATTGACATTAATATAATAAAATTGTACTTTACATAGTCATAGCGTCTAAAATTTGATCAGTAATAATAGCATAGTATATTTAAGATTTTTCACTAAAGAAACTGTCATGTAGATAAGTCCCAATTTTATTTATCCACAAGGATAGGTTTTAAGACATAGGTTGAAGTGTCCAAACCAATTATATTCAAATAAATCAGAATATCAATAGTCATCTTTGCAAAAAAAGATCAAATCTACAATTTCAATTATTTTTTTTAATACAAAAATATAAATAATACAAAGTAACATTTATATTTTTAAGACATAGACTATAATAAAAAATTTTTACAAAAGCTTTTAAAAAATAGATCACCAAAGATCCTTTGTCAACAAATAGTATACATCATATTTGACCAGCATAATCGTCCTTTCTATTAATTTTAAAATTCACTCAAAATATTTTTTTAAATAATTATCTATGTCAAATCATATTTTGTAAGTCTAGTAAATAAATAATTTCCTTAGTCATGGTATTTGAATATTTTTGCTTTACTATCATTCAATTCTGCAACTAATTTGTTTCTTATATATAAAAAATAAACTGATGCTTATGATCCATAGAGAAAGTAAGATAAGAAAAATTCTTTTATAATGATAAGGAATTCTTAACGACCTTTGAGAAAGAGGTCACAACTGTTCGTTACTTCGTAGTGACTAATGTAAATTGCACAATTTCTTGTTCGAATCTTATCCACTTATCCTTAAACCCCAAAAGGGAGCTAAATTGTAGCTGGTCTCTCGTTAAAGAAGAAGACAAGCTTATCCAAAAAAGACTCCCCTACATCAAGTCAGACCACTTTTCACTTCCTACTGCGTCACTTCTTTTTGCAACACTGCAAAAATTATCCTTTTGGAGCATGCTTATGAAAATTTATGATTAAGGACGTTCAAAATGTTAGATGATCCTTTTGAACTAAAAGAATTTTTCGCAATATTAGCATGATTTGGATAGTTAAATTACTTTGTGTCCATAGATTTTAACTTTTGCAAATGTGGAAAACAAGCAGATTTCAAATGCTTTTTTATCCTTAAAAGGTTCTTTCTTATCTTCTTTGTACAAGATTTTGTTCGGATTGCAAATCACATTGACTGGGTCAAAAAAGATTTCTTTCATTGTTTCACCGTTGCTCAAACGCTTTATATATTCCTCCTCAAATGGTTTACATACCACCAATAACTCGTCTTTGGACATTGTACTTCAGTGTAAAGTGTGGAAGTTAAGCATGGCTTCTCCTATTGATACATCAACCTTATTTTGGCCTTGACAAGGCTACGCTAGAAGTTTATTACTGGATCAAGTTGTTCTTTCCTCTCCCTCAATGGCTTCAGGAAATCTTATTCTATAAAAAAATATTATAATATCTTGGAGGAGAAGGTTTCTGACGCTATTGAGGAGAGGTCGAAAGCAACTATGATTCATCAGTATTTTTTAATTTCTTAAGAAGTTCAAAATATGAATTGTTACATTTCTTTGGTCGAGAAAACTATTAATAGACTTTAATTATTTCTCAAGGTTCTATTAAATTTCAAATTTACCAACAGGGGTAGGGTAGTAATCCACTTAGTTTTAGATCAAACAAGATTATTTTCAAAATTAGAGATGGCTTTGCAAGATTGCAGAAGATTTAAGGAGGACCAATTCTTAAAGATTTCATTATTCTTGATCATGAATTTATTTTTCTTGTCTTCATTTTAAAGAAAAATAATTTGGTGTCTTTTGAGATTGATATTTTCATCTTAAATATTACATATTTCAATTTGGAGAAAGATTTTCTATTGGTATTAAAATTTCATTCAATTCATACATAAAAATAATTAAAATGTGTCTAATTTTTATAACTAAATTAAAGAGGATTTATTGTAAAAGAAATTTCAACTTTCAAAACATTATATAGTTGTATTAGTAAATCAAGTATCTAGCCAAATTTCTCACAAAATCATTTTTAACATTTATTGTTTCATCATAGTATAAGAAAATGTGAGATGTATACTCTTCTTCTTTCTAACAAAGCATTAATTCAAGGAATGTAGATACATAAATGTAGGTATTCCTATTCTATGAAAACATTTCTTACTTCAAATATTATTATACAAATAAATCTAAGTGAGAGTGCCTTTCTTTGTAAGAAAAATATTATTATAACATAGTTTAACTAAATTGTTTTGTGACGGGGAAGAATGAGAAGAAGTTAAGTATCTTATTTTATCACATAAGTGTAAAATGTAGATGTCATCCGAATGAGTTAATCCTCCTTATTAGTACTTGACGATAGGCTAAGCAAGTACTATTGTATCCATTTTTTAATTTCTTTGTGATGCCCAAAAGTTCGGGTCAAAACACAACCAACAAATTTTTTTTAAAAGGTAAAGAGATGTCATGATCGACGTTGCGGTATAAGAATGACCATGATAACGTGGCCATAATGTTTCAGGTGTTCAACCAAGATGAGGTTGAAACCAAAGATGTCAGACAATAACGACATAATCGTAGAAAGTTGACAACTATCTTCTCAATCAAAATCGTCGATCAAAAGATTTACAAAGTCCATAGGTGAAAAAAGAGAAAAGGATATTGACGATATCATTAATTTAAATTTAGATTCCGACATAATCATAAGTTGGCAATATTTACCACCTCAATCAGATTGGTCTCGATATAAACATATTTGGAATATAGTTAACCTATTATAGGATTTCGTTATCATTCCATCTCTCTTTGTTCACCTATGGACTTTGTAAATCTTTTGATCGACGATTTTGATCGAGAAGAAGGTTGTCAACTTTCTACGATTATGTCGTTATTGTCTGACATCTTTGGTTTCAACCTCATCTTGGTTGAACACCTGAAACATTATGGCCACATTATCATGGTCATTCTTATACCACAACGTCGATCATGACATCTCTTTACCTTTTAAAAAAAATTTGTTGGTTGTGTTTTGACCCGAACTTTTCTACCTCACCCAAATTTTTGACCTCATCCGGGGCCTCTAAAGCCTTCAAAACTGAGTTCAAAGTTTCTGTACCCTGCTGCCAATATCAAAAATCTTCAATATCTTCCAATATACACTTGATCTGGCAATGAAACTTTACTGGCAGACTTATATGACCAAAATGAACCTCCAAGAAAGAAATCAGATCATTCTGAGCACATACGAAAATTACCAAAAATAGTAAATTTCCATAAATAGTATCTCTGCACAAAATAGCCCTTATTGAAAATAAAAACAAAAATATTTTTGGGTGATGCAAGATTGGTCTTACACCCAGGATGCTCCTGCATCAGACACCTAGGGTAATTTGAGAAGTGACCCTGTCACGACTCAGGTGTGCAGAGGAAAACCAAGACGGTTAACCTCCACCCTTGTTAGCCATGATGAATCTTCAACAGGTCATCCTTTCCACTTGACCAGATATTCTTCATATGTCCTGTTCCTTGTGCTTCTGCCAACATGACTGTCCAGTATATCCTCGATCTCCTTAGTGTCTGAACTAGTTGCTGGAATACTCCACTGTGCTGTTGTGATCTCATCTTCAACACCTCCTTCATGATACTCTGTCAGATCTGAAATGTTAAACACTAGTGAAATATTTATTTTAGTAGGCAATTCTACCTCATATGCATTTCCTGAATCATGCTTCTTCAATATCTTACATGGTCCAAACTTTTTCATTTTCAGCTTGTTATATGTACCAACCGAAAATCGCTCCTTCCGCAAATGAACCATGACTTCATCTCCAACTTGAAATTCTTTATACCTCCTTTTCTCATCTGCCTTAGCCTTATACTATGCGTTCATCTTGGTAATATGCTTCCTCACCTCCCCATGGATGTTCTTCAAGTGTTCTGCAAAATCTTCAGCTTCAGCACTACTTATTTCTCCTTTATCTATCTTCCTCAATTCAGATGCATTTCTTGGACTACTTCCATATACAATCTGGAATGGTGATTTACTAGTGCTCATGTTGACAGAATTATTGTATGCAAATTCTGCCTATGGTAAAATCAAATCCCATCCTGTTGGCTTATCTCCAACCAAACATCTCAGCAAATTTCCCAAACTTCTATTCACCACCTCTGTCTGTCCATCAGTCTGTGGATGATGTGATGAACTAAACTTCAAATCTATCTTCAACTTCTTCCATAATGTACACCAGAAATAGCCAACAAACTTAGTGTCCCGATCTGAAACTATGGTCCTTGGCAAACCATGAAGTCCTCACTACTTCTCTGAAAAACAATTCTGCTACATGAACAGCATCATTAGTCTTCTTGCAGGGAATGAAATGTGCCATTTTTGAAATCGGTCAACTACTACAAAATTGAATCATGTCCCCGCTGTGTCCTTGGTAAACCAAGAACAAAGTCCATACTGATATCCTCCCAAGGCTTCTCTGGTATAGGTAATGGCTGATACAACTCTGTATTCTGCTTCACTCCTTTCGCCATCTGACATACTCTGCAACTTTGTACAAACTTCTTCACATCTTGCTGCAATTGTGGCCAATAATAATTCTCACCAACCAAAGCAAGGGTTTTATCACGACCAAAATGTCCAGCCAATCCTCCACTATGCTTCTCCTTGATGAGATTCTCCCTCATAGAACTTTGTGGAATGCACAACTGACTCCCTCTGAATAGCATATCATCTTGGATGATAAAATCCAGCCATTTCCTCCTGTCTAGAGTAATAGGTTCTGTACAAGCCTTCCAAGCTTCACCAAAATCAGGATCCTCTGGATACCAAATTCTTGAGTTCCTTGAACCCAACCACCTCAATCTGCATCTCTGTCAGCAATAGTTGCCTTCTGCTAAGAGCATCTAAAACCCTATTAGACTTTCCACTTCTGTGTTTCAAAATAAATGTATAACTCTTCTGCATAAAACTCAACCCATTTCAAATGCCTTTGATTCAATTTTCTTTGACTATTCAAATATTGCAAAGCTTGATGATCAGTATACAAAACAAACTCCTTAGGAAGCAGATAATGTCTCCACTTTTTTAATGCCTGAACTATAGCATAAAATTTCTGATCATAAACACAATATTTCCTCCTTGGCATCATTTAACTTCTCACTAAATAAGCAACAGGTTTACCTTCTTGGCTCATAACAGCTCCTATTGCAGTACCACTAGCATCACAATCTACTTGAAACACCTTATTTAAATCTTGAAGTGCTAAAATAGGTTGTTCTGTAACTTTTGTTTCAACAATTGAAAACTCTTTTCCGCCCCATTAGTCCACTTAAATTCTTTTCTATCCCCTCTCATTGTTTCAGTCAAGGGTCCACAAATACTGTTAAAGTTTCTGATAAACTTTCTGTAAAAGGCTAGCTAGACCATGAAAAGATCTTACCTCAGTAGCATTCCTTGGAGTAGGCCATTCAAGAATAGCCTGTACCTTCTCTGGGTCCATTTTTAGACCTTCTGCTGAAACTTAAAATCTCAAATACACTAACTCTTTCTTCATAAAACTGCACTTTTTCAAATTAATCAACAATTTCTCTTCTCTCAACTTCTCAATACCATACGAATATGCGTCATATGCTCCTCCAATGTCTTACTAAAGATCAAAATATCATCTAGGTAAACAAGGACAAACTTACCCAGAAATTCTTTCAGAACCTCGTTCATGAGCCGCATGAAAGTGCTCGGTGCATTGGTTAGCCCAAAACGCATGACTAACCACTCATATAGTCCTTCCTTTGTCTTAAAGGCAGTCTTCCATTCATCTCCTTCTCTGATCTGAATCTGGTGATATCCACTCTTCAGATCTATCTTTGAGAAATACACAGCTCCACTCAAACAATCCATAATATCATCCATTCTAGTGCAATGGAAACATGTACTGATTGTAATCTTGTTTACTGCCCTAGAATCTGTACACATCCTCCGTTCTCCATTCTTTTTTGGTGCTAATTACCGCTGGTACAGCACAGGGACTCGGACTCTCTCGAATCAATCCTTTCTGTAACAACTCATGTACTTGTTTGTTTCAACTCCTCACTTTCTGCAGGTGTCATTCTATGTGCTGCCTTATTTGGCAAACTCGCTCCTGGGATCAAGTCTATCTGATGACTGATCTTCCTGACTGGTGGTATCCATCAGGCACGTTATCGGATACAATATCCTGAAACTCATTCAACAAATCTGCAACTTCTACAGGAACATCTTCTACTTCCTCTTTACCCAGCTTTTAGAATTAAAGCAAAACCTTACATGCTCATGCCTCATACCATCTAGGAAATTTCTTCCATCAACAAAAGTTATCCTTGCATTACCACATACCTTTTCTTCAATCTTCTTCAATGGTTTTAGCTTATGTCGCACTCCATCCTTTGTCAGGGAATAGGTATTCGCACGACCATCAT
>BSBK01009174.1:140000-143587 GCA_027943335.1 Chamaecyparis obtusa
GAAGATGTTCCTGTAGAAGTTGCAGATTTGTTGAATGAGTTTCAAGATATTGTATCCGATAACATGCCTGATGGATTACCACCAGTCAGGAAGATCAGTCATCAGATGGACTTGATCCCAGGAGCGAGTTTTCCGAACAAGGTAGCACACAGAATGACACCTGCAGAAAGTGAGGAGTTGAACAGACAAGTACATGAGTTGTTACAGAAAGGATTGATCCGTGAGAGTCTGAGTCCCTATACTGTACCAGCGGTATTAGCACCAAAGAAGAATGGAGAATGGAGGATGTGTACAGATTCTAGGGCAATAAACAAGATCACAATCAAGTACAGGTTTCCATTCGCCACGAATGGATGATATTATGGATTGTTTGAGTGGAGCTGTGTATTTTTCAAAGATAGATCTAAAAAGTGGATATCATCAGATTCGGATCAGAGAAGGAGATGAATGGAAGATTTTCTTCAAGACAAAAGAAGGACTGTATGAGTGGTTAGTCATGCCTTTTGGGCTAACCAATGCACCGAGCACTTTCATGCGGCTCATGAACGAGGTTCTGAAAGAATTTCTGGGTAAGTTTGACATTATTTACCTAGATGATATTCTGATCTTTAGTAAGACATTGGAGGAGCATATGATGCATATTTGTATGGTATTTGAGAAGCTGAGAGAAGAGAAATTGTTGATTAATTTGAAGAAGTGTAGTTTTGTGAAAAAAGAGTTGGTGTATTTGGGGTTTGTAGTTTCAGGAGAAGGTCTAAAATGGACCCAGAGAAGGTACAGGCTATCCTTGAATGGCCTACGCCAAGGAGTGCTACTAAGGTAAGATCTTTTCATGGTCTAGCTAGCTTTTACAGAAAGTTTATCAGAAATTTTAGCAGTATTTGTGGACCCTTGACTGAAACAATGAGAGGGGATAGAAAAGAGTTTAAGTGGACTAATGGGGCAGAAAAGAGTTTTTAATTATTGAAACAAAAAGTTACAGAACAACCTATTTTAGCACTTCCAGATTTTAATAAGGTGTTTCAAGTAGATTGTGATGCTAGTGGTACTGCAATAGGAGCTGTTATGAGCCAAGAAGGTAAACCTGTTGCGTATTTCAGTGAGAAGTTAAATGATGCCAAGAGAAAGTATTCTATTTATGATCAGGAATTTTATGCTATAGTTCAGGCAATTGAAAAAGTGGAGGCACTATCTGCTTCCTAAGGAGTTTGTTTTGTATACTGATCATCAAGCTTTGCAATATTTGATAGTCAAGGAAAGTTGAATTAGAGGCATTTAAAATGGGTTGAGTTTTTGCAGAGTTATACATTTGTTTTGAAACACAGGAGTGGAAAGTCTAATAGGGTTGCAGATGCTCTTAGCAGAAGGCAACTATTTCTGATAGAAATGCCGATTGAAGTGGTTGGGTTCAAGGAACTCAAGAATTTGTATCCAGAGGATCCTGATTTTGGTGAAGCTTGGAAAGCTTGTACGGAACCTGTTACTCTAGACAGGACGAAATGGTTGGATTTCATCATCCAGGATGATATGCTATTCAGAGGGAGTCAGTTGTGCATTCCACGAAGTTCTATGAGGGAGAATCTCATCAAGGAGAAGCATAGCGGAGGATTGGCTGGATATTTTGTTCGTGATAAAACCCTTGGTTTGGTTAGTGAGAATTATTATTGGCCACAGTTGTAGCAAGATGTGAAGAAGTTTGTACAGAGTTGCCAAGTATGTCAGATGGCGAAAGGAGTGAAGTAGAATACAGGATTGTATCAGCCATTACCTGTACCAGAGAAGCCTTGGGAGGATATCAGCATGGACTTTGTTCTTGGTTTTACCGAGGACACAGCGGGGACACGATTCAATTTTTGTGGTGGTTGACAGATTTTCAAAGATGACACATTTTATTCCCTGCAAGAAGACTAATGATACTGTTCATGTAGCAGAATTGTTTTTCAGAGAAGTAGTGAGACTTCATAGTTGGCCAAAGACCATAGTTTCAAATCGGGACACTAAGTTTGTTGGATATTTCTAGCGTACATTATGGAAGAAGTTGAAGATAGATTTGAAGTTCAGTTCATCACATCATCCACAGACTGATGGACAGACAGAGGTGGTGAATAGGAGTTTGGAAAATTTGCTGAGATGTTTGGTTGGAGATAAACCAACAGGATGGGATTTGATTTTACCACAGGCGAAATTTGCATACAATAATTCTGTCAACAGGAGCACTGGTAAATCACCATTCCAGATTGTATATGGAAGTAGTCTAAGAAATGCATCTGAATTGAGGAAGATAGATAAAGGAGAAATAAGTAGTGTTGAAGCTGAATATTTTACAGAACACTTGAAGAACATCCATGGGGAGGTGAGGAAGCATATTACCAAGATGAACGCACAGTATAAGGCTAAGGCAGACTAGAAAAGGAGGTATAAGGAATTTCAGGTCGGTGATGAAGTCATGGTTTATTTGCGGAAGGAGCAGTTTCCAGTTGGTACGTATAACAAGCTAAAAATGAAGAAGTTTGGGCCATGTAAGATACTGAAGAAACATGATTTAGGAAATGCATATGAGGTAGAATTGCCTACTGAGCTGAATATTTCACTAGTGTTTAACATTTCAGATTTGATGGAGTATCATGAAGGAGGTGTTGAAGATGAGATCATAGTAGCACAGTGGAGTATCCCAGCAACTAGTTCAGACGCTAAGGAGATTGAAGATATACTAGATAGTGGTGTTGGCAGAAGCACAAGGAACAGGACATATGAAGAATATCTGGTCAAGTGGAAAGGATGACCTGTTGAAGATTCATCATGGCTAACAAAGGAGGAGGTTAACCGTCTTGGTTTTCCTCTACACACCTGAGTCGTGACAGGGTCACTTCTCAAATTACCGTGGGTGTCTGAGTGCAGGAGCATCCTGGGTGTAAGAGCAATCTTGCATCACCCAAAAATATTTATATTTTTATTTTCAATAAGGGTTATTTTGTGCAGAGCTGCTATTTATGGAAAGTTACTATTTTTGGTAATTTTCGTATGTGCTCAGAATGATTTGATTTCTTTCTTGGAGGTTCATTTTGGTCATATAAGTCTGTCAGTAAAGTTTCATTGCCAGATCAAGTATATATTGGAAGATATTGAAGTTTTTCGGTATTGGCAGCAGGGTACAGAAACTTTGAACTCAGTTTTGAAGGCTTTAGAGGCCCGGATGAGGTTAAAAATTTGGGTGACGGGTGCTTGCGCGGGTCAAACCTGTAGAGCACTTCGTGGCATTTCTGAAATGGGGTTATAATAGCCGATCGGGTCAACTGGTGATGACTTATGGTCTTCGAAAGTTGGGCCACCTGAAATGGCGAAAAATAATTTTCTTCAAAATTTTTGTTCGGGTTTTAAAGGTTATCTTGAGGCCGACTATGATGTAATGAAATGTAAAATAAAATAATTCTAAGTTTGGTCGGCCTTATTGGCTAAATTTCTGGAACCTTCCCAGGCGGTGAAAAATTGCCTATATAAGGAAGGCTGTATTATTGTCTTAGGCAGTTCAGAATAGTTCTGGGTAGTAGATCTGGGTAATAGTTTGAGGCTTTGTCCTACGGAATATT
>BSBK01009175.1:0-97500 GCA_027943335.1 Chamaecyparis obtusa
CTACACACACATATATATATATATATAGACATGTATATATACATGTATATATATATATGTACATATGTACATATATATATATATATACATACATATATATATATGTACATATAGATATATATATGTATGTACATATAGATGTATATATGTATGTACATATATATATATGTATGTACATATATATATATGTATGTACATATATATATATATATGTACATATATATATATATATGTACATATATATATATATATGTACATATATATATATATGTATATATATACTATATATATATATATGTACGTACATAATATATATATATATGTACGTACATATATATATATAGATATGTACGTACATATATATATATGTACGTACATACATATATATATATATATATATATATATATATATATATATATATATATATATATGTACGTACATATATATATATGTATGTACGTACATATATATATATATATGTATATATATATATATCTATATATATAGATATATATGTACGTACATAATATATATATATGTACGTACATTTAATATATATATGTACATACATAATATATATATGTACGTACATAATATATATATATGTACATATATATATATATATATATATATATATATATATATATATATACATATATATGTATATATATGTACATATATATGTATATATATATATATATATGTGTGTGTGTAGATATATATATATATATATATATATATATACATATATATATATATACATGTATATATATATATACATGTGTATATATATATACATGTATATATATATATACATGTAGATATATATATGTATGTATATATATCTCTATAGATATATATACATGTATATATATATACATGTATATATATATATACATGTATATATATATACATGTATATATATATACATGTATATATATATATATACACATATATACATGTATATACATATATATATATATGTATGTATATATATATACATGTATATATATATGTATATATATATATATAGACACATGCATATATATATATATATATGATTTAATATTTATCATATGTATCATAGTCGACTGAAAATTATCGAGGCTCACATTATATATATTATGCAATCACTATTAAGATTGACTTAGTCAATTGCTTGATCAGATGATAAGCAGTAATTTATGGTTATTGTAACACATTGGTTAATGTGTTACAATAACTACTAACTAGTGGTTATTTGTATCAATGTGTAAGACAATGAAATGATGCCAGTCAACCGATAATGAAATGATGTCAGTCATGTCTATTCATATTCATGATAATGAAACAATGTCAGTCATGTTAGTCAAGCTCGTATAAATGGATTCCCTAGCTCATGGGTAATCAATGATACTCCAAGAAAGTAATAGTAGTGGTAATATGAAGAGAACGAACCAAGGGCATATGCCATGTAGAAAAATGGTAACAGAAAATAAACATTACATGATGCCCTAGCTCATAATAAAATAGTGAGAATTTAGTAAATGCCATAATCAAATCCCTACCTGAATGAGCTTCCATTTAATAAGGAGAGGAAAAGACAAGTTTCAAAAACCAAAATCGAAGATCAGACACCCAAGTCTAGATAAAAAATGCAACCCCTATACACAGTGTCGAATCCGTCCTGGCTGATGAGGTTTTGCGCACTGCAACTCTTGAAAAAATTCATTGTGGTAGTAATGAAATCTTTTTTTTAAAGTTATGCCCATGCTTGTCGAAATTTTGATGTACACCTTAGTGGTCTAACTTTCAACTAACATGGGCATGGATTACAAGAAAATGAAAGTTTTCCTTCTATAATCCAACCAACCAAAACCTTTTATTTCATGGTCAAAAATTTTGGTAGAAAAACTAGATCAAATGTACTAGTGTCAGTGCCAAAATTGCTCCAAAGGGTCTTCCAAATGTATCCAACATTTTTATTGTCTTGGTTAGAGATAATACTCATCGATAATCCATGCAATCTGAAAATTTCCATAAAGAAAAGATCTTCTATATGTAGTGCATCTGATGTCTTTCTACAATGTACAAAATGTGCTATTTTAGAAAATATATCCACAACAACAAATATAGAATTATTACCTCTTACTATCTTCGGTAACCCAAGAACAAAATCCATACTTATATCAATCCAAGGTTTCTTTGGAATAGAAATCGGTGTATACAATCTAGTATTCTAACTTACTCCTTTTGCAACTTGACAAATTCCACAACTTTTCACAAATTTCTAAACATCTTTATACAATTGTGGCCAAAAGTATTTCTCCTTAACAAAATTCAATGTCTTATCAACACCAAAATGTCCAGCCAAACCACTACTATGTTTCTCCTTTATCAAATTAGTTCTCATTGATCCTCTCAGTGTACACATCTGAATACCTTTAAACAACATACCTTCTTGAGTAAAATATTCTTCCCATTTAGTACTCAGTTGATCTTGAATAAGTGATTTGCACTTTCTCCATGGCTCAGAAAAATCAGGATCAAATTCATAAGAATCTCTCATGTCATCAAAACCAAGAACTTCATTTTTCATCTCGGTCATCAAAGATCTTCTTCTACTCAATGCATCTCCAACTCGATTAGTGACACCACTCTTATGATTTATCACAAATGTATAACTATGAAAATACTCGACCCATTTCATATGTCTCTGATTCAACTTATTCTGAATACCCAAATACTATAAAGATTTATGATTGGTATACAACACAAATTCAGTTGGTATCAAATAATGTCTCCCTTTCTTCAGTGCTTGACCAATAGCATAGAATTCTTGATCATACATAGAGTATTTCATTTTGCATCATTCAAATTTTCACTAAAGAAAGCAGTAGGTTCACCTTCTTGACTCAACACAACTCCTATTGCACTTCCACTTGCATCACATTCCACTTGAAATACCTTATTGAAATTAGGAAATGCCAATACAAGCAATTCAACAACCTTTTGCTTTAGATATCAAAAATTTTAGCAGCTCCATGTGTCTACTTTAATTCTCTTTTACCTCCTCTCATAGTCTCAATTGTAGCATTAAAAATTAAACTAAAATTCCTAATGAACTTTCTATAAAAATTTTCCAAACCATGAAATTATCTTACCTCATTAGCATTCTCAGGTGTAGGTCAATTCAAGAAAGCTTCAACCTTTTCAGGATCTATCTTCAAACCATCAGCTAAAATCACAAATCCCAAATACATAATCTACACTTTCGTGAATGAACACCTTTTCAAATTTATCATCAACTTTTCTTCTTTCAACCTTTGCAATACTTATTTAATATGCAACAAATGTTCTTCTTTGGTCTTACTTAATATCAAAATATCATCTAGGTATACAATCACAAATTTACTTAAGAATTTCTTCAAAACTTCATTCTTTAACCTCATAAAAGTACTCATTGCTTTAGTTAAACCACAAGGCATAACCAACCACTCATACAAACCTTCTTTTATCTTAAAAGAAGTCTTCCACTCACCACCTTCTTTGATTCTGATCTGATGATACCCAATTTTCAAATCAATTTTGGTAAAATACTTTCCTTCGATCCAACTGTCCATTATGTCACCCATTCTCACTATAGGAAACCTATATTTCACTATTATCTAATTGATTACTCTTGAATCAGTACACATTCACCATTTTCCATTCTTCTTAGGTGCCAATATAGCAATTACTTCACAAGGACTCAATTTTTTTTGGATCAAACCTTTCTACAACAATTCTTGAATCTATCTTTTTAATTCTTGATTCTCAGTAGGTGTCAACTGATGTGGTGTTTTATTCGGTAAACTAGTTCTATAGATTAGATCCATGAAATGATTAATGCTTTTTTTTTTGTGGAAAACCATCAGGTACATTATTAGAAATAATTTCACTATACTCTATGAGTAACTTATCAATCTCCTCAGGGATACTATCCTTTGTTTTCTTACTCCTTTTGTTAGGAATCACAGCAAAACATACATCATTCTTCTTGAAATCGTTAACAAACTTTCTTCCTTCCATCAAGAAAAATTTCACAAATGTAAAAATATTATTAGCAGGTTCTTCAATCAAAGGTAACAAGATTTGTCTTCTTCCATTAGCCAAAATATTATATTTATGCAATCTTCCATCATATATAGCATGTATATCATATTGCCAAGGTCCACCCAAAAAAATATGCCAACAATCCATAGGCATGATATAACATAACACCTTATCATAGTACTTTTCAATTTTTAAATTCACATAACATTGTTCATTTACCAAGAGTGTATTCTCATCTTTGATCCATAAAATTTGATAGGGCTTCGGATGTTCCAATCTTTTCAACTGAAACTTTGTAACCATTTCCTCAAATGCCAACTTCTCTGAGCTACCATTGTCAATGATTACCTTCCAAACTTCATTAGAAACTCTACATCTAGTTCTGAACAAACTTTTTCCTTACCAGATCTTCCTTATTACTTTCACTCCAAAGTGCTATCCTTACCATCAAGTTCTTTTCCTTCTCAGATTCATTTAGTGACTCTTCTTGCACCAAAGCATTTCTACTACTATCGACCTTCTTACTTGCATGTGTAAACTCAAATGATCTATGTCCTTCTTCTCCACAATTGTAACAAGCTCCTCGGAAATCACCTCTATTATAACCACCTTAGTAGTTATTGCCTCTGCCTCTAGATGAACTTTCAGCTTTCCACTCAGTCTTGCATTTATCAAGATTTGTTTTTTTGGGTTTAGATCTACCATTTTCAACATAAGATCTACCTCTTCCTCTATGGAATCTACCTCCTCTACTTCTTTGTCTTTGTTCATGTCTCTTGATCGATTTCTCCTCATCTTTCAATGCAAATTGATAAGCTTCTTCAATATTTTTTAATTTGACCAAACTAATTTCTTCTTGGATGGAAACTCTCAATCCATTCAAGTACCTAGCAATTCTTTCCACATCATCTTCATCATGCCCATATATCATATCTAATCTATAGAATTTCTCAGTATATTCTTTTATTGAGCTCTCTTTCTGCCTCAAACTTTACATTTGCCTAACTAGGTTAATCTGATAATCACAAGGTAAGAACTTTCCTTTCAATTTAATCACCATCTTATTCTATACCTTTATTTTTTCTTTGCCTTTCCTCTTTGTGTCCAATTCTAGATGTTTCCACCACAAGGATGCATGAATTTTCAAATTTGTGCTTGAAATTTTCACTTTCTTTTCTTTAGGAAAATTTTCATATTCAAAGTACTTTTGCATCTCAGTGATCTAGTCCACCAATTCATCAAAATCTAATTTCCCACTATCTTCAAGAGGGTTAAAGTGTGGTGTAGAATTCTAATTTGTCAGAGCTTTCAACAATATTTCCTCACCTTGATCCATTAGTGGTGCAGTTTCTACACCAACTTGTTCTTCCTTAATTTGATCATCACTAACATCTTCAAGATGTCTTCCTCTTCTTTGGGTTGTTTCAACAACTTCGAATCTAGAAGCAATTTGTCTCAACATGTCTACTAATCTTGGATCTGCATCTCACCTCCCACGAACCATCTTGAAACCCTCTACAATTGTAGGATAGATTGCAATATTCTACCCCGCATTAAATCAACTAGGGTTTGACAAGAAGGAATCCTCAAACCTAGATTCGCAAACCTAGATCCAGATCTAACCTCAATTTGATACCACCTGATGCAAGGGAGGATGGGGAGAGGGGCCAAAGGCACACTCTAACTAGATCCACCTTGCAGAGATCACACATGGAAGAAAAAAACACATAAGTGAGAGAGAGAGAGAGAGAGAAAATAACTTCATAGATTTATTCCAATTGAATCATACATGTCAAGTTGTAAGGCCTACCTAGTTTAGGCTAGTTATTACAATTCAAGTACAGAAGTCCTCCAACATGCGAGGATTTGAAACAGTCTCTAATATTCTATCTTCTATAACAAATTGACTCCCTAAACTACAAGCAATTACTACAATATATACAAGAGGCTACTAAACAAGTCATCCTTTAGATCCACCATCAATAGAAGGAATGAACAGATCTAGGTCAACATGCTTCCCAATGATAGATACCATAATTAAATCCATGACCATAATTAATTGCAAGAGTTGGCCTCAATAGGAAATTAAAAAAAACAACTTGATAAGAAAGGATAACCGAGCAACAAGGAAATTCATCAAGTGCTAGAGAGATAAATGACCAAACCTAGTAAATAAAGGAATTTGAGCAACACTGACCCAACTTGGTCAAAGAAGGAACCGAGCAACATAGGAAAACACAAACATATTTTTGGTGACATAGGATTTCCAAGGACCCAAGATTCTCCTGCATCAATTATACTATCAAAAATGTAATTATGTATTGATTACACTTTATTTTTATATAATCTAACATATTTAAAATTTTTCATAGGTTGCCTGAGACATCGAAGGCAACAAAGGAAACACTAAAAATACAATGGTGGAACAAAGTAGGATCTTGTAGTTGTATAAAAATTGTCACATGAATTGTAAGTATCAATACATGAAACTTTGTATCGAAATAATAAATTACAAATAAGTTTTTCTTTATCATGCAATAGAAGGAAAATTCATGATATTATACAAAAATGAAGGGCTTTGAGTACAATAGAGTGCCCACACAATATGACATGACAATTTCCTTCTAGTAAGGCTATAGAGTCATGGTTGAATGCATAAAAGGCTTTAGGTGGAAAACACAAGATTCCAGTGCATTTGACACACATGTGAATAATGTAAATGAAGATTATTTTAAATTGAATACTTGTGCAATCTATTCAATATTAATTTACACCATAAAGTGACTATGTACCTATTTATTTTAAATAAAAAATCAATGATAACAATGGAAAATATATTTTAATGCATCCTCTTGAGGGTTGAGCACAACCTATATGAGAAGGTCATGGTGTGCATCCCAATACTCAAGGTATTCATGTTCTATCCAAAAATTTTAATGTAATTATTAATATAATTAAACATTTTTAATTTCAATTGGTGTGGTAATCAATGTAACCTTTTCTATTTTTACTTTAGAACATGTAGAGCATGATAAAAAAGTTGAGAATGATCGTGAATGTGATGTGCCCCCCATCAGATAAAGAGGACCACTTTTATTCTTTTAAATGAATTTAATTTTAATTGTTGTATTGATTAATGTAACCTTTCGTATTTCAACTCTAGAGGATTTAGAGGGTGTTGAACATGTTGAGGATGACACTAGATGACATGATCAGGAAGATTATGTAGCCCCGTCAGGTAAAGATCACCCCTATACTGTTCTTTTAATTAATGAAATACTTGTAATAATAGTAAAAAAAACTTATCAATTTAACCCATTTATATTTTTATTGTAGTAGAGCCCTCTTTGCATACACCTCCACATCATGTCACTAGGAATACATTAAGATCACAATTAGAGGACATAACAACTAAAGAGGGGAGAAATGATGGAGAAAATGATTCTCCACTTCTGATTTACTTAGATTAAAAAAAATAAAAGAAATGATTGTTATCATGTTATGTTTTAATGAATGAATTTTATGTGGTAATGAAATTTATGTGATAATGAATGAATGTTATATTTTATTAATAGATAAAATAATGAATGAATTTTATATCCTAATAGGGAATTTAGAGTGATGTTAAGGGGGGGAGGGGAGGCCAGATGAGATTCCACCTTTACATGGTTGGCCCTACTAAGTAGATAATATTAAACTATTATTGAAACAAAGATAAGTTCAATAAGGTAATGCACTCTCTATGTATTTCATTATCTTGCACTATTAATATTGTAAGAATTATCCTAAGGAAATGAATGTGATTCCAAGATATAAAAGCTCAAGAGATATCATAAATAAGAGAGACAAGATAGTATGATCAAATGAATAATTCCATAAAGATAAAATGATAATGGATAATAGATATATACAATATAGATATGCCTGAATATATTGGCAATGTATGATAAATAGAAGATATAGAAGTGATAATCTATGAACTAGAAAAGGTGTAGTCACATGTCCATTAAAGGTGGATCATCCTCCATTTTACATAAAAGTATGTACACAATAATGAGAGGATGATAGTGTGATAAGAGCACTGAAGGTAGATCTCACACACAAAGAGTTATGAGATCACAATTATCACCACCTAAAGTAGAAATTATCCTAACCATGTGCTAAAATGAAATGCAAACTCATAGGTGTCTCAAAGACAAATAATAGGCAAAATGCATTATCCTAAGTAAAATTAAGTAAAGTGTACTTAGTAAATAATTAATTACACTAACACCCCCCTTAAGTGAAACTTAGGGGAATGCACTTTAGCTCACAATGATGTATGACAATCCATGATGAGACCTAGCTACTAGGCCATGTTAGGTACCCATGTACAAACTACAAATGAAAAAGATATGTAATGTAATCTCTCATAAAGAGGAGAAAGAGGGAAAAACTGAACCCCAAATAGAGATATAAGTACAATAATAGAAAATTAGAGACAAAACCTTGTGTGAGGAAAATATCCCCCATAAGAGAGATTAGAGAAGTCAAATGACTCCCCAAGAAGTAATATCCTTCACCCCCAATAGATCTCACAACTAAAGAAACTTTCTCTCAGTGAAAGGTTTGGTGAAGATGTCTACAACCTTCTCTACTACTCATGTATCAGATGTCTGATGAAGTGCATATGAACATCAATGTGTTTGGTTTATTGATGCTAGAATAGATGTCTAGAGATCTCTATAGCACCTTGATTATAACAATGAATGACTATAGGTTTTGGAATACTAAAAAAAAAAATCCTTTAGGATATGATGAATCCAAATAGCCTCTATAGCTACAGTAACAATCCCTCAATACTCACCCTTTGTCAAAGAGAGAGCAGTAGCATGCTACTTCTTAGTCTTCCAACAAATGTGGCCTGAACAAAGATGAATCATGTGACCTAAAGTAGAATTGAAAAAATCAAGATCAACTACCCAATCTGAGTCTATATATCCAACCATCTAAAGTACTATACCTACTGCATGGTAAATCCCATGTATATGTATACCATATATGTAGTGTATAATATGCATTTAGATTCCTTCCAATGAATCTCACATGTCTCTTGCATAAAGAGAGAAACCATCCCAACTACAAAGGATATGTCAACATGTGTATGTGTCAAGTAGATGAGAATTCCAACAATTTTTTTTGTACAATGTAGCATTAACAAGTGGTGTGGAACACTTAGCCTCTAACTTGACACCTGAAAGAAAGGTAGTGGTTTCAGCCTTGCAATGACTCATGTGAAATCGAGTAAGTAAATCAAGAGCATACTTTGGCTGAGAAAGTGTGATCTTTGTTGAGGATGTTAGAATAACTAAGAGGGGGCTGAATCAGTTATCCACAGTCCCAAATACAAAAGGTACCACTTAAAACTTATTCAGCTAAATTCTAAGTTGGGTAAAACAAAAATACTAAACTATCTATGACTTTACCAATTACTAGTTAATTGCTCATAGTGATTACCGACCAAATCAAATATGCAACATGTAAAGTATGATATCCAAACAATCACAACATAAACACATAACACAAGAGATTTAATGTGTAAACCCCGCAAAGGGAAAAGCTACTTGGGACCCGGTAACCCAAAATATTTTCACTCTTCTGAAGTGAGATCGGTGAAGAGCCAACCCAATTAAAGGTTACAAAACACACTGTAAGGTGTGACCTTGTTACAGGATTTAACACTAACAATTATTTTCTAACTAACATTCACTATGGGTTTGACATGATAATAATGTACATTCTATGAATGATATATAAGACTTTCAAGTCTATTCAGTTAAGATATTTTATATGTTTACAATGGTTAAAATGTAACAATAGGTGATCTCAATACAATACAACTTGATTTGTAGATATTCAGATCTATTCTTAAGTCCATACAAATCCTTTGATCAATATTTCTATCCAGTTCATCAACATTCAATAACTTACTATCCCTCGGTAAAAGCTCTCTCATGCTCGGTTAACTCTACAGTTTGGTTCTTCTTCAACCAATTTGATTAGGAAAGCATGAAGAAATGTTTACGTGATATCTCTACAGTCTCCTTCCTCTAGCATTAGTTTCACTATGAAACTCTAGTCTCTTAAATAGACAAGTAAACTATTTTCTTCTTATCCATCAAATTTTGCTGCTTAATCACCTTTGTTGATTTTTCCACTTGAACTTTCCTTAGCTGATGTGTCAGTAACACATTTTTTTTCTATCCATTAGATCTTCTCTGAATTTTGTTAGCCATTGATTTCGTAACAAACTTTATCTTCCACCCTGATTTTGAGGTACTTTCCAGCTCATCAATTTTTGTCGGCTAAACTGATCATTTAGTTCTTTTGTCCATCCTTGGTTGACAAAGAAATGTGTCGGTGAACAAAAGCTTGTTTGATATTGTCACTTAGTATATACTACATTGGCTCGGTGTATACTGGAATGCTTCATTAACCGACCACACTACTTTGCAACATTTTGCTTCCAACTTCATAATAGATTAATGCAACATAATCAAGTCAACAATATGAAGTCATAGACTCATCACTAAGTTACCAAGAGTATTCCTTATCCTCATCTATCATATCCATCTTCCTCTATGTAGATATCTTTGTTCTTCATCTTTTCTCTCCTCTTTACATATGTTTAGATATTTGCAACTAACATGATAAGTACTGTCAAAACTAGTTGACATCAATGACAATGTAAAAATTGATTCAATTATCTTACATAACAATTCAGTGCATGGTGATCTCTAATCACTTAAAGTTCATGAATTAGGTTCTCAATCAGTTGTAGTTCATCAATCTCTCCCTTTGGCATTGATGGCAACTCAAACATATGAAATATACCATACACATACCAAACATGTATTCTAAAACTATGTAATAAATGTTGTAATCTCTCCATAGCTTAATATGTTTAATCACTATGTTACATGATAGTATTACATGTACAAATTATCTTTTACAGATTTGATCTTTAGCAGTTCTCAGATTAGCTCTCCCTAACTTCTTCAGTTTATCTCTCATTTAAGATATTCTTTAACTTATCTACTTTTCTGATAATCCCTTTGATAACAATCTTTGTCTGATATTTCATTAACTTCTCTCCCTTTGACAACAATGCCAAAGAAACAAAAAAACATACAACTCTATATTAGCCATGTGACTCTTTGTTGTTCGGTCCCTATATTGTGCATGCACCAAATGTATCTTTGTATAGTGATATGCAAATAGTTGTTCCTGAAATCTTTCACAACCTTAGATAGAATCCAAAGTGTGAACTATGTTGCATCAACATGAATGATCTTCTGATAAGATTAGGCTGATGCAACCTCCAGATCACATTAGTGACCGGTAGATAGGGGACAAACCCCAAGTCTAGTCCTCAAGTATTCAAAAGTTTCCTTCGGCAGAGGCTTGGTAAATATGTCAACAAGTTTCCCTTTCGATGTAATATATTCCAATTTAACTTACTTCTCCTGTACTTGTTCTCTTAAGTAGTGATACTTAATAGAGATTTTCTTGGTCTTTGAGTTCATTACAAGATTCTTTGAAATGTTTATTGGACTTGTGTTGTCACAATATATAATCACCAGCTTAGTGATCACCTCATTCATACCTTCCAATACTTGCTTGATGTAGGCAATGTTTGAATAGTTTGTAGCAGCAACAACATACTCTACTTTAGCAGTAGAGTGAGAAATAAAAGGTTGTTTCTTACTCATCCAAGTAACAAGTCTTTCACCAAAGAAAAAAGCTCCTCTGGTGGTACTCTTTCTGTCATCTATATTTCCAGCCCAATCAGCATCGGTGTAGACTCTTAGTTCAAACTTTCCTTCCTTAGGATACCATAATCCATAGTCCTCAATTTTCTTCAGGTATCCTAAGATTCTTTTTGTAGCAACCATGTGTGACTCTATAGGATTTGCTAAAAATCTAGCAATTATCCCCACAACATGTGCAATGTCTAGTCTACTATGTACTGTATACATCAATTTACCAATCATTGATCGATAGAGCATCTGGTTCACCTCCGTAGTTTCATCTTCCTTAGTTAGTTTGTAGCCTGTGACCATTGATGTTCCAACTGGTTTAGCATCTTCCATGCCAAATTTTCATAGTATTTCCTTTATGTATTTGGATTGTGTGATGAATATTCCATTATTCTACTAAATAACCTAAAAGCCTAGAAAGAAATTAATCTCTCCAAACATAGAAATTTTGAATTCTTTTCTCATCTCAATAGAAAATGATTTACAGATATAATCTTGTCCTCCAAAAATAATATCATCCACACATATTTCAGCAATCAAAATAGTGTCATCAAACTCACCTTTCAGATACAAATTATTGTTTTCACTAGTTCTAACAAAACCAATACTTAACGAGTATGAAGCCTTTCATACTAGCCTCTTGGTGCTTTCTTTAAACCATATAAATATTTCTGTAGTCTACATACCATATCTTTCCTATCTAGATCAACAAACCCTTCTAGCTATTCTATGTAGACGTCCTCTTCTAGTATCCCATTCAAAAATATAGATTTAACATCCATTTGATAAACTTTAAACTTCTTATGTGCTGCATAGGCCAGTAACGTTCAAACTCCTTCTAGTCTAGAAACAGGTGCAAAGGTTTCACCATAATCTATTCATTCCTCATGTGCATACCACTTGCAAACTAGTCTAGATTTATTCCTTGTAACTTCTCCATTTTCATTCAGCTTGTTCCTAAAAATTCATTTAGTACCGATAACATTCTTATCCTTAGGTCTAGCTGATAAGGTCCATGTCTTGTTTTTCTCTATTTTTTCTATCTCTTCATTCATTGCATTTACCCATTCTTCATTCTTCAATGAAACTTTAACATTTTTCAGTTCAAATTCACAAACTAAGCATGTACCTTGCTTGATTTACTTCTTGTCTACATGCCAGCTTGCTTGTTGCCAATGATTTGGTTCTTAGGATGATGTCTTCTAAAAAATCTTTCCAGCACATGATCTCTATTAGGAATAGTCCCAAAAGATAACTGAGAGGGGGGGGGGGAGGGGGTGAATCAGTTATCTACAAGTTTAGATTCTTTATCCAATTAAGTATACTTAAACATAAGAATAAACCAATGAAAGAACACATGAAAACAACAATATTTTGGTTACAAGGAAACAAAAATATGTAAAAACCCTGATGGGAACTGACACCCACTAAAATTTTGTACTAGTGTATTATGATCCTTGCTAGAAGATCCTTAACCTTGTTAGGAGTTTCTTTACAATATATTTAGTACAGTGGACCTGGTCAAGGGTCAGACCTTGTTAGGAGTCTTTTACAATAGTCCATATTAGGGGAGAGGATGCACTATCCGAGAGCTCACTGGTCAAAGGGGCGAAGGCTACAATCTTCTGAATAACAAAGACACACTATATCTAGATCTTGGTGAACTGTGCTTAGACTTTCTATCTGGATCAGTTCCAATGTATAGCACAAACATTTTACTTGGTCACATAAACCTTCTTCTGATGGCTCAATACTACAAACACTCTTCTCTTCTCTTCTTAATCAACTCTTTAGCCACACACAAGCAATAACAAATGACTGTCTATAAATATCTTACTTCTAAATGACATAATCAACTTAGCCTATTAGACCCATCTTGAAAACATATTAGAGAAACCATAATAAACTCCAATAACAATTTAGTCAGCTCTACTAAGCATGCAACACATTTTGGGACTTGTCTAATAAGATAATTGTAAATGCGTGCTACACACTATCGGCTCTACCAAAACAACTGTATCTTTCTCCTTAAGCTAAATTACTTCATGCACTCTTAACCGAACATCAATAACACTCCTCTAAGCTTAATTCCAAGGGTGCATACCCAAATGATAGGCGCAACTCTAGAACCAATAAAATCTCTATCAGCTCTTCTGAATAAACACAGGAAACTACTAGTAGCGAATAGAGATTGCATAACTTTACTTCTACTGATCATCAAACTCTACATCCTATTAGGAATGAATGTTGAATTTTTGGTAGTCATTCTGTAGTAGTTGTTTTTGCATTCATGACTATGATTGTCATTGATGTCAACACATTGATCTTCTGGAGACTTGCAGAGAAGCAGATAGTGTTTGGATTAGCGCACATGAGATATTGTAGTTCAAGCTATGTGATGTTGAGGATATATTCTTTGATATGTTATATGTTGATTGTTAATAACACAAATATTAATTCATTTATTCATGGAAGTTATGAGCATTTTGGTTTGAAGGAGTATTTAGGCAGTGTTCCTAAGTAGCGGTTTGTGGAAATTGGATGATATCTCCTAATCGGGATGGAATCTAGTTTTGTGCAGTTAAAGGGGAGTGAGAGACACATTGATAGTGATGTGGATGATAGTGCAAAATTTGAGGTCACATGAATGGAGAATTATTGTATTTGGAAGCAAATAGTTTTGTGTAATTTTGTTGTAGTGTGTGGAAACTTTTATTTTGTAATTGTGTACCGACTCATTTATAATTACTTGAGTGAGGTATAAAAGAAGGAATGTTTTTCCTTGATGTAGTATGGTTGAATATGAATGTATGCATGAAGTGAAGAAAAGAGCTAATGTAGTTGTGTGAAAGTGTGAAGGAAGACATGCGAAGTACAGAGATTTGAAAGTGAGATCTGGTGTAGCAGTGAGTGTGGTTTGGCATAGTGAGAAAGGAGGTAAAATATTTGACATTATTTTGTTGAATAATCTTGAGATTAGTTGGACAGTGTGTTTAGTGGTCTTTCCATTGAAGTTGTTTGGGTAGTGGGTCCTTCTATCTTCCACAACTCTTAACAGGGTTAGAATCTTTTAATAGGGATTCAAAACCTCCTAACCAAGATTCATATGTACTAAATTTATTTCATAAGACTCCTAATAGAGTCCATCCTTTCACTAAGAATATTCATATTAGTGCATCTTTTGTGGGCATCATTGCCATTGGGGTTTACTCTTTGATCAAGAGGTTCCCTAGTCAACATATCTTGTGTCATTTTGTTATTGTGTATGAATATCTTTCTATGGTTGATAATTATATTGCTTACATGGTTAAATTCTGTTGAAGTTGATAAAAGTTATAATTATCAAATAACTCATTCACCCCCTGTCTCAGTTATCTTGGTGGACTTTACTTTCTAACAATTAGTATTAGAGCAACAAGTCCTTGAAAGAAAAGTTTAATAGCCTAAGGAGACCCGTAGTGAATTTTAGGAAAGAAAGCCCTAAGTTTTATGGTGTAAATTTTGACAGCTGGAAAGGAAAGATGAAGACACATATACTATGTTTAGGACCAGGTTATTGGTTAATTACAAAGAATGATAAGACTATCATTGAAGAGGATGATCTTGAAACATGTTTTGCTGATGAAAGAGATCTATTCATGTGTAACATACTTGCAAGAGAAGCACTTTTGATAGCCCTTCTAGAGAATGAGTCTAGTCAGGTAAAATGTTTAAAAAAATCTCATGAAATTTGGAAAGCTTTACACTCTACTTTTGAAGGTGATGAACATGTAAAGAAAGTTAGATTACATAATTGGATATGTGCATTTGAAGATATAATAATGATGGAAGATGAATCTGTTAGATGCTATATTGGTAGAATGTCATAAATTGTTGCAAGCATAAAATCTTGTGGAGGAACAAAGATAGAGAATGAAGTGATATGGAAAATTCTGAGGACATTGACTCTTGTATTTAAGTAGACAACATAGATTATTGAACAAGTTATACCTTGTACTTTAGACTTTACAAGAGGACTCTTCTTGGAAGATTGGAAGCAGTAGAAATGAACCCAAGGTTATTAGGAGACTTGCCTAGAATGGAAAGAGCATTCAGTGCTCTTAGTGTTCACCCTACTTTGTTAAGAAGCATCAGTGTGAGTGGAGATTATGCTGGGGGCAGTAGATCTAGAAATGAAGAAGACATGAAGATTGAAGAAGGTATTTCCTTTCTTGTGAAGAGAGAAGTAGACGGTAAGAAAATATTTAAATGTTGGACTTGTCAAGCAAATGGTCATTTTGCATCTAAGTTTCCTAAGAGAGTTAAAAAGTACATAAACAATTTCAAGCCTAGAAGATCTAAGGAATGTTATTATGCTAATGATGAAGATCTTGAAACTATTATAGAAAAAACTCTAAGTGAAAGTGATACTGAGAATAATGATGACATAGGATTTGTAGCAATTAAAGAAGAGAATCTTGGAACTCATGATAAGGAAGAAAAAGCCCTAGTTTCTCAAGTTGAAAAAAAAATTGATTGGATTATAGATAGTGGTTTCTCACATCATATGACTAGATACATGAAAAGGTTCATAAAGTTTAACAATTATGATGGAGGAGTTGTTAAAGTTGGAAACAATGCACCTTGTTTGATTAAAGGTATAGGATCCATTACCCTTGATGGAAAGACTAATACTGATGATGTTTACTTTGTGGATGGATTGAAACATAATATTTTGAGTGTTTGATAGTTATTTGATAAGGGATATCAAGTTTGGTTTACTGAGAAAATGATGAAGGGTGCTCCTCTTAATACCACAAACACATAACAGAAACAGAGAAACAACAACAATATGCAAGAACAGAGAATTGGCTTCTTATTATCTCCACAAATGTGGAATTAAAAACTTTCAGAATTACAATATGAAAAGCCACATGAGAATTCCCTTACAATATTCTATAGGACAAAGCCTTGAATTATTACCCAGATCTACTACCCAGAACTATTCTGAACTGCCTAAGACAATAATACAGCCTTCCTTATATAGGCAATTTTTCCACCACCTGGAAGGTTCCAAAATTTTAGCCAATAAGGCCGACCAAACTTAGAACTAGTTTATTTTACATTTTATTACATCATAGTCGGCTCAAGATAACCTTTGAAACTCGAACATAAATTTTGAAGAAAATTATTTTTCACCATTTCAGGTGGCCCAACTTCTGAAGACCGTAAGTCATCACCAGTTGACCCGATCGACTATTATAACCCCATTTCAAAAATGCCACGAAGCACTCTACAGGCTTGACCTACACAAGCGCCTATCACCCAAATTTTTGACCTCATCTGGGGCCTCTAAAGCCTTCAAAACTGAGTTCAAAGTTTCTATACCTTGCTGCCAATACTGAAAATCTTCAATATCTTCCAATATACACTTGATTTGGAAATGAAACTTTATTGGCAGACTTATATGACCAAAATGAACCTCCAAGAAAGAAATCAGATCATTCTGAGCACATACAAAAATTACCAAAAATAGTAACTTTCCATAAATAGTAGCTCTGCACAAAATAGCCCTTATTGAATATAAAAATAGATATATATATATATATATTTTGTGTGATTGAAGATTGCTCTTACACCCAGGATGCTCCTGCATTAGACACCCAGGGTAATTTGAGAAGTGACCCTGTCACGACTTAGGTGTGCAGAGGAAAACCAAGACGGTTAAGCTCCTCCTTTGTTAGCCATGATGAATCTTCTACAGGTCATCCTTTCCATTTGACCAGATACTCTTCATATGTCCTATTCCTTGCGCTTCTGCCAACATGACTGTCCAGTATGTCTTCAATCTCCTTGATATTTGAACTGGTTGCTGGAATACTCCACTGTGCTGCTGCAACCTCATCTTCAACACCTCCTTCATGATACTTTGTCAAATCTGAAATGTTAAACACTGGTGAAATATTTAGCTCACTAGGCAATTCTACCTCATATGCATTTCCTGAATCATGCTTCTTCAATATCTTACATGGTCCAAACTTCTTCATTTTTAGCTTGTTATATGTACCAACCGGAAATCGCTCCTTCCGCAAATGAACCATGACTTCATCCCCATCCTGAAATTCCTTATGCCTCCTTTTCTCAACTACCTTAGCCTTATATTGCGTATTCATCTTGGTAATATGCTTCCTCACCTCCTCATGGATGTTCTTCAAATGTTCTACAAAATCCTCAGCCTCAGCACTACTTATTTCTCCTTTATCTATCTTTCTCAATTCAGATGCATTTCTTGGACTACTTCCATATACAATCTGGAATGGTGATTTATGAGTGCTCCTATTGACAAAATTATTGTATGCAAATTATGCCTGTGGTAAAATCAAATCCCATCCTGTTGGCTTATCCCCAACCAAACATCTCAGCAGATTTCCCAAACTTCTATTCACCACCTTTGTCTGTCCATCAGTCTGTGGATGATGTGATGAACTGAACTTCAAATCTGTCTTCAACTTCTTCCACAATGTCCGCCAGAAATATCCAACAAACTTAGTATCTCGATCTGAAACTATGGTCTTTGGTAAACCATGTAGTCTCACCACTTCTCTGAAAAACAATTCTGCCACATGAACAACATCATTAGTCTTCTTACAAGGAATGAAATGAGCCATCTTCAAAAATCTATCAACTACTACAAAAATTGAATCATGTCCTGGCTGTGTCCTCGGTAAACCAAGAACAAAGTCCATACTGATATCCTCCCAAGGCTTCTCTGGTATAGGCAATGGCTGATACAACCCTGTATTCTGCTTCACTCCTTTCACCATCTGACATACTCTACAACTCTGTACAAACTTCTTCACATCTTACTACAACTGTGGCCAATAATAATTCTCACTAACCAAACCAAGGGTTTTATCACGACCAAAATGTCTAGCCAATCCTCCGCTATGCTTCTCCTTGATGAGATTCTCCCTCATAAAACTTTTTGGAATGCACAACTAACTCCCTCTGAATAGCATATCATCCTGGATGATGAAATCCAACCATTTCCTCCTATCTAGAGTAACAGGTTCTGTACAAGCTTTCCAAGCTTCAACAAAATCAAGATCCTCTAGATACAAATTATTGAGTTCCTTGAACCCAACCACTTCAATCTGCATTTATGTCAGCAATAGTTGCCTTCTGCTAAGAGCATCTGCAACCCTATTAGACTTTCCACTCCTGTGTTTCAAAACAAATGTATAACTTTGCAAAAACTCAACCCATTTCAAATGCCTCTGATTCAACTTTCCTTGACTATTCAAATATTGCAAAGCTTGATGATCAGTATACAAAAAAAACTCCTTAGGATGTAGATAATGTCTCCACTTCTTTAATGTCTGAACTATAGCATAAAATTCCTGATCATAAACAGAATATTTCCTCTTGGCATCATTTAACTTCTCATTGAAATAAGCAATAGGTTTACCTTCTTGTCTCATAACAGCTCCTATTGCAGTACCACTAGCATCACAATCTACTTGAAACAACTTATTAAAATCTGGAAGTGCTAAAATAGGTTGTTCTGTAACTTTTTGTTTCAACAATTGAAAACTCTTTTCTGCCCCATTAGTCCACTTAAACTCTTTTCTATCCCCTCTCATTGTTTCAGTCAAGGGTCCACAAATACTGTTAAAATTTCTGATAAAATTTCTGTAAAAGCTAGCTAGACCATGAAAAGATCTTACCTCAGTAGCACTCCTTGGAGTAGACCATGCAAGGATAGCCTGTACCTTCTCTGGGTCCATTTTTAGACATTCTCCTGAAACTACAAACCCCAAATACACCAACTCTTTCTTCACAAAACTGCACTTCTTCAAATTAATCAACAATTTCTCTTCACTCAACTTCTCAAATACCATACAAATATGCATCATATGCTCATCCAATGTCTTACTAAAGATCAAAATATCATCTAGGTAAACAATGACAAACTTACCCAGAAATTCTTTCAAAACCTCGTTCATGAGCCGCATGAAAGTGCTCGGTGCATTGGTTAGCCCAAAAGGCATGACTAACCACTCATATAGTCCTTCCTTTGTCTTGAAGGAAGTCTTCCATTCATCTCCTTCTCTGATCTGAATCTGATGATATCCACTCTTCAGATCTATCTTTGAGAAATACACAGCTCCACTCAAACAGTCCATAATATCATCCATTCGTGGCAATGGAAACCTGTACTTGATTGTGATCTTGTTTATTGCCCTAGAATCTATACACATCCTCCATTCTCCATTCTTCTTTGGTGCTAATACCGCTGGTAAAGCAGAGGGACTCAGACTCTCATAGATCAATCCTTTCTGTAACAGTTCATGTACTTATATGTTCAACTCCTCACTTTTTGCAGGTGTCATTCTATGTGCTGCCTTATTTGATGAACTCGCTCCTGGGATCAAGTCTATCTGATGTTTAATCTTCCTGACTTGTGGTAATCCATTAGGCACGTTATCAGATACAATATCTTGAAACTCATTCAACAAATCTGCAACTTCTACAAGAACATCTTCTACTTCCTCTTTACTAGCTTTTGGAATTAAAGAAAAACATACATGCTCATGCCTCATACCATCTAGGAAATTTCTTCCATCAACAAAAGTTATTCTTGCATTACCACATACCTTTTCTTCAGTCTCCTTCAATGGTTTTAGCTTATGTCGCACTCCATCCTTTGTCAGGGAATAGGTATTCGCATGACCATCATGTACATCACATTTGTCAAACTGCCATGGTCTACCCAACAACATATGACATGCATCCATAGATATGATATCATTTTATACCTCATCTTGGTATCCACCAATCTTGAACTTCACTAGGCATTGTTCATTGACCATGACCTTGTGGTCATCCTATACCCAGGCAATCTGATATGGATGTGGGTGTTTCTGTCTCTTGAGCTTCAACTTTGTCACCATCTCTTCTGACACCAAATTGTCAGTGCTTCCACTATCAATAATCACATCACAATATTTACCTTCACACTTGCACCTGGTGCGAAACAGGCTCCTCCTTTGCCCAGATTCATTCTCACCACTCAACAAGACTCTTATGTTAATCAACGTTTCTCCTCTTTCAGCATCTTCAAAATTTGATGATCTAGCATCTTCATCTACATGTGCAACTCTAGCCTGGCCTTCATTTCTCCTATCTATTCTTCCTTGGCATTGAGGACATTCAAATGCCCTATGACCTTCTTCTCCACATTGAAAACATGTTCCACGGAAGCCACCTCTTCTAGATCCTTCTCCTCTCCCTCTTCCTCTCTGATCTCTATTATTCTGATCCTGGAAGTGATTGGAATTATTTCCTCACTGATTCTAACTGCTAATGGCCTCATCCTTCTTTTTTGGATCTTCATTTCGGTCACCATATGACCGTCCACCAGATCGTCCACTGCGACCTCTTCCATTTTGTCTGCTCTCAAACTTCTTGTTCAACTTTTCCTTTACTTTTAGGGCAAACTGGTATGCCTCTTCAATACTGTTCATTCGAACCAGATTCAGCTCCTCCTGAATGCTTGGCCTTAACCCATTAAGGTATCAGGAAACTTTCTCCTTATTAGCTTCTGCATGGCCTATTCTGATGAGAAGTCGATAGAACTCCTCTATATACTCCTGAACAGATCTTCCTGCTTGCTTCAAACTCTGCATTTTCTTTAGTAGGTCAAGCTCATAATCAACATGAATGAACTGTCGCTTCAATTTATCCACCATCCGATTCCATCTCGTGATTTTCTCCTTTCGCCTTCTATTTCGCTCCAACTGAATCTCTTGCCACCATATCTTTGCATGACCTTTCAGTCTGTCCTTCGCAAATTTGACCCTATCAGGATCCTCAACATCTTCATACTCAAAATATTCCTCACATTCATTGATCTAGTCGATCAATTCTTCTCGGTTAAGATTTCCAGAAAATGTAGGAACCTCAATCTTAGGTCTTTTCCCAATCTTAGAAATGGCCCGAAAAAGTCTTTCTTCCTCCTGGTTCACAATTTTGACTTCTCCTTCTTGATATTCTTCTTCAGCTTCATCCTCGCTTTCATCTTTGACATTAAGATTCATTCCTCTATGAATCTCTTCTTGCAATGCTCGCACTTGTCTCTGCAGTGCCCTAACCTCAGGTGTTACAACACCAGCTCTTTTTCCATGTTCCCTTCGTGGAGGTATTTTTGCGATGCACGCTAAAACCCTAACCACGGTCCTGGTGCAAACTACCTCACAGTCGGTGATCTATTTACACACTCAAGAACTCCTTCTCTGATACCACTTGATGAAGGGTGCTCCCCTTAATACCACAAATACATAACAGAAACAGAGAAACAACAACAATATGCAAGAACGGAGAATTGGCTTCTTATTATCTCCACAAATGTGGAATTACAAACTTCCAGAATTAAACAATGCAAAGCCACATGAGCATTCCCTTACAAATATTCTGTAGGACAAAGCCTCAAATTATTACCCAGATCTACTACCCAGAACTATTCTGAACTGCCTAAGACAATAATACAGCCTTCCTTATATAGGCAATTTTTCCACCGCCTGGGAAGGTTCCAAAATTTTAGCCAATAAGGCCGACTAAACTTAGAATTATTTTATTTTACATTTTATTACATCATAGTCGGCTCAAGATAACCTTTGAAACCTGAACAAAAATTTTGAAGAAAATTATTTTCCACCATTTCAGGTGGCCCAACTTCCGAAGACCGTAAGTCATCACCAGTTGACCTGATCGGCTATTATAACCCCATTTTGGAAATGCCACGAAGCGCTCTACAGGCTTGATTTGTGCAAGCGCCTGTCACCCAAATTTTTGACCTCATCCGAGGCCTCTAAAGCCTTCAAAATTGAGTTCAAAGTTTTTGTACCTTGCTGCCAATACCGAAAATCTTCAATATCTTCCAATATACACTTGATCTGGCAATGAAACTTTATTGGCAGACTTATATGACCAAAATGAACCTCCAAGAAAGAAATCAGATCATTCTGAGCACATACAAAAATTACCAAAAATAGTAACTTTCCATAAATAGCAGCTCTGCACAAAATAGCCCTTATTGAATATAAAAATAGATTTTTTATTTTTTTTTGGGTGATGCAAGATTGCTCTTGCACCCAGGATGCTCCTACATCAGAAAACTTGTGTGATAAAGGATAAAGATAGAAATTTGATTGGAACTGGATCTAGAACCAGAGGAAATGTATTTCAGTTGAATCCTAGTGAGATGAAATGTTTGATTACTAAGATTGATGACAGTTGGTTATGGCATAGAAGGTTTTGTCACATAAATTTTGACAACATTGTGAAAGTGATTACTACACTTGTAGTAAGGGATTTGCCTAAAATTATGAAGCCTACTAACATGATTTGCAAAGAATGTGTAATGGCTAAGCAGAAGAGAAGTTCATTTCCTACTAAGAAGTTTACATCTATAGAGAAGTTGGAGATTGTTCATACAGATTTGAGTGGTCCTACCAGGACTAGATGATTCTATGGAGAAAGGTATTTTATGATTCTTGTTCCTGATTTTACAAGAATGATGAGGATTTCATTTGTTAGAGAAAAGTTTGAAGCATTTGAAAAGTTTAAGATCATTACGAATAAAGTTGAGAATGAATCTGGAAAGAAGATTAAATGTTTGAGATCTGATAGAGGTGGATAATTTACTTCTAGAGAGTTTAACACCTTTTGTGAAGTGAATGGCGTTAAAAGATAGTTTTTAGCCCCTAGAATAGCTAAACAAAATGGTATTGCAAAAAGAAGAAACAGATCAGTGACTGAAGCAGTAAGAGCTATGTTATTTGAGAATGATTTGGTGAAGATATTCTGGAGAGAAGCAGTGAACATAGTAGTGTATACAATGAACAGAGTACAAATTAGAGTAGACACAGATAAGCCACCCTATGAATTATGGTTTGGACATCCACCCTTAGTTAAGTATTTTAGAATTTTTGGAAGCAAATGTTATATAAAGAGAGATCTTGATATTGGAAAGTTTGATCCTAGAAGTGTTGAAGGTATTTTTCTTGGATATTCTTTGAAAAGAAAATTTTATAGATGTTACAATAAGAAAACTAAAACTATTGTTGAGAGTGCAAATGTTAAAGTTGATGAAAAGTTCAAAATTCAGGAAAGAATGCTTGTTTATGAATTAGATGGAGAAGCTCATCCTAAGCCTAACACTGAGACTACTAAACTATTCTATGAGACTGACAGTGATTTCATGAATGAAAGCCACAGTGAAGTCATTGAATAACCTACACTTGAAGTGAGATCAGAGATAGTGACACCTAAAAAGAATTTATCAAGAAATCATCGTATTAATTAGATTATTGGAAGCATTAAGAGAGGAGTTCTAACTCAAAATAAGGTACAAGAATAGTTATGTTTGATTTCTCAAATTGAACCTAAATCTACTAGTGAAGCTTGTGAAGATGAACATTGGATCAATGCTATGAAAGAATAACTAGATCAGATTGAAAAGAACAAGACATGGGAATTGGTCCCTAGACCTAAAGATAAGAATGTTATTGGAACTAAATGGGTATTCACAAACAAGATGAATGAACTTGGAGAAGTAGTAAGAAACACAACAAGATTGGTATGTAAGGGATACTCACAATAAGAAGGAATTGACTATGAAGAAACTTTTGCACTAGTAGCAAGAATTGAAGTAGCAAGAATGTTTTTGGCCTATGCAACTTTTAAGAAATTCAAAGTATATCAGATGGATGTGAAGTCTGCATTTCTAAATCAAGAATTGGAAGAAGAAGTCTACATTGAGAAGCCTGAAGGTTTTCCTTTGACTCAAAAAGGAGACATGGTATGTAAATTGAAGAAAGCATTATATGGACTAAAGCAAGAACCTAGAACTTGGCATGCAAGATTGGATAATTATTTGTTAAAATTGGCATTTACAAAAGGAACAGCTAATAGAAATTTGTACACAAAAGAAATTGAAAATGGTTTGTTGATTGTATTTATTTTCATTGATGACATTATTTTTGGAGTAGAAGATGAAGCTAGTGACAAATTTGCTAATGAAATGAAGACTAAATTTGAAATGAGTATGATTGGTGAAATGAAATACTTTTTGGGATTACAGATAACACAAAACAATGATGGTATCTTTGTAAGTCAGACAAAGTACTTGAATGATTTGTTGAAACTATTTGGAATGGAGAACTGTAAACTAGTTGGAACACCTATGGTAACTGGACATAAGTTATCTAGCATAGATGAAACAATGACAATTGAATAGAAGAAATACAGATCTATGATTGGAGGATTGCAGTAATTGACACATACAAGACCTAATATAGAACATTTAGTTCAAATTGTAGCAAGATTTCAAGCCAAACCTAGAGAATCACATTATGCAGCAGTAAAGAGAATACTGATATATTTAAGAGGCACAATGGACTATGGATTGTGGTATGAAAAATTTGATGACTTTACCCTATGTGCATATACAGATGCTAATTGGGAAGGTAGTGTTGATGATAAAAAGAGCACCAATGGTGGAGCATTTTTCCTTGGAGGAAGATTGGTTTCTTGGATAAGCAAGAAGAAAAATTGTATCTCACAGAGCATAGCATAAGAAGAATATGTAGCAGTGGCAAAAAATTGTAACCAGATATTTTGGATGAAGAAAATGATAAAGGGTATTGGAATAAAGTTTGTTGAGCCTCTTGTCATACATTGTGACAACACTAGCATAGTTATTATGTCTAAGAATCTTATATTACATTCTAAGACAAAGCATATAGAAATTAAGTATCATGTAGTAAGAGAGAAAGGTGCTGAGAAAGAAGTCAGACTGGAGTACATAAGCATAAAGGAGCACATAGCAGACATATTTACAAAGCCTTTTCCTAAGAATACATTTGAGTATCTGAGAGGTATGCTTGGGGTTATGCCCCAGCCTACTTTTGAATAATGATGTTATTGGTTGCATTTGTCTAGTGGTATATGAGTCTTATCCTTCTTCTGGACTGGATGTTGGCACTTCCTCTATGGGGGAGTATGTGTATCTAAGCTGAGTCATGAGGACTCTATTGAACATATTTTCTAAATAGTGTCTTTTGACATTGGAGTTGTTGTTGAAATAATGATGAAACTTATATCATTGATGTCAATAGGGGAGAAGTGTACATTAAAAACCATTTGTACCACTTTTTGGAGAGAACTGAATAGGAAAATGAAGCAAAATTTAATTGGTGAAGAGGATTCAAAAATATTTGTCAGAGTAGCAGTGTTGCAGTATTGGATTTTTGGAACACTGCATGTTTTTCATTTATGTTTCCATGAATTGCAATGGGGGATATTTTTAGGACTAAATGCTGAATGTTTGGCAATCATTTTATAGCATTTTTTGTTGCATTCATGACTATGATTGTCATTGATGTCAACACAGTGATCTTCTGGAGACTTGCAGAGAAGCAGTTAGTGTTTGGATTAGCGCACATGGGATATTGTAGTTGGAGCTATGTGATGCTAAGGATATAATATTTGACATGTTATATGTTGATGGTTAAGAGAAAAAATAGTAATTCATTTCTTCATGGAAGTTATGAGCATTTTGGTGGAAGCAGTATTCAGGCAGTGTTCCTAAGTAGCAGTTTCTGGAAATCTGATGATATCTCCTAATCGGGATGGAATCAGGTTTTGTGTAGTTAAAGGGGAGTTAGAGAAACATTGATAGTGATGTGGATGATAGCACAAAATTTTAAGTCACATAAATGGAGAATTATTATATTTGAAGCTAACAGTTTTGTGTAATTTTGATGTAGCATGTGGAAACTTTTATTTTGTAATTGTGTGCTGGCTCATTTGTAATTACTTGAGTGTGGTATAAAAGAAGGAATATTTTTACTTGTAATATAGTTGAATATGAATGTATACATGAAGTGAAGAAAAGAGCTAATGCAGTTGTGAAAGTGAAAGTGTGAAGGAAGACATGCGAAGTACAAAGATCTAAAATTGAGATTTGGTGTAGCAGTGAGTATGGTTTGGCACAGTGAGAAAGGAGGTAACATATTTGACATTATTCTATTGAATAATCTTGAGATCAGTTGGACAGTGTTTTCAGTGATCTTCCCATTACATCTATTTTGGCAGTGGGTCCTTCTGTCTTCCACAACTCTTAACAGGCTTAGAATCTTTTAACAGGGATTCAAAATCTCCTAACTGGGATTCATATGTACTAAATCTATTTCATAAGACTCCTAACAGAGTCCATCATTTCACAAGGAATATTCATATTAATGTATCTTTTGTGGGCATCATTCCCATCGAGGTTTACTCTTTGATCAAGAGGTTCCCTAGTCAACATATCTTGTGTCATTATGTTATTGTGTATGAATATCTTTCTATGGTTGATAATTATATTGCTTACATGGTTAAATTTTGTTGAAGTTGATAAAAGTTATAATTATCAAATAATCGATTCACCCCCCTCTTAGTTATCTTGGTGGACTTTACTTTCTAACACATCCATGAATGTAACATCCCTAATATATATTCAACATATATACAAGCCCGCAAGGCTCCATGCTAACTGTACGGACAAACATACACAGAACACTGCCTGTTACTCTGTCAAGAATACTGTTGACACAAGCTGGTATATAACTTTATGTACTAACATTTAACCTATGTGCCCATGATATCATGCTGACATCATGTCCATGATACATATACTAAAAGCTTACTGCATAAGACTTCCACACATGCTACTTTCCATATGTTGTCATTAATGACAAACATACAGTTAGTACTGGCCTGCTGGCTAATCTCCAACAATCTCCCCCTTTGGCAATGATGGAAACATATGGAATGAAAAATTCTATCAATCCAAATGAACATTTCTTTTATAACATTCTCCATTTCCTCTTCAAAACTCCCCCAAGGATGAGCCCTCCATCTACTGCAATATTTTCAACATTCTCCATTTCCTTAGCTAAACTGTTGTCATAACTAAATACTACTCCCCCTTAGTATATTACTCCTTTTTACTCCTTTTTTTCATGACTATATATTACTCCCCCTTTGACATTAATGGAAAAGGGCATCAATTAGTTTAGGCACCAGTACTACTCCAGAGGTAGAGTAGTAAACCATCCATTAGTCCTTGAGGACTGATGCATTTCCTTCTTTCTTCTAAGAAGACTTAGGGAAGGGAATTACTCCCAACTTCTCCCTGAGATATTCAAAAGTATCCTTAGGCAAGGGCTTTGTGAATATGTCTGCCAACTGATCTTTAGTACTCACATAGTCTAGCTTGACTACTTTCTCTCCCACTTTCTCTCTTAAGAAGTGATACTTGATCTCAATGTGCTTTGTCTTTGCATGCATCACAGGGTTCTTCAACATATTGATAGTTCTAGTGTTATCATAATGAATAACAATAGGATTATCAATATAAATTCTAAAATCCTTTATCATCTACTTGATCCAAACAATTGTAGAATAATTTAGGGCTGCTACAACATGATCTGCTTTTGCTATTGACTAAGAAATACAATTTTGTTTCTTGCTTGTCCAAGTGACAAGTCTATCACCAAGAAACACTTCTCCACCTGATGTACTCTTTCTATCATCAACACATCCCACCCAATTAGCATTAGTGTACACATGAAGCTCAACATTATCTAAATTAGGATACTATAGACCATAGTTTATAGTGCCTTTCAAGTATCTGAATAATATTTTTACTACCATGAGGTGACTTTGTTTAGGTTCTGCTACAAATCTTCCAACTATGCCAACTGCATTAGAAATATCAAGTCTAGTCTGTATAGGATAAATAATTTTTCCAATCATGGACTTGTACAATGTTATATCTACTACTAGTGAGTCACCTTCTTTTGTAATATTGCATCCAATTATCATAGGAGTCCCTACTAGCTTGCAATCATCCATCTTGAATTTCTTTAATATTTCTTTCACATACTTGGACTGATTAATGAAAATACCTTTCTCTATATGCTACATATTCAATCCCAAAAAGTATTTGATAGGACCAATCATAATCATCTCAAATTCATTTTGCATCTCCTTAGCAAATTCAACACTAATTTTTTCATTACCTCCAAAGATACTATCATCAATAAATATAGCTACAAGTAGTAAAACTTCAAATGTCTCTCTTATGAATAGATTATAGTCTACTACTCCTTTCTTGAATCCAATCTTTGTTAGATATCCATCTAGTCTCTCATACCATGCTCTAGTGGCTTGCTTAAGTCCATAGAGGGCCTTCTTCAATCTGCATACCATATCAGGTCTATCTGATAAGGTGAATCATTTTGGCTGCTCAATGTATACTTCTTCTTTTAAATATCCATTTAAGAATGCTAACTTGACATCCATCTAATAAGATTTTAAGTTTTTGATTATAGCATAAGCTAGAAACAACTTAATAGCTTCTAACCTACTCATAGGTGCAAATGTGTTTGAATAATTAATGCCTTCTCTTTGCGCATAACCCTTACATACTAACCTTCCTTTATTTCTTACTAATGTACCATCTTCATTCATCTTATTTATGAATATCCACTTTGTTCCAATCACATTCTTATCACTAGGTCTTGGGACCAGTTCCGAAGTGTCATTCTTAATAATCTGATCAAGTTCTTCTTTCATAGCATCACATCAATCTAAATTATTACAAGCATCTTCAACACTTAAAGGTTCAATCTGAGATAGTAAACATACCACTTCACTACTAGCTGAGTTATTTTCTTGAGATCTTGTTAAGACTTTTACGCTCTGATCTCCAATGATGTCTTTCTTGGAATGGTTTCTAGATGTAAACTTTGGAACTTTAGGTGATGCTGACTCATCAGCTTTAGGATTTTATTCTTCACTTGTCTCAAGGTCATTGAATAACACATCAATACTGTCAAACATTTCTTCAATAACTATCTCACTCATAGAGGGTCTAGGTTCTTCTTCAATCATGGGTGAGTAATGATGATATCTTTCTTGATCCATGAACTTTTCATCAATCTTAACATGAGCACTTTCAATGATCTTTTTCAATCTTAAATTGAAACATCTATAAGCTTTACTTTTAGTAGAGTAACCAAGGAAAATACCTTCATCACTTCTTGCATCAAACTTGCCTACTCCTTCATCCCTCTTGATGTAGCACTTGCTTCCAAATATTTTGAAGTATTTTACTGTGGGGACATTACCAAACCATAGCTCATATGGCACTTTGTCAACACTGGGCCTCAATTGATTTCTATTGATGGTGTAGACTATTGTATTGACTACATCTCTCCAATAGGTGTGTGCAACTTTTCCTTCAATCATGATGGTGCACATTGTATCAAGGATGATCCTATTCCTTCTCTCTGCAATTCCATTTCATTGAGGAGTTCTAGGTGCACTCAACTTTCTCTTTATGTCATGTTCTTCATAGTACTCATAGAATCTATCAGTGGTGAATTCTCCTCCTCTATCCAATCTCAAACATTTTATCATTAGTCCATATTCATCCTCAACCTTAGCATTGAATATTTTGCACTTCTCAAATACTTCTAACTTATCTTTCAAGAACACAACCCAAATCATCCTAGTATAATCATCAACAAAGAAAATGAAATACCTTTCACCATAGTATGATCTTGTTTGAGTTAGATCACATAGGTCTATATGAATTAGATCTAGCTTGTTATCTACTAAATTGTGCTTGCTCCTGAATGAATTTCTCACATGCTTTCCCATCACACATTCCCTACATATAGTATCAACTGGCTTGGCTATGCTAGGTAGATCTCTTACTACCTTTACATTACTTATCTTTCCTATGTTATCAAAATTTATATGACATAGTCTTTTATGCCACAACCAACTGTCATCAACTTTAGCAACAAAACAACTTTCTTCTTAATTGAGTTGGAAAACATTACCTCTATTCTTTGAGCCTAATGAAATCATAATAGCATCCTTGTTGTTAATGATGCATTTGTCATCTTTAAACTCCAATTGATATCCTTTTCCAAGTAGTTTTCCAACACTAAGAAGGTTGTGTTTCAAACCATCAACATAGAGAACATCATCAGTACTATTCTTTTCATCCAAGGTGATGGTTCCTCTACCAACTATGGGTTTAGGAGTGTTTTCTCCAAATCTAACCATGCCACCATTGTATTTGTCTAGATGAACAAATTTGTTCTTATCACCTGTCATGTGATGTGAACAACCACTATCTATAATCTAGTCTATCCTTATGTTAGCTTGTGAAATCAATGCTAGCTCTTGTTCCTCTTTCTCATATTTATGATTTGTCTTATTATTCATTTTTTCTATAATAGAAATGAATCTGATTTCTTCTTCACTTGAATCATCATCTGAAACTCCATCTTTAGCATAGTAACATTCCTCAGAGTACTTAGGCTTGTCATCATTTTTGAATTTTCTAGCTCTATTAGGACACTTAGATGCAAAGTGACCGATCTTATTACATGAAAAGAACTTAAATGGCAATTGACCTTCATATTTTCCTTTTCCTTTCTTTTCTCTTTTGACAATCATAGCAATGAAATCATCTAGTGTTTTCTCTTCCTCATCATCATCATCAAAATTACCAGAAGTGATTGTAGATTTCTTACCATGAACTTTTTCTTTGAAGGCTGTCTCACTTTTAGGTTTTGTCTTCAATCTTGAAATCTCAAAAGCTGAGATTTTGTTGATCAAGGTTTCTCTCTTGAAATTTGATGTAAGTTGTATGGTCTCATCAAGGATGTTGATTTTGTTTTCATATTCAGGAGTGAGAGTAGACATCAATTTGTCCATGATGTCTTCTTCTGAAATCTCTCCACCATTGTTCTTGATTCCAGCAACTGCTTCATTTATCCTTTGATTATAAGCTCTGATGTTTTCTTCAGGCAGCATCTCTAATGCATTGTATCTTTTCTTCCATGTTTTTTTGTGTGAATCCTTTTCTTGTTTGTCACCTTAAAACATGTCTTCTAGGTACTTCCATATCTTCTGGGTGATGTCTACTTTCTTTATCTCTAAAAATTCACTATCAAATAGGTTGTTGATAAGGGCTTCTTTAGCTATAGCATTCTAATGAAACAATTCCTTTTTCCTTTTAGTAGCATCATCCTTTGCAAGGTCTTCTAGGGTAGGGATCTTGGCTGCTTTGAAAGTTACATAAAAAACTTCAAAACCAATGCATTGCAAATGAGTCACCATCTTGTTCTTCGAGTCAAGATAATTTTCTCCATCAAAATTGGGACTTTATTTTCTAAAGTATGCCATCTGATCAACCTCAAGCTATTAAAATTTCTCTCTGAGGCACTTGGCTTTGATACCAATTGTTAGGAATAGTCCCAAGAGATAACTCAGAGGGGGGGGGGGGGGGGTGAATCAGTTATCAAAAAGTTTCAATTATTTATCCAATTAACTATACTTAAACATAAGCATAAACACAATGAAAGAACACATGAAAAGAACACCAATATTTTGGTTATGGGGAAACCCAAATAGGTAAAAACCCTGATGGGAATTGACACCCACTAATATTTTGTACTAGTGTATTATGATCCCTATTAAAAGATCCTTAACCCTGTTAGGAGTTTCTTTACAAAATATTTAGTAAAGTGGACCTAGTCAAGGGTCGGACCCTGTTAGGAGTCTTTTACAATAGTCCCTGTTAGGGGAGAGGATGCACTATCTGAGAGCTCACTTCTCAAAGGGGTGAATGCTACAACCTTCTAAATAATAGATACACGATACATCTATATCTTGGTGAACTATGCTTAGACCTACTATCTAGATCAGTTCCAATGTATAGCACAAACACTTTACTTGGTAACATAGACCTTCTCCTAATGGCTCAATACTTCACACACTCTTCTCTGCTCTTGTTAATCAACTCTTTAGCCACAAACAAGTAATCACAAATGATTGTCTATAAATGTATTTCCTCTAAATGATATAATCAAGTCGGCCTATTAGAACCACCTTGAAAACATATTAAAGAAACTATAACAAACTCCAATAACAATTTAGTCAGCTCTACTAAGCACGCAACAAATTTTGGGACCTGTCCAATAAGATAATTGTAGATGCACGCTACACACTGTCGGCTCTACCAAAACAATAGTATCTTTCTCGTTAAGCTAAATTACTTCATGTGCTCTTAACCAAACATCAATAACTCTCCTCTAAGCTTAACTCCAAGGGTGCATGCCCAAAAGATAGGTGCAACTCTAGAACCAATAAAATCTTTGTTGGCTCTTCTGAATAAATACAAGAAACTACTATTGGCAAATAGCGACTGTATAACTTCACTTCTATTGATCATCAGACTCTATGTCCATGAATGTAACATCACTAACATATCTTCAACATATATCCAAGTGCACAAGGCTCCATGATGACTGTATGGACAACCATACACAGAAAACTACCTATTAGTCTGTGAGGAACACTGCTGACACAAGCTACTATATGATAGTCTATACTAACAATTAACCTTTGCACCCATGATATCATGATGATATCATGTACATGCTACATATACTAAAAGCTTACTGCATAAGACTTCCATGCATGCTACTTTCCATATGTTGTCATTGATGAAAAACATATAGTCAGTACTAGCCTACTGGAAAATCTCCAATAGATCTCTTCTTTGTTGTTCATCCTATTCAGGTTCATTCACTTGCTCGATAGCTCCTTCTTGATCATCAGTTTCTCTTTCCTATTCCTCAGTATTGTTTTCCTGATGTCTAGTTGACACAATTTTTTGTTTTGGTAGGTGCTCTAGATGTTCAATGTAAGTTAATCTATTGTAGTCTTTTGGCTCCCTAGTGCTTTCTTCACTATTCTTAGTGTCAAATTCATCAACCCTAATATTAGTACTTTCAATCATTTTATTAGTAACTTTATTTAGAAACTTGTAAGCTTTTATTTTAGTGGAATATCCAAGAAATATCCCTTCATCCCCTTTAGAGTCAAACTTTCCATTTATTTCATCTTTCAGAATACAACATTTGCTACCAAAAATTTTGAAGTAACTTACAGTCAGTTTCTGACCAAACCACAACTCGTAGGGTGTTTCTTTTGTGTCCTTCAATTGTACTTAGTTTAGAACATAAATAGTTGTGCTAACTGCCTCTCTCCAGTATGTCTGAGCCACATTATTTTCTATCATCACTGCTCTTGCACAATCTACAATTGATCTATTCCTCCTTTCAACAATCCCATTTTGCTGAGGTGTCCTCGGTCCTAAAACCTATCTTTTAATACCATGCTCATTACAATATTTAGTAAATTCATTAGAAATAAATTCACCACCTCTATTAAATCTTAAGCATTTCAATTCATTCCCAGTTTCCTTTTCTACTTTTTCTTTATACCATTTAAACACCTTAAATGCTTCTGATTTTTCTTTTAAGAACATTACAATCATTAATCTAGTGTAATCATCAACAAAAAAAATGAAATATATGTCTCCATAGTAGCTCTATGTTCTCATGGGACCACATAGGTCGGTGTGAACTAGCTCCAAAATTCTCTTTGTTGAATAATATTTTCTCTTAAAACTAGATTTTGTCATCTTACCTTTTTGACATTGATGACACATTACATGATCTGGCTTAGCTAGGCTAGGTAGACCTCTAACATTTTTCTTCTTACTTATCTTGATCATGTTATCAATGTTTACATGGCATAACCTTTTATGCCACAACCATGCATCCTCATCTTTCATCATTAAATAAGAAGACTCAGCATTGCCAAGATAAAACAAGTTACCTTTCATTTGTGCTCTTGTTCCAACAAGATTTCCTCCATCATCAAATATCTTTACCTTCTTTCTCTCAAAAGCTACTTGATGACCTGAATTGTTAAGTTGTGCCACACTTAGTAGATTATAATTTAGTCCTTCTACCCAATAAGCATTATCACATTTGATTTTATCATTTATCAGTAAAGATCCTTTTCCTCTAACCATACAAGGTGTATCATTACCCATTTTTACAGATCCTCCATTATATTTCTCAAGATAATCAAATTTTTCTTCATCACGAGTCATGCGATATGTACAACCACTATCAATGATCCATGTATCATTTTTATTAACCTTATAAATGAGTGTTGTCTCAACATACCTTTCTTCTTCCTCAATGTCATCCTTCATTGCAACAAATAGTACTTCTACATCATTACCTGTATCAGAAAAACTATCATTCTCTTCAGCAATGTAGCATACCTTTTTTCCTTTATCATTGTTGTCTCGATTGTCTCTATTATAGTGTTGGTAACTTTTGTTGCCTCTTCTCCCATAGATTCCTTCACTAGATCAGTCTTTTTTTCTATCATCTTCTTTCCTGTTTGGACATCTAGAAGTAATACGACCAACTTCTTTGCATTTAAAACATGCTAAAGGTAATTTACCTCTATATCTACCTTTACCTTTAGGTAATCTCCTAGCCATAAGAGCTTCAAGCTCATCAAACTCATCATCAAAATTACTGTCATTATCATCATTATTACTTCTACTACTAGACTTACCAATCTTCAAAGAAGTCATGAAAGCATATTCAACAGATGGTACAACACTATTATCAAAGTTTTCCAATTCAAAGGTTTTTAGCTTACCGATCAGATTGTCAAGAGTGAGAGTATTGTTAGGTGCAGACCTCATTTCATGGATTGTGGATATTTTGATTTCATAAATAGGCAATAAGGTTCTCAAGATTTTTCTTACTACTATATCTTCTTCAATAACTCCACCGGATCCTCTGATAGCATTGACTACCTCCTTTATTTGATTTGTATACTACAAATTGTTTTCTCCTTCTTTCATTTTCATATCATCAAATCTCCCTCTTAAACTTTCAAGTCTGGCTCTTTTGACATTAGCATCACCACTATAAACTTGAGTAAGTTTATCCCACATGTCCTTAGAAGTAAGGTAATCCTTGACATCTTACAACTTGACATATAATAGAGTAGAAGAAATATCCATCATAGTAATATTATGCTCATGTCTATCTCTTAATTGATCAAGAGGCAAAGGTCCTGTAGGTGGTGCAATGTAGCCATTATCCAATAGGGTGAGGACAAAATTCCCAATCCCAGATATGTGTAGTCTCATTTGGCTTTGTCATATTGTAAAGTTATCCTTATTTAGCTTTGGCACTTCCCTCTTATACATTTTGTGATCTTTATGTTGAAGTCCTTAAAAATTTGTTCCAAGAAACCAATATGCTTTGATACCAATTGTTATAAGAACTAAGAGGGGGGTGAATCAGTTATCCATAGTCCCAAATACAAAATGTACCACTTAAAACTTATTCAGCTAAATTCTGCAGCTGGGTAAAACAAAAATACTAAACTATCTGTGACTTTATCGATTACCAGTTAATTTCTCATAGTGATTACCGACCAAATCACATATGCAACTTGTAAAGTATGATATCCAAACAATCACAACATAAACACATAACAAAAAATATTTAACGTGGAAACTATGCAAAGGGAAAAACTACCTGGGAATGGTAACCCAAAATATGTTTACTCTTTTGAAGTGAGCTTGATGAAGAGCCAACCTTGTTAAAGGTTACAAAACACACTACAAGGTGTGACCTTGTTAGAGGATTTAACACTAACATTTATCATCCAACTAGCATTCACTAGTATGGGGTTGATAGGATAACAATGTACATTCTATGAATGACATATAAGACTTTCAAGTCTACTCAGTTAAGAGATTTCATCTATTTACAATGGTTACACTGTAATAGTAGGTGATCTAAACATAATACAACTTAATTTGCAAATGTTTAGATCTATTCTTAAGTCCATACAAATCCTCTGATCAATATTTCTATTCAGTTCATCAACATTTAATTATTTATTGTCCCTCGGTAAAAGCTCTTTGATGCTCGATTAACTCTACAATTCAATTCTTCCTCAACCAGTTGGATTAGGCAAGTATGAAGCAATTTTTACATGATATCTCTATAGTCTCCTTCCTTTGTCATTACTTTCACTATGAAACCCTAGTCTCTTACATAGACAAGTAAACCATTTTCTTCTTATCCATCATATTTTTCCACTTAATCACCTTCATTGATTTTTCCACTTAAACTTTCCTCAGTTGATGTGTTAGTAACACATTTTTTTTCTATCCATTAGATCTTCTCCAAATTTTGCTAGCTGTTGATTTCATAAAAAACTTTATCTTCCATCCTGATTTGGAGGTACTTTCCATCTCATCAATTTCTATTGGCTAAACTAATCATTTAGTTCTTTTGTCCATCCTTGGTTGAAAAATAAATGTGTCAGTGAACACAAGATTAGTTGATACTCTCACTTGATATACAATACACTAGCTCAATGTATACTGCAATGCTTCATTAACCGGCCACACTACTTTGTAACATTTTACTTCTAACTTCATAACAGATTAATGCAACATAATCAAGTCAACAATATGAAGTCATAGACTCATCAATAAGTTACCAAGAGTATTCCTTATCATCATCTATCATATCCATCTTCCTCTATGTAGATATCTATGTTCTTCATCTTTTCTCTCCTCTTTACAAATGTTTAGATATTTGCAACCAACATGATAAGTATTGTCAAAACTAGTTGACATTAATGAAAACATAAAAATTGATTCAATTATCTTACATAACAATTTAGTGCTCAGTGATCTCTAATCACTTGAAGTTCATCAATTAGGTTCTCAATCAATTATAGTTCATGAGAGGATAGTGTGATCTCAATACCAATAAAATAGTGAATTAAACCCAAGTATGTCATAGAAATTCTATCCTAAAAAGAAGACTTGACACTAAAAATGATGGATGAAGTAATCCCTATAACAATCAAGCCATCAACATAAAGCACAAGTATCAATAGTGAGTCTTCCTATCAAAGAATGTAGACATTCTAATTTGAATGACATCTGGTGAGCCCTAATAAGAGAAGGAAGGATTCTGTCCTATCATACCAATCCCTAGGATCCTTTTTGAGGCCATAGATAGACTTCCTTAACCTGAAAACCATATTAGTATCCTAGATGAATCCCTTTAGCTGCTCCATATAAATATCCTCATAAAGATCCCCATGTAGAAATTCACTCTTGACATCCATCTAATGTAAATCCCAACCATGAGCTGCAATAATAGAAAGTGTCAAATGAATGGATTTCATCTTGGTGATAGGTGCAAAGGTTTTGGTATAATCAACACTAGGAGCTAGAGAGAGACATTTTGCAACAAGTCTTGCCTTGTACTTATCCACACTTCTATCCACTACAAACTTGGTTTGATAGACCCACTTATATATAACTAACTTTCTTCCATTAGTAAGAGGAACTATATCCCAAGTGTTATTCATCGTAAAAGAGTTATACTCATCCTCCATAGCTTTGTCCCATTGAGGAATCAATGAAGCTTCCTTAAATGTTTGTGTATTTGAAGAAATTGCAATATACGCATGTAGAAATGAGTTGTGTTGTGACCTTGTCCTCCTAGTGTCTGAAGGATTCCCTACAAGGGTACTTACTAAATCAAGTGTTTGTTGTGCCCAATGAGGTAGAGTAGAAGATGAAGATGATGAAGGAATGTCCTCAACTATGTCTTGACCCTATGAAGGTGGAAGCTTGCGAGTCAGGGTTGAAGGAGTTTCATCTTCCAAGTCGCTATCATCACTATCACTATCCAAAATGGAGGATGGAGGAGTTATAAAAAGTCAAACTAGGATAATTCTCTTCAAAGTGAACACTCCTTTCAAAGAAGATATCATGTATCTCAGGATCCATAATCTTTTATTCCTTAAGGGTATCAAGATAGACAACAAATATGGAAGGCTTACTTTGTGGTTCTAATGCCTTGCATTTCTATGGAGGAATGCATAGCCAAGATGGACAACCAAAGACTCTAAAATGTTTCACAATTGGTTTTCTTTCACACCAAGCCTCTAAAGGAGTAACTTGATCTAAGGGTTTATGAGGAATTCTATTTTGGATGTGAGTTTCACGACATATAACTTCAGCCCAAAAATCTTGATCCAGAGACTTAGCAAGAATCATACAAGTGGCCTTCTCCTTAACCATTATATTCTTCCTTTATGCAACACCATTTTTCCATGGAGTGTAGGAAAATTAATTTTGAATATCAATACCCTCAACTATACAAAATTCTATAAGCCTTGAGTTCACATATTCCCTTCCATTATATGTTTGAATAATCTTGATGGCTTTCCCTGATTGAATCTCAACATGAGCCTTGAAGGTGAGAAATTTATCAAACACTTCACTCTTGTGACCAAGAAAGTAGACCCAAGTCTAGTGTGAAAAGTCATGAATGATGGTGATTATATAATGAGCCTTGCCAAATGATGGCATTGGAAATGGGCCCAATACAATGCTATGAACTAGCTCAAGAACAATTTTTTTTTTCCAAGACACCCCCTTGTCAAAAATCTCTTCAGGATGCCTGCCCACTTCACAACCTTAACATACACACTCTGAATACTTGACTTGAGGTAGACCTTTTTCCATATCCTTATTGTGAAGATGTTCAAGATACCATAGTTGAGATGTCCATATATTTTATGCAAATGTCTACTTTATGAATTTGAGTGTGTCAATAAGGCATGAGAAGGATTCTTAGGTATAAAATTAGAAAATAAATAAAGCCTTGTGTCATGGTTCTATTTTCCTATTGGGACCATAGAATCATCCTTAAGATTTTTCACTACAATTGAATTAGGAAGGAATTCAACTTTCTTTCCACCTCCATAGTGAGTGATTTGGTAAATTGAAAGGAGTTTTGTGCTAAGGTTTGCAACATAGAGAACATCTTTGAAAGCTCCATTTTCCATCTCAACTTCCCCTTTCCCTTCAAATTCCACTTGAGTATCATCTCCTACATAGATGTGACATACCATAGAGGGTTTCAAAGAAGAAAATTTATCCTTTGTAGAACCCATATGATGTATGACACCTGAATCAAAAATCCATCTGTCTGAATTTGTTGTACTTTCCACCAATGCTTTCCCTCTACCCTTTAAAGTGGAAGGTGATGAATCCATTCTCTTGTAGGTACTTGGAAAATCAATATGATGTTTCTTGATTATGTTTCTCAACTCATCAATTTTATTCTTGTGGAATTCATTCTATTCATGATTTGACATCTTTCAATATGCACAAATTTTCTTTTCCTTCTTAGAATTGTTCCCCTTGTTGTTGTTGGGAGAAGACTTACCTTGTTGTGAGAAGGAATATTGTTGTGTGTCTAATTGTGATTTGGCCTTCCACTACTTTTCCTTCTTGTTGGAACCTTTACAACCTTGATTTCTTTCATTCCCATAGTTAGCAACCAATGCCTTGGATTTTGAAGACATGAGAATCCCCATACTCATCAATTTTTCTTGTTCTAAGACCAACATGTCTGAAAATGACTCAAATGAAGGCATATTGAAGGAACTAACCATGGTCAACTTGTGAGTATTATAACTTGAAACAAAATCTTCATATTCAGGAGGAAGATGTTTAAACAAGTGAATAATCAACTTTGCATCCTTCATGGCATTACAACAATCCTCAAGTTGTGCTCTATAATCATTTACTTTGTTAAGATAATATTGGATTGTGTGAAAATTCATGGGATCTAATTTGAGAAGATAAGTCTCAATTGAGAATCTCATTTCTTAATCTATTTTACCAAATAAATCTGTAAGTTTATCTAAAGCATCTTTATCATTGTCCATGGATTTGATGTGATACATGATGGCTTAAAAAAAAATTTCTCTCATGACTCCTAAAGCCTTAAAAAATTTTGATCACCAATTAGCTATTGCAATAGCATCATCATCATCAGGTTTTTTGATTGTACCATACACATACGGATTTAAACATTTTACCATTAACTTTCTCTATACATTATCTTCCCATATAGCATAGTTATGTGGAGTTAATTTTGCAATAGAACCCATGATGAAAAAATGAAATAGCACAAGAAAGATAAAGATACCAACACAAAAGACACCCCCCAATTCATTCAATCAAAGACCCCCACCCCCCCCCCCAAAAAAAAAAAAAGAAAAAGAAAAAAAAAGGGATAAAATAAAATAAAATAAAAAATGATGATTTTGGCACTTTATAGCTAGTGCGTGTACAATTGGCACTTGCCAATTTTGGGCCAAAGTGGACTTTTGATTTTGAAATTTACAACTACCTTTATGAGGCCAAATTAGACTCAAATCAATATTGATCAGAATCAAAGAAAATCCAAAACATTACAATGATCATACAAGGCCAAAAATGACCTATTTCTAAAAGTGATTTTTTCTTAAATAAGGCTACAATATGATAGAAAATGTTGAAAGTACTCAAAACATTATATAGTTTTTAAAAAAATTGGCATTTGAAAATGTGTTTGTATGAGCCCAAACGAAGCCTCTAAGGTTGCAAAATTGAGGATCAAGAAGGTAAAATCACAAAAAACTACAATTTATGCAAAATCTGTGATCCAAAACTAGAAAATAATACCACCACTAAAAAGTTGAGAAAATTCTAGTGAAAATTAAAAAAATGACACTCAATTTGGAGCTCGCATGACTAGGTTATGGCCTCCCAAAATTGGACTACAAAATAGAAACTACAAATGGTGAGAGACACAAAATTTTCAAACCCCACTGACGTCAGTAAAATACAAGGTTAAATTTGACATTCAAATGACCATCACAAGAGTGTAAATTTCCCTAGAAATGACGGTCAAATGACCATCAAATTTAATCATACAATATGAACACATAATCACTAGGTTAAATTTCATGTCTTAAAAATATAGGCCCATGATTACTAAGCACCTGTGAAATTTAAGATACTAAAAACACTGAAAATTGCTTCTTTTTTTTTATAAAATTACCTATTTGTTTGTGAGTTGGTTGTTGGTCCTCATGGAAAGTGGTCTATGTTGAAACCTCCATGAGAGCTAGTCCATGTAGTTGGCTAATGTGGAAGGTTGGATGGGTAGACTTGACTAAAACTTTAGTCCCACATTGGGATTGTGGAGGATTTCTGGACTCTTTTTATGGGAATAACCGCAGAATGGGGGTAAACAATGACAAAGGTGAGCCCGTTTGGTGGACTAAGATGTGTAGGTATTTGGGCCTAGTAAAATTGACACATAGAGCTTTGTTGGTTTTGTTTAGGTTGTGTGATTGAGCTCCTCTTTTGGAAATGCCAAGATGGGAATGACTTGGTTGGATCGTTCACTAACCTGGGTTTGACTCAATTAGATTAGTTGTCAATTTGTCTCACTTCCGAGCTGCGGCCAACTCGGTTGGATCAGTCATCAACCTTGGACTATAGGTTAGTGATTCAAGTTGTCTTTAGGGTGGTGATTTGGTCAACTATTTGAGTTGTGAAGCTTGACTATTGATGCCAAGCAAGAATTTTGATTTCAACTAGCAGATTAGTCCCACATGCATGGGATGGGGACTTTTCTAAGTTTAAATCAAGAACTTTACAGATAACCAATAAAGAAGTAGGTGGGTCAGGGTATGTAGTTCTTGACTTGATGTGAGTTGTTCATGCCTCGACTTGACCTGAGATGATTGTGTGTCAACTCAACCTAAGGAAGAAGAACCTACTTCGTCCAACACATAGACCTGATAGGCCAAAATTTGTGTAAAAAAATATTTGCAGATCCAAAAATTTGACTAGAATTACAAATCTAAAAATAATTGATCAAAATTGAAATAAAAATCAGATTAGAAATAAAAATTAGCAAGAATATTACGTAATTGTAGATAGGGCCTGAGAGGTTTGATTTACAAAAAATAAATTCCTCAAATTTGACTTTTGCCCAAGATAGGAAAACTTATAGTCAAAATTTATGGAAATAGCAACTTGAATGCAATTGTGAGGTCCAATCTTTCTCAAAACATTCCCATAAAAAAATGATCCCTGTAATGCCCCTCCAACCCTAGCAGGTCCTGGTTACACTCACTAAAAGTTAGAAAGTGTTATATGTGATTTCATGGTTGTTTTTATAAGAGAATGATCCTTCTTGAGATGGTTTCTTAAACCGAACTTCTTCCAACTCACCATAACTTCATATTTTAATTTGGGAAATAATAATATTGCATAGGTATGTTCTTTTATATATCTTCTTATGAGTCAGTGATATTTTAGGACCTTAATGACAAAGGGATCACCTTGATAGACCTATATGCTTCTTTGTGAGATGATCATTATTAATGTTTATGTGTACCTTAAGTTAATTGATTATAATTACTTAAAGGGTTATATGTGTTACCTACTCTAATGATCTTACTGGTTAAACATGACTAATGCATTGAGGGTTATATGATTTGTTTATCTTGATTTGATAATGAGACTTTATGAGTACAATGCCTGATGGTTAAACTATTTTGTGAAAAGAAAATAGATGATTTACATTTACATGATTATGTTATTAAGAATTATTGTTATACAATATAGAATAATTACTATTTGATGCAGGATAGAGATGGAGGATCCAATGATGGATGGTCCAAACCTACACTAGCAATTATAACATAACAATCACAGAGGAATACAATAATATAATGCTTCAAAATAAGATATCATTCAACATGCCCAGATGTGAGGCCTTCCAGATTTCGGCCTTATACAATGAAATTAAAAATTATTTAGAAATATCCTAGCTATTCTAGCTCTAAAAGACATTAGCAACTCATGGAAACACTAAGGTAGATCTAAACTTGAGCTCGCAATCCTCCAAGAAATCTCCTTGTCTCCAAGCATGGAAACCACTATCTCTGCTAATACAATAGATCAGATAAAACATTTGACCTTAAAGATCTCATAGGATCTAATTATGAGTCTACACTACTCTAATATAATCTCCTCATCCTACTCCTACATCAACCAAGGCTCTCAATATATAACCAGCTAAGCCACAAGTCAACCAGTCAGGCATCAATTACATTATAGGTCTAGCCTAGGGAGAGAAACTAGAACTAAAGATAGAAATAACAAAACATGATGTGCCATTACATTTAGGTCCACACATGAACCAAGAACAAATCCCCAACTGCCTAGGATCCAATTGCCTCATAAGAAACTGCACAAGGTGAAACAATCCATGTTTCATGTGAAACTAGAGAAAAATTGATACCCAAGGAAAATGTAGATAACTCCCAGATCCAAATGAATTAGGACATGTGATCTTAGGATAGTGCTCAAGAATAGGTCCACAATATTGCATTAATTTTGCAAAGAAATAAACCAACAACAACAATGACTACAAAAGAAACATCAGACATGTACAAACATAGAAAATGTTTTTGGCGATGCAAGATTTCTCAAGACCCAAGATGCTCTTACATCAAACACACTAGGTAAATAAAAAGTTCTCATGAATGTCATAAGGGAATTAGGACAAGTATGTCATCTTTGTTCTTAACCTATATCTCCTTTGTTCCTTCATTCAATGTTTTCTTCACTTTATCTATTGTCACACTCAGCAAATTATCTTGCCCTACACTTTTCTCATCTTTCCTTTTTGCAACTAACAAAAACTAATTCTTACCATCTTTTCCATTGTCGATTACACCAACACTTCAGTGAATCATATCTTCTCCATACTTACTAATCAACTTGGCACCATCCTCATCTCTTTGTGTCACTAGTGCTATCATTTGCTGCACTATCTTTGTTAGAAAGACCATCTGCCTCTTAATCTCTATAAATTCCTTAGCTGTATCATTCTATTTTCCTTTCAAACTTAGCTCCCTTTTATCCACAAGCATAGGTCCATCAACTCTCTACTCTTGATGTTTTTCACTATCACATGGAAAATACCTAACAACTCCACATCCCCTTGTCCCTGCTTCCTAAAAAAGTAACAACTTATTGCTAGATCCACCATGCATTACCAAATATGTATTTGCATGGCCATCCAACATAACATGTCTATCAAATTTCCAAGGTCTCCCAAGAAAAAGATGACAAGCATCCATACAAAATACATCACATAATATTTCATCATGATAAGATCCAATCTAAAAATTAACCAGGTATTGCTCTTTAATCCTAATGTTAGACACATCTTGTATCCAACTAATCTGATAAGGGTTAGGGTGTTTCTTCCTTTCCAAATCCAACTTACTAACAATCTCTTCTTAAACAAAGTTTTCAGAATTTCCACCATCAACTATAACATTACATACCTTATTACTACACTTACATCTAGTTCTAAACAAATTCATTCTTTTCATCGGTTCCTTAGCACATGTAGCCAACCCCTAGTTATAAGAAATTCATCTTTTTCTGCAACATTCTCTATGTCTTCTTCAGAAGTTAGTGCAACTCTTTTTCTAGGACACTGAAAAATTCTATGACCCTTCTCACCACACTGAAAACAAGTACCAATGAACTCATTTTTCCATCTCCCTCTCTGTCCATTATTGTAGACTTTAGTAACTTGACCACTACCAATTCCTTCATCAGTCTTCTTGGAATTCTCTACCACATTACCTCTAGAAATTTTTTCACCAGTCTTACCACCTTGGTTCATATTATTTTATTTTCCTTCAAACCTCTTGTTCAGCTTCTCCTCAATCTTTAATTCCATCTGATAAGAATCTCCTATATTTTTCATCTGAATAGTAAGTAAATCTTCTTGAATACCAGATCTCAAGCCATAAAAATACCTAGCAACCTTCTCTTTATAAGATTCAGAATGACCAGTCCTAATTAGGATTCTATAAAACTCCTGAGTATACTCATATACTAATTTGTTGTTCTTCTTTAAGGCTTGCATCTTCTTAAACATCTCTAACTCCTAATCCACTGGGATGAATTAATTTTTAAACTTTTCAACCATTTGGTTCCATCTAGTGATATTTTATTTTCCTCTCCTACTTCTTTCCAATTGAACTTCTCTCCACCAAATATTTGCATGACCCTTCAACTTAGTCGTTGAAAATTGAACTCTATCAGGATCTTCTATTTCTTCACACTCAAAATATTCATCTATCTCATTAATCCAATCAATCAACTCTTCTGGCCTAAGGCTTCCAAAAAATGTAGAAACTTTGATCTTAGGTCTTTTCCAAATTTTAGACATACCCTTCAGTATTCTAGTCTCTTTTGGATCCTTGGCTTCTTCTATAGATTCTTCAAAATGATCTTCTTCCTCGGACTCATTATCACTATCTTCTTTCAATGTATTATTCTTTCTAAATTCCTCTTGTAGATCTTTCACTTGTTTTTGCAAATCCCTAAAATCATCAAGATTGAATTCCCCAATAGGTTCTTCCTCTGATATCTCATGAGTTCTCCTTGGAGGCATCTTCAATATAAGGTCATGGTGAAAATTACCTCACCTTAAGCAATCTGTCCACAAACTTAGAATCTTCAAGCTCTGATACCACCTAATGTAGGGCAAGGATGGAGGATCCAATGATGCATGGTCCAAACCTACACCAATAGTTATAACACAAAAATCATAGTAGAATACAACAATATAATGCTTCAAAATAGGATTTCATTCAATATGCCCAACTGTGAGGCCTTTCGGGTTTCACTCTTATACAATGAATTTATAAAGTATTCAACAATATCCTAGCTAGTAAAACTCTAAAACACATCAAAAACTAATGGAAATAGTAAGGAAGATCTAAACTTGAGCTCGCAAGCCTCCAAGCAATCTTCTTGTCTCCCAGCATGCAAATCACTAGCTCTGCTATTACAATATCTGATAAAACATCTGATCTTCAAGATTTTGTAGGATCCAATTATGAGTCTACTATACTCTAATCTAATCCCCTCATCCTACTCCTACATCAACCAAGGCTCGCAATATATAGCTACTTAAGCCACAAGTCGGCCAGTCAGGCATCAATTATATTATAGGTCCAGCCTAGGGAGAGAAACCAAAACTAAAGACATAAGTAAAAAAACATGATGCGCCATTACATTTAGGTCCATACATGACCCAATAAAAAATCTCCAACCATGTAAGATCGAATTCACTCATAAGAAACTATGCAAGGTGAAACACTCCATATGTCATGCGAAACTAGTTGAAAATTAATACTTGAGGAAAATGAAGATAACTCCTAGATCTAAATGAATTAGGACGTGGGATCTTAGGATAGTGCTCAAGAATAGGTCCATAGTACTACATTAACTTTGCAAAGAAATAAACCAACAACAACAATGACTACAAAACAAACATTAGACATCTACAGGCACAATAAATTTTTTTGGCAATGCCAAATTGCTCAAGACCCAAGATGCTCCTGCATCATTATTCTATATCTAACCATACTGATTTATTTATGCTTCATTGATATCACTATTTTGTGTGAGTGTAGGATTAGGGGAGGCAATCTTAGTTACTCCTACAGGAGGTCCATACAATGTCACACTCTCCCTACTTGTTTTCCATTTTTTGTGCATATGTACATATGTACATGTTGGAATACTCAGTTGGTGTTGCAGGATATTGGTCCCAAGAATTGAGTCCACCTAGCTACACAAATCCGACCATGCCTTGAAAATCCTTGAAATATTGTTGTGTGGAGATATTACCAAGATTACTCTCAAGGAAATCCTATGGACTTAGATTCCTATTAGGATGTCACCTTAGTTGCAATTTATGTGTTATGGTATGGATTTTTAGATTTGAGATATTTATACTTTCGATTATGTCTTCTTTATTTTAAAGTATTATATAGTTCCTCTTTATATATATAATTGTATCTGTAACTAGATGTACATATGTATATATGGGTGCACACATATATACATATATATATATATATATATATAATGTGATCTTTTTACTTCTAATTATGATTGTTTCTTTTATATGTAAATAAAGATTATTAGATAAAAATAATAATATCATAAAATAAGTTTCTTTTGTGTAAAACTAGCTATCTAGGGGATTAGAATTCGATACCTCCTAGAAGTTAAGCTAATTTAATTCCAAGTGGTCTATGTATGTTACTTGAAAGAATTATGTTTATTTTGGTTGTGATTAAGGTTATTAGAAGGATATTTCAATTAATTTATTAAAAACTTTATTATTTGTTTACAGGGAGTTTTAATTAAATCCTCAACCAAACATTGGAGTTGGAAAAGTTGCTTTCCATAAAGAAAATCCTTCAACCACATAGTTGGGGGATAAATTAATCCTTGGGCGGTGTTTTGGGGGATATTGGAAGTTCGCAAAAATTTGGAGATTTTTTGTAAGCATGAATCTGAAAATCAATTTTTGGGTTTTGTATTTCTATGTGTGTATTCATAAACATTTAGTGAGAGCATTTGAGAGTTTTATATATAAGGTGGAAGAAATTTTTTCCAAAGGGAATATTATTCACGATGCTACCATCTCAGTATTTCTCAAGCTTGGAGGATTTGCAGTGGGTACTCTAGCCTTGTTGATGGGATTCTCCGCAGGACTCCAGGTAGGATCTGGAACTGGGATGAATTACTTTTCTTACCTGTAGATCTGAATATATGTGTGTCTTGTATGTATATGGAATTGAATATTTATTGGTAATCTATTGTGTTATAAGGAAAGCTAGATGAATTGTTTTTCTTGTATTGCTTACTGTGTGTATTTGGGAAATGTATTAAAGAATTATGCAATAGTTTCTTGTAAAGTCTTTGTGTAAGTCTGGCATTTGTTGTGACATTTTATATTGGTTTTTATTTTATTTTTAGGTAATGTTTTATGTAAATTTAGTAAGGTTTAGGATGGATTAGGAAAGGGTGTAGTTAGTTTTTCCTTATTTTTGCTTTTGCAGGCTTACATTGTGTATTTGGTGTTTTGATTGAATTATCTTGTGTGGGACTTAGGTTGTGTTGAGGATGTGATGTGGAAGTGCTAATGAGGTACCTGCATTAGGTAGAGCTCATGGAACCTTTCCTGGGCATTCTCCATAGCTAAAAATATCAATTTTAGGTAATTCTGGGAAGTTTTGAGTATAGTCTCGCAAGAGAATCCTATAGTGTTGTATGAGTTTGTACTTATACCCATATGAAACTTGGTCAAAGGTCATATGGACATGCATACAATGTCATATGTGTTTCTATACAATGTCATTTGGGGTTTTATTAGGTTCTAAGTTTTATTAGGTATAAGTCAAGTTTATTTAATTTCTTATACTTTAAGTTATATAAATACTTTTAGGATGTTTGAGATAGGTTCCAACTTCATAGGAGTTAAGATAAAAATTCTAGATTTTGGGGATTTTCAAAAAATTCCATACTTTTCCAAATTTCAGGCATGAGAGGGTTCTCTAGACCTATAAAATAAGTTATGGAATGTTGTGTTGATGCATGTGGAAATTTATATGTTGTATTTTAAGGTGTCTTATGTTATACATCCTTCTTATGATTCATGTTATCTATATGGATAAGGTTAGGACTCATCCTAAGGGCTTGAGTGCACAGGAGAGTTTTCTAAACCTATAAATTAGGACATGGAAGTGTTATCTTGTATCTTTTCCTTGTGATGGGTTAAGGGACTAGGAAGCCTAGGTGAGTAGACCACCATAGGTGATGGAAACCTAAAGTGGTTTCCATAGAATCCTATGGGTGGTTTAGTAAAAATTGGTAACCTTAAAAATTAACCTAGGAATGAGGATTCAAAAGATAAGGAAAGAAAATATAATAAGGCCACATAGACCTAATTGGAGTACCGAGATGATGGGTAACTACCAAGGAGGATCCCTATTCAAAAAGGGGGTATCAGGGTTACATAGTTTCAAGGGAGGATTCCAATTCATAGGTTATGTGATGACACTCAATTAGGTGGTATCCTAGAACCTTGACCTCAGTGTTATAGAATGATGATATTTCACATGCCTTACTCTTTCTCTTTTGAGTTTGGACTTTTTGTTTTGAGTCTTATATTGTGTTAAGGTCTTGAGAGTACATTGGCTCTATCTCCTAGCATGGGGGGTGGAACTTTACCAGTTTCACATGGTTGGGTGGAAAATATTTTTTGAGGTATTGTTCATGGTTCATGTCATGGCTTGGATTATGAGTTGATCAGTGGTGAAGTTTATGTTCTTGTATCATGCATCTCTATCTTTTTTCATCAATATGTAAAAATTTATTGTAAGCCCTTGGACAACTTGATGTAATTATCTCTCTATATGCCTTCAGGCCATGTGTAGTAACTGTAATTCTAATTGTGTCTATAAATGGAAGAAATAAATTTATGTATATATGGGAAGGGTAGTTTTAGGAATTTCACAAGGGGGTTTAATATTGGTAAATCAATTAAGGATTATATTTAAGTAATTCCTACCCTATCTCTCTTGTGAAGTTTTAAATGAAATTGAAAGTGTTGATTCTATGCAAATCTTTGTAATGAAAAGTACTTCTAAATAGGAAAAATGCAATTTTACTAAAACTAGTATTGGGATGTAATGCTCTTTAATAGTCCCATGTGTATGATTTAAGGTTATTTAAATGAGGTTTTACTCTCAATCCTTAACGGGATATTTACAATGTTATAGATGATAATTTTTGGTAATTAGTCTTGTGACAAAGATGATTCATTGAATGGTTTATGTTGGTTAGCAATGGATGGTTAAGTACTTTACCCATTTTATTTGGATCCTTGAAGTGACAATGGAAAGGAATGACTTTTAATGGAAAACTTATTTATGTATTGATAGTGCAATTGAATTGTACATAGATAACGTTAAGGAGTAAACAAATGAAAGAGGAAAAGACAAATGTACTTACTAGATGGGATAAGTGATGTGTGTCTATTGCATTTCTAAGAATGAATGTTGTGTGAGTTTGGTAAAGAAAATGAATTCAATTAGTTCATTAATGGAATTGGTTTGATGTGGAATGAAAACAATATCTCAATGTAAATTGAAGTTGAAAAGGAAATAGAATTCATTTGATTAAGTAAACAAAAATGGAATGCTTGATATGGTAAAAGAATTGAATAGGGAACCATAAGGAATGTACTGGTGAATTTTAATAATGAAATGTTATAATATTAGAAAAAAAATTGTTAGTTGTAATTTTGGGTTAAAGACTTGATTCCTTATGGGTTCCCTGGTGGGGACATTACATTTGGTATTAGAGCCCTAGGTTTCTACATAGGGAGCTCTAGGTTCTATTTGCATTTAACTTAGTCACTTACCCTCATTAATTTAAGGTCAACTCAATACCTTTACTTATGTTGTATCACTCTTCAAAGATACCTCCCAGCATCGTGGAAGATCTAGGAAGAGAGCCCAAGATTCTCCCTTCTCATCTCAACAAGAAAGTTCCCATGGGGAATATGTGGAGAACAAGATTTGAGTAACAAATAAAAAGGGTCTCAAGTGAGACAACCCTGATAACTAATTTTCCTAAGGCTAGAACCCATCAAAAGAAAATTTTTCCCAAAGGAGGCAACTTATTTTTACCATTTTGACAGGGATACAAATTTAAGCCCTAGGAATGTTCCACTGAGAATTGTTGGACTCTTACTTGGCTTACTCACAATACTTTAGACTATTGTGTTTCTTCATATGATGTTTTCTTTTAGCCAAAAAAACTTGAATAAATTGTGTGTCTTCTTTTTAACATTTTCCTTATGTTAACAAACTATCTAGTACTAGATATTAAAGGTACGTTCTCTATATATTTTCACTATATTATCTTGCAAGAGGAAACCTTTCTTCAAGAAATGATTGTCTAAAAAGATTATTTATGTTTTGCATTGTAAGATCCATGTGAAGGGTACTTAGGAGATGGTAATGAAATTTTGACACTTGAGTGTTGTATTCTTATAGTAATCCTAGTTCTAAGATAGTCTTAATGAATTGTATGAAAATTTGTTGATCTTATCATCATAAATGGCTACCAAATAGTTCAAAAGGCTATCTACTCTACTTTCCTATAAATGCTAGACAACGTTATGACTTGTTATTACTTAAAGATAATAATGTAAAATTCAAGATAGATTTGAATCATGTTGTAGGAAATAAGGTATGATTGTATGGATACTCATGTTCCTAAGAGAGGAATGATTGTAATATTGCATGGTTATGAAACATATTTCGTAGGAGTTTGAAAATGTTTTAGTCCTTCCTTGAGAACATAAGAAATTATGAACTTATATTTTCTTGAAACTAAGGTAACATGTTAAAATTAGGTAATGTCTAATATTTCAAAATATGGTAATATTAAGAAGTATCTCTCTTCCTTTTACCCTCTCAAAGTAAGAAACTCAACCTATTGCTGAGATAAAATATGTCTATCCCTTCTTTCTCAAGAAATATGTTTAAAGGACTAAGTTTCATAGGGAAAAATAAATGTGCCATTCAAGAGAATGTACTTAGCTAGAGGAAACCCTTGGGTAAAGGACCTATGTCCCAAAGGCTTTGTAATAAATAGGATTATAGTACCTAATTGTTGAAAGGAGAAGTATTTTTTATATGGTAGGAAATTTTGAATTATATATGAACCACTTAAGTGGTGTGAGGGAAACTAAAGAAAAATCATTAACTACAAAGAAAGAGTATGATACTAAACAATTTTTTGTAGAAGTTATTTACTTCATTGGCATTTTGTGTCAGAAATGGGACTTGAAGATAACAACATTGCTAGTATGATGAGTCATCATGAAAGGAATAATTATACATTTATCTGAATAGATTTAAGTCAAACTTTCTATCATCTTAAAATGGAAATATTAGAAGAATGTGTATTTTTGGGAGATGCTATGGAAGTCATATTAATGATGCGTATAAGGTTAAAAATGCATGTAGTTACTCAAATGTGCTTTTATTGAGATAAATGTAAAAAACATATACAAAAGTGCTAGTGAGTTGAACATATTAATTTGATTGAATAGGAGGCTAGCAGTAGGATTCATGTAGCGCTCTCTCTTTATTAAAGAATCTATGACTCATTTGGGAAAATGGTAAAATTTGAACAAACTTATTAATGTTGGAAAAATATATTCTCATAAGAAGCTTATTATGAATATATGGGATATAGAATTGGTTAGATAGCTAGTTAATAAGTAATATTTAAGATAAAAATCTAACTTAAAGAATCATGTTGAAATTATTTAAGAATATCTTTATGTGTAAGGATATTGTGGTAATACAACACTAATAAATTGTTCTAATCATAAAAGGTAACTTAGATTACATTCTTTGAAGGGGATATGTATTATGTCTTGCATGTAGATTTGATATTAATTATTTTCCTATAGTATACCATAGACCTTTTTGGGAAAAATTAACTTGTTCCATAAAAGAAAATTTTTATTTTGTCTTATCTGAAAGGTTACTCACAAAACTATGTGCTGATGTAGGTGGAAAATTTAATGTTTGGATGGTTTTAGTTTTAAAATGTTTACAAAGGGTAGTAGCATGATAGTAGTATTCTATGTATACCTGTTACCCAAAATTACATCATATAGAAGAACAAAAACAAATAGAAAAAAATTACATTTTTAGGGTCCAATTAACACTATCTTTCAGGTATTGTTGATTAACATTTCATTATTACATTCATTATCAGATTTCATTATTGTACTCTAAGTATTGATCACATTTCAAATTTTAGATTTCATAATTGATCATTACATTGTGCATTCAAACTGAATGTAGTATACAAGTGTCCTTTCACATTTCATATTTCATGTCAATTAAAGAGTACATTTGCAAAATAGAAAGCATGATAGAATTATGGAGTAGGGGTCCCATGCATTGCCTTATTATCTATTTGTTGTTAGTTGGTTTTCAGTTATGTCTTTGGTCTTCATGTCCAAGTCTTCATAAATTCACTAGGTTTTTAGGGTTTACACTTGCGTCAGAAGAGAGAAAATGGTGTTAGATCCAATGAGATCTAAGAAATGCATGAAACCCAAACACCATACGGTAACAATAAAATTTTCAATGCTGCATATTTATCTGGTAAATTCAATGCAATAAGGAAATGTGCATCCACACTAACTGAAAGATAGTATTAAAGGGACTTATTTTAAACACATGAAACCTTTTACTATTAATGGTCATTTTGATGTATGTTGTCCTTTTTATTAACTAGATATCTGAATGAAAGGGACTTAGTCTTTCTAATTGAGAAACCTTTTTCAAAAATAGTAGGACCTTGGTAGATTAGTGAACATAATGATCTAAATTTTAATTCACAAGTGTCATTCCTTTTGGCATTTTCATAAATTTAATTATTTTCTATGTTCACTAATATAACAAGTTTATAATGTTTTTGTTTGAAGAGCTTCACATAATATATTGCAGTTCTTAAAAGATGATTGTTTTTCACATCACAGTCATAAATAGAAGATGGAGTTCAAAATGCCTTGCAAGATGCTATAGCAAAGTGCCAAAGTGTTAAAAAAAAATCATGTTCAAATGCCAAGATACAACTGCATAATCACTCGTATTGCATATTTTAAAGTACCTTGTTCAATAGTATTGCTAAATTTAAAATGCCTTATCAGTGAATTCAATGTTATTTACTACTGTTGTTGATTAACAAAAGATAAATGCTACAGAATTGAGCTCAAGAGTTATAAAATTTTATCAGTATGTATTTAATGGATTTCACGAGCCCGTGCTCGAACTTCTTAGACAGTGAATACACATTTTTTTTTATCTTTTTTCATTTCTTGTGTCAAAAGTTCATATTCAGCATCAAACAAAGGAGAGACTATGTTTATGCATGGCTATATGTACTAGTGAAGCTAAAGATGTTCATTGTTTTCAATGTTGAATTCAAGAATCAAAATGACTATTTTCATTTATCAGTTGAAACATAAAGATTTTAGAAAAAATGACTGGTGAAATACAAAAATAGTGACTGTTCTAATAAAGAGCATTAAAATTAGTGAGCTTCAGAGAACTTGGATTGATTTATGGAGCTGTAGGTACTTTTTGATAAAATAACTGGTGCATAAGGGTACAGTAAGACATAGGCTTGTTTGAAAGTACATAAAATGACTAGTATTGAAAAGATGAAAACATGATCACTATTTTTTGTAATAGTGAAGTCTTATGATTCCTTTTATTTAGCTAAGTCTTGTTGAAATGAAATAAGATGACTAGTGTATTAATGTATAGTGTATTATTGCAATAACATACTATGAAATCAAGAGTATTCAAACTATGACCATGTTGTTTTCTTTAATAAACATCTACAGCCGATACATGAAGTGCATATATTTATCTATTGAGCTGTGAGTGGAATGATTAATGTTTTAAAAAATTTCAAACATCTACAGTACAGTATACATGAGATATGAGGATTACAAATTTATCAAGGAACAAACTATAAGAGTACCCATTGGAGTCGTGAGCAATAGGAAAAATATTCAAAGTAACTGGTTCATTTTAGTTTCTATCAAACTGACAGTGCAATAAAATATCATTCATGGGATGAGTATTAAGTGGATTTCCTTTTTATGTTATCAAATCATTTTTACAAAGGAATTTTATTATTTTCTTCATAAATTATCATGTATTTCAAGGAGGATAAAATAGAGATGTAAATTGATGTATTCAAGCTACAAACAAGAGTAGAAAACTGAGCTATGTAAGTTTAGAAAAACATCAAAACTTGTTTCAAAATAAATGGAGGGTTACATATGGAACTTATCTACATGTTTTATGTAGAAGAGCTTGTGTCTTTTAGTCCAAGCTTGTGATTGAGTTCCAATGGTCATAGTAAAGTATATAGCTATGGTTGAAGGATACCCACATTACAAGTTAAGTTACACTTTCACATCCTCCATCCCTAGCCTAGGCTTGGCTGAGATTACTGGAGTATTTCTCCATTTTAAACCATGATTTATTGTACATAGCTTGAAGATCAAGTTTTAGTTAGCATGACACAATCAGAAGATGTGACTCAAAGATGTATGCCATAGATTTTTGGTTGAGTAACATTTCCTCATCTCTCAGTCATAGCTTAGGTTAAGCCAAGTTGACTGGTGAAGACCCACAAATCATGGAGTTGTAAAGAGTAAAACCCATATCAAAATATGGTAATAAACAAAATTCATGCATAGGTATTACCAGTTAAAAGAAATCATGCTTACTATCTCATAGCCAAAGAAGTCACAGTGAGCTCGAGTTCAAAGCTCACAAGACTCCAAAATCACAGTTCTCTTTCACTCATAGGTCATCAATCAAGCATATAGCTCAGGTTCAAGAATCTAAATCCCATGTTAACTTCAAATTCAAACCATGACTAATGATGGAAGAGTTCAAGGCTGAGTCACAGTAAGAGTGTGACTCAAAAATGTAAGGGTACCCACAAGTTGTGAGTTACTTAGTCACAACTTGAGATCATGAAACAAGCTAAGTCTCATAGTTAGCTCAAACCTCAAGATGAAAACTAGTTGCAAGATGAGAAATGATTCATAATTTAAGAACATCATTCATGGGCTATGAGTCTTCAAGCTCAAAGCTGAGTTTCAAAGCTCGATGGTAAAATTCAAGGAATAAGCCAAGAAGATTCAAAATGATCTCTAGATCACACAAAGAAACCCAAGCTCCCATATAATAAGCTTTTAGTTTAGAATCAATGCCAAAGAGTTCCATAATACATAGAGACTAGATTCATGCCAGTTATACTGAGCTACATTCACAATTTTGGTAGAGTTTTGTCATAGTTAGGGTTTTTTCCCTTATTCTTCTCAGAGATGCTGAGTGAAAACACTAAGTTCAAGAATGAAAATGTATTTGGATATTTGAGGTCTACAAAAAATTGAATTAAATTCCATTAATGCATATGTCCACATCCTGACAGGAGGTTGAAAACCTAGTGCCACTTCACTACATTATTGTTCACATAGAATGCAAGTAGTTAAGAGCGGTCATGTTGACCCTCTTTCACTTGGAATTTCATAGACTTAGGAATTTATTCCTAACTTAGTTTTAGGTAGTATAGTCTCTTATTTATTTGGAATTTCTATCTCAAATTAAATAAGTTAAATGTTGGTAAAACATTATAAAAAAGATTTGTATCCTTATAAACCAACATTTAGGGCATTGGTTGTGGTAGTTTTCATAGGCTTAGATCTTGGCATGTTTTTAGGCCAAAATTAGGACAAATAACCAAGACTTTAATTTTTGAATTGGAGCCTTAGGGAAGGTATAAAATTGATTTTCATTATCAATTTAGGGGCTTGCAGATTTTGGAGAGAAGGCTGAAAGTGAGCACATTGTTCCTTTATGCCATATTGATCTTGTTTATAACCTTATTTGTCAGATGTTGGAGGATAATAAAGAAGATGACCTGTTTCTTCATATACTTTTGATTTTTGATTTCAAATCCTATTTTCATCTTTCTTCCTAAGTGTTTATTCATTTTGATAGCTAGGAGAAGTGAATTTTCCCTATTCCTCCTCTATGTGAGAAAAATTCAAACCTAATGAAGAATATGTATGTTTGTTAATGGATTGAGCTATTTGTGGTCTATGCCCTAGTAATCAAGTCTTTTAGCCTATATGCTGATTAGTGATTCAAAGTGTCAAGCTTTTAGTGTAGGAGTTGGGGTTACTATTTTACCTTCAAATCAAAGTCTTATTTCATTTTTGGTGTATCACCCCTATTTCCCTTCAGTTTTAAAGTTCATTGTCCCTTTTCCCATCAAGTTTCCAATCAGGAGGTGATATCCCATATCAAATATGAAATGTCCTAGAATCCAGAGACTCCTTAATCAGAGTCCACCCACAACTTGTGAAGGTTTCCATTGTTGGGATAGAATACTGTATAGCCCTAATGCATGAGTTGGGGTGGTATTTCTAAACCTAAATAGTTTTTGGCACACCTGGTGGGACCTTGTGATACATGAATCAAATCCAAACAAGGAGTGTTAAATAATTTGAGTATTTGTAGTCGTCTTTCACTAAGAGAGGTAGAACTATCCAAAGAAAGCCAAGAGGTCCTAAAGAGCTTTCTTCTTAGCCTATTCAAAGAAGTATGAGATGTGGGAGACCAAGAAAGTTAAGATTTGAAAGAAGTTCAGCTCCTCCCTCTTACCGCACTGAATTTTATGCAAGGGAGGATGGGGAGAGGGGCCAAAGGTACACCCTAACAAGATCCACCTTGAAGAAAAACACGTAGAAGCAACAACACATAATAGTGAGAGAGGGAATGCATATACTTTGATATGTTATCTTCAAATTGATTCATACATGTCGGGCTATAAGGCCTTCTCAATTTAGGCTAGATATTACAATCAAGAACAAAAATCCTCAAACATGCAAGGATTTGCTAATAATCTCTAATTTTCTATCTTCTATCTGCTATCCAAAAATTGACTTCCTAACTCTAACTAAACAACTATATTTATACAAGAGGATACCAAACCAAGTCATCCTTCAGATCCAAAATCAATAGAAGGGACGACTAGCTCTAGGTCCACACGCTTCCAAAATAAACAACTCAGTAAATAAGGAAACTAAGCACTAGACAAGTATCACTAAATGCCAGGGAAATTCACCGAGTGCCAGAGAGATAACTGACCAACACTGAAAAACAAAGAAAATCAAGCAACACCGAACCAACTTAGTCAAAGTAGGAACTGAGAAACACAGACAAACTCAAATATTTTTTTGGTGATATAGGATTGCCAAGGACTCGAGATGCTCCTACATTAGACACCTGGGGCTATTTGAAATGATTCTTTGAATCATGAAATAGGTATGATCCGAGTTGTATCCAACTTAGACTGTTAAATACATGAACTGTCTTTGATTGGTCTATTCTTCCACTTTACTAGATATTCCATATATTTTTTTCCTCTTATACTTATGCAAATTCTCTGTTCCAAAATCTTTTCAACTTCTTCCATCTGCTTCTTAGGATAATCCATCTATACTGCCATGTCTTCATCAGGTTCATTAAACTCATATAAATCAGTAATGTTGAATATAGGTGATATATCCATGTCATCGGGTAACTCATGTGTGCTAAAATGTTGTCACACTTCTATGAATCCTTACATGAAAGAAAACTCAAGAATGAGCCCTCACAAATCAATCCATAGCTCCCTAGGCATGGAGTGCAAGGGTTTTTAAGAATGCTCTCAGCTAGAGCTATTAAGCCTATAACCTTGCTAGTAAACCATGCAATGGGAGATTCAAGGAAGACAAGGGAAAGAATGCCAATATCTCCAATGAAGCCAAATGTATGCAATGCAAAGAAAATCTATATGACAATGCAAGTTAATCTATTGCATAAAAGGAAATCTAAGCTAAGAATGAAGCTATGAAAATGCAAATACTATGCATGAAAATGAAATCTAACTATGAAGCAAGAAAGCCATGATGATGCAAGAATGAAGAAAAGAAGATAGAGTGTTGATGAAGATCCAAGATGAATGCCAACAATGCTCTAAATCTTCAAACCCTAGATGCAAGAATATCTCCAAAAGCTCCAAGATGACCTAGAAACCTGTGGCATAACAATAGCCTAAAAATTTGTGTGTGCAAATGAGGAAGAGAGCTCTTCTTTTATAGGAGGTGAAAAATCAATGGACCATGGAGATTAAGAGGCAAAATATTTAATCAACGGTGGAGAAAAAAAGAAGCTTGATCCTTGTGCACAAATATCCTCCAATAGGAAAATTAGAAGCATTTACTTTATGTTGAGCATTTACTTTATGTCCATGTGAGACAAAAGTACTTTTCTTTTATTTTTTATTTTATTTTTCTTTATAAATAAGAATTAAATGCTTTTTTTGTGCAACTTAGGATAAGAAGAAAAGTGGGGCTTGTTATTTAATAAAAGGGGAGGAAATATTCCTTTTAATAAATAAAGACTTAGGATAAGATGGTTAGCCCATAGAAAATAATCAAATAAATGATAGGACTAGGATTTGATCAAGAACAAGCAATTGATGATTTTAGCAAAAGGGACTAATAGTCTAGATGACCATTTTTAGGTGTATACATTTGCCCCTCTTTGACTAATGTGTGATCGATATGGGAACACATGTAGTCAAAGAAATGAAGTTGAAATGTGAGATCGATTTGGGATCACAAAACAACTCAGATCAACCAAGAAGGCAAGCAAATAGTGATCTGACTCCAAAGAATGAACTACAGAGAGATAGTAAATCCTACATGATCAGCCTGGTAGCAATAGTACTGAACACTTAGGAAAGAGATAGACAATAAGATATGATGTGTCTACCCCCTCGGGATCGAAAGTGAAATCCAGGTGGAGGGAATGCAGAAGAAAGAGCAACATGATCAAATCACTAGAAATCATAATCGAAGAAAGAGAATAGAATAACCATCAAGCAGTGAGGGCATGCCCCACACATGAGACACGAGGCATGAACCTATCGGTCCCTCAACCCGTAAACACCATGGAGGGGGATTTGAACTTGGGATTTGAAAGTGAATGAAAGACTTGAAGTTGAGAGAGATGGGGATGAAGAGGTGAAGAATGCCCCAGTGAAGATCGAAGGATCAGGCCTCAAAAGGTTAACCAACTGCATGGAAGAAGGAAAAATATGAGTTGGGTGATCAAGGTGAACTCAGATTTTAGTTTGGATCCCGAAATGAAAAGAAAATGATGTGATATGAAAGACAAGAAGTGAAAGACATGATCGGGAAGAAGCAAAAGGTGAGTGTAGTTCATTAACAAGTCCACAAAAGATAAAGGAGAGCTCTCTCCATATGCAAGATGCAAAACTAACTAAAATGAACTTAAGAATGCAAGCTACATGAAAAGTGGTTTACTTGCAAGGTTACAAAGCTAATAGACATCTAATTATCATCATCGAGCATTATTGGTAGTGTCAAAAGATCATACAATGCACACTAGCATAACTATGTGGATCTGAATATGATCTATATCAGATAGAAATTTGGGAATCCCACCTAAGCATCAAAGACATGCAGGTCAAGATGACTAGTGCAGTGAGATTACCTAAGTTTGATATAGCAAGATTATGCTCTCATCGAGACACAAGAAAGTCAAGATGACTATAAGCATGCACATGCAAAATAGTCAAGGATAATACCTTGTAGGTCCATAGTGTCAAGTAAGACCAGTATAAATGCTCATGATAGTGAGGACCAACAAAATATACCCACAAGAAAATAAAGAAATAAAACATGTTCTCATACCCTCAATCTTCTAGCTATGCATCATCAAAAAATTCTCAGGGAGAGACCACTTAGCAAAGAAATCATCATAGACAACATGCAAAGAAATAAAGTCAAACAAATCTCAGCGAGTCAAGTGCGTGTGTGTAGGTCATAGAGTCAAACTTTGAGTATCACATCTACCAGCGAGAAATATTGCATCATCCAAGATGGTGGGAAGGATATCTGATAAGTGTTAAGAAACACTTGATGCTAGGGTAGTGTTGAAAAACATAGTTGAGGTGGTGTTGAAAAACACCATTTACAAGGTGCCTAAGAAACCCAGATGCACAAAGAGACCCAAGATAAGCTGAAAACAACAAATGCCCCCTAGACTAACACAAGAGTCAATTCCAGGCTAAGAGAGGCAAAGAGAGAAGTGGAGCGAAGGAGCGCCACACAAGACTGATAAACATAGGTGCAGAGGGTCTCAAGCAACACCTGTTTCTAGGTTTTCACCACTTGATAGATTTTTTTGCAATTTTTTTAGGACTTTTTATAATTTTTTTGTATTTTTGCTACCAAGGAGCCTGTTTCTAGGTTTTCACCAAGGCACTTTTTCAATTTTTTTTTGATGTTTTGAAGTTTTGGATTTTTTTGGTTAGACATCAAAGTGCCTATTGCTAGGTTTTCACTAGGATGCTCATTTTTTCAGTACTTTTTATGATTTTTATGATTTTTTCAGCATCATATATGAATTTTTTTTGGTATTTTTTTAGGATCATAAAATATGTACAAAGGATGCCCCAGACAGAAATGGGCATCAAGAATCTACTTCCTCTAATGTAGAGAACTGATAGGCCCCAGACCCAAATGCTGCAACTTTGATGATAGGAGGTCTCAACCAGTTTGACCAATAATAACCATCCCTAAGCAATGTTTGAGCTAGTAAATGATCGTTAGAATGTGATCCATATATGCCATCATGGATTTCAGTTAGCACTTTTTCTGACTCCTCTATTTCTAGACACTTAAGGAGAGTTCCATCTAGACCCTTCCTATACAAGTCACCAAAGATAAAGGAAAAGTGTAAGGGATGGTGGAAGGAATGGTGTGGTGGATTTGCAAGAGGAATATGAGGTGGAAGATATGAAAAGATGGTAGGATTGTAAGATTTGTGAGCAGGATAGCATAATTCATCCACTAGGAACTTGAAGTGAAATTTATGCTTTTTCATTGGTAAGATGGATGTTGAAGTAACCAAGGCATTACCAACTTTGTTCTTAGCTTTAGGAATAGGCTAAAATATAATAGATATGAGATCATGCTTGAAGTAGTGCACCATTTTTTTGTAGAGAATCAGCTTGTCATCTTTTATTTGAGAATCATTATTTTTGAGCAAATTTTTATTTTTACTTTTCTTAGGTGTGAATACCACCACAATGTGGTTTTTTCCATCTGACCATTGCTCTTTTCTTTTGACTTGATGACTCTGATGTTTGATTGCTGATTCAATCTTTTTTGTGGCTAGTTCACTGGTGGAAGAAGTAACAGGTGTTGATGCAAGATGAAATGAAGTGACCGGTTCAATAGCATTTATCCGAGGGGTGTCATCTCTAGTAACAATAGAGGTTGAGCCTATAGGGTAAGCTCCAAAAGTAGCTAGATCTAGACTTGTCATAGAAGAACCAGTGTGGTCCACTAAGGCAATACGAGGAACAAACTCATCAAATCCCACACAAGACCCATCAACCACGTTGGGATGGTTACTACAAGAATGAACCATATCAACATCCATATCATCAGTAGATATACATTTTTCTCCCCAAAGAAGTGAAGTAGAGGGAAGATCATCTCCCATGTGAGCCATAGTGTGTATTGGTGACTCATCTGTATCTGTGTCTGAATTACTGAGCATGGGAGTATTTTGGGCATCTTCTCTATAGATCCACTCGTGAATAGCTTGTTCTTCTCATTTGGCTTTAGGGATCACCATAGCAGAAGTGGAAGGTTTCCCATATGACCTAGGAGAAATAGGTATAGAAGAAAAGGAATCCAGTTTATATTCACCCATACCAAGGCTCATCATCTTAAATGATTTCTCAGCAGCAACTAGAGATGTACTAGGATCATCAGTAGGTTCATTGTGATGAACAAATTTTTTAGTAGCAGCAAGAGCATTAATAGCAATAGTATGGTCTCCAGGAATCACAATTTCAGTGCCATTGTATGGAAATTTGACGCACTGATGATAAGTGGAAGGAACAGCCTGCATGTCATGGATCCAACGATGACCCACAAGAATGTTATATGCGAGTGGAACATCCAATACTTGGAAGTTAATATCTTTTGTGATAGGGCCCACTCGGACATGCAATGTGACAAGACCTTTGGAAGATCTTTCCACTTCATCATAAGCTTTTATAGTAATCTTCTTCTTAGAATCCACAACAAATTCTGACAAACCCAACTATTGTATGACATTGAAAGAAACAATATTTAACCCTGCACCATTGTCTATCAGGACTCGGTGGACGTGGGTGTGCTAGACTAGAACTTCAATGTGTAAAGCTAGATTATGTGGGTGAGCAATAGATATGTCATCTTCTGTAGAAAAGGAGAGAGATAGTGGAGATGAAATGTGGTTGACCATAGCCTGAAATTGATCTGGATCAATGTCATTAGGAACACATGTTGTACGTAGAGCCTTATCAAGAATCTCTTTATGCGAAGGGGATAACCAAAGCAACTCAAGGATTGATATCTGAGCCAGTGTCTTGTGCAAATTTTGGACAAGATCATAGCTAGGGGTGGCTAAAGGAGCCACTTGTTTGGAAGGTAAAGCTTGTTTGGGATTTTGCATAGTTTTAAGGACAATCTTGGCTTGCCCCCTAGTAACAGCATTCATTGTCTCACTTCGGGAAGATGAACTACCATGTGTTTGCAAGACCAAATTTTGCTTACCATGATTGGCTTTATTATCATCTTGAGACCTCATCATTAGAACGCTCTCAACAAGCTCTACCATGTTGATCACAGGTGTATTAGAAGGATACGTGTAATTGATCTTAGCATCATGATTCTTCTTATGTGCTTGAGAGGTTTCCCCCTTATCATGCTTAGGTAGAGGATCTTTGAAAGCTGTGTGATCAAAATTTTTAGTTAAGCCATTAGTGGAGATTGTGTCGTTCTCAATAAGATCCTGAATATCATCCTTAAGCCTAAAACAATTGTCTGTTGGATGTCCCTTGTTTCTATGATAATGGTAGTAATGATCCTCTCTCCACCAATCAGGCTTATTTATCAGATCCTAATTACCAGGTTTATCAGGAAGCGTAAGATATCCATTGTCAACCAAAGTCTTGAGGATTACATCGTAAGGTTCTGCCAACTTGGTATAGACTCACTTTCGAAATGACTTCTTAGGCTTATTTGCATATTGAGGTTTAGGAGCACTGTGAGCATTGGTAGCTTCTTGTTGTTTTTTTACATAGATAGCATTGGAAAGATTGAAAGCGGGCTCTTTAACTTTAGGAGCATCAACAACCCCATCATTAACAACATACTTGTTCTTATTCCAAGGTTTGTTCTTGTCTTTACCATTGCCTTTAGCATCTTTATTAATAACAATATCCCCTTTTCTTATAGCTACATCCTTAATCTGATATGCACTTTCAACCATGTCATGGAAGGAGGAGAACAATTGCTTCCTTAGATCATAAAATAGCTCAGGCACAAGTGTGTTGATGAAAATGTCAATCTTTTCTCTTTCAGGTAGCTGACAAGGATATCGAGAATACAAGGACCTCCAAAATTGTAAGTAAGTTGCAAATGGCTCACCTTGATGTTGTCTTAGATTACCAAGATCTATCATGGTGACAGGTTGTTGGATGTTGTAAGAATAATGCTGGGTAAATCACTGAGCCAACTCATCAAAAGTCTTAAGAGGTGGTGTCAATTTTGTAAACCATTCTAAAGCTTGGCCTCTTAAGCTTCGAGGGAATAAGTGTAGAAGATATGTGTCTTCATGAAGAAAGTCCATACTAAGAGCATAAAAATGATGCACATGGTCATGAGGGTCACCATTTCCATCATACTTGTCATATTTAGGAACCTCAATATCCTTAGGAAATGGGACCATGTATAGATCTTTATCAAAAGGAAGAGCACAAATTGATTCTACAAAAGAGACCTTTGGAGGCTCTCTTTCTAATGCCATTTGGGTAAGGCGTTGATTTGTTTGACGTAATTCTTCTTGAAGAACTTCCAACTCTGTTGGTACTCTTTGTTGGACAATTTGTCTGACATCATAGCCGGGAGGAAGCTTGTATCCTCTAGAAGTCATATATTGAAAGTATTGATCGATATTATGCTCTAAAAGCTTATGCATCATTCATTGGAAATCTACATCTTGTTCACATCTCATAAGATCCTCACTAGAAATCTCATCATTAGCCTCTGCCTCATGTTGAGAGGGAGGAGGTCTAGGAGGTGAAGAAGGCATAGCAAAAGTGGGTCTTGGAGGAGATCTTGGTGGCGTGTTGTTGCCATTTTTACCATTGAAAAGAGATCTATGCTCATGATTACTAGTCTCAGGTTGCTCATGAAATGTCCCTCTATAAGCCATGCACCTAGCAGCATCCATCCTTTGTTGATTGTGTTCTTTTTCTAAGCGTGCTTAGTTATCCTTACACTGAAAGTGTTCTTGCAAGAGTTGAAATTTTTCTTGTTCTGTCAAAGTGAGTGAGCCACTATCTATGTTTTTGGGGGTCTTGAATGCGGAAAAGAGGAAACCTCCTTTGTACCATGGGGTAGCCTTAGAATCCTCAGATTGGTCAGAACTAGAACTATTGTTGCTAATGGGCACTCATGAGCATTTAGTTAGAGAAGGTAACTATGTATAATTCAATGGAGGATAACTCTCCTGCTCAAATTGAGACCGAGTTGTAACTGGCATGAAAAGAGATGTTGGTTGACTAATAGAATGAGACAAAGTTTCTTAGATTTGAGATAAGCAAAGCTAATAAAGATCACTTGTCAAATTAGAACAATAGAGAGATGGCTCGTCAAAAGTGCTCAAGCACTTACAGAAATCAATTGACTAAAGTTGAGCAGTGAGCAAGAAGCTCAATAAGCAAGTAGCTAGAGAGGTAACCATGATGTGACAAGTGATCAAGAGTAGCATTCGTTAAGCTCAAATCCAATAGTTTTAGCTCATTTGTTTCAGTCTAGAACAAGTCTAAGAATGTAGATAACAGACCAGCTTCAGGTAAGAACAGAAAAAGACACTCTACGACCGGTTAAAATGCAAGTTTAGCAGCTCCAGATTGCAATAGCAACAAGACAGCAAAAAGGTTTTGGGTGACACAGTTGCAGAGTCATACGACTCTATGACCAATGAACATAAAAATATTAGTTTTGAAGCATTTTAAAAGATTAAGTAAGTATATCAATAGATTTTTATCATGGATCAAGCACATAAGACAGCAATCAAGGAGTTCAAGCAAGCAATTGTCTTCAAACAATGAGCAAGGGGCAAAGCAACCTTGCACATGAACAAGAATAGTGACTTAGTATATCTACTCCTTAAAGATTCTACTTGTGTATGTTCTTGAAAATGTTTTAGCAGGCACTTAAAACACAACAACACCTTATCAAGCTATCTACAAGGATATACATGGCTTTCTAAAAGGAGTCCTCGATATACGCAAGGTACGTGAGGCCCAAATCCGTAGATGAGAAGAATCCAAAATCACACAGCCGGGGGGAGACGGTAACCCAAATCTCCTCCTTCACTTCTCAAAGGTATAAAGTTCTTTGAGGCTTAGCTAAGAGTGATATCAAACACAATTCCCAAGAGAGGTGTCTTTCGATTCACCACCCGCTATTTATACTCCGCCGGAACACAGGAGTTAAGGTCATCCCTTGAGGTGGTGTGTCCCCAAGCAGGCCTTCTAAAATAAAAGCTAATTAATTCACTATCAAAAGTATTTAGAGCACTAAAGGTGGAACACTTAACTCTTCAAGTAAATGCAAAGTGAGTCCAAAAGTGGGACACTTAACCCTTCAAGTGAATGCGAAGTGAGTCCAAAAGTGGAACATTTAACCCTTCAAGAGAATGTGAAGTGAGTCCAAAAGTGGAACATTTAACTCTTCACACCAACTCAAAGTGAGTCCAAAAGTAGAACATTTAACTCCTCACATCAACTCAAAGTGAGCCCAAAAGTGGAACATTTAACTCCTCACATCAACTCAAAGTGAGTCCACACCTTAGAAAACAAGTGAGTTCCAAAAAGCACAAAAGGGTTGCCTAGTGGAGCAATTAATGCTTCTTTCCTGTAGACCCCTCCCCTTTAATGTAGCATTGATCTTACAACTACGGGGTGGAAATGAGGGGCCAACAGATTAGCAAGTCCAATAACCCAAGATAGCAATCTAGATCAATCACAAGTAATCTAAAGTTGCTTATCAATACTACTCACAAATGACAAAGGGTTGAATCAATGGAATATTTAACTTTCCAAGCAAACATAGAGTGAGTCCACAAAGTGGTGCATTTAACTCCCTATGTAAACAAAGAATGAATCCATGCCCTCAATTACTCAATGAGATATTTGATATTGAAACCAAGAATTACTTAAGGTTTAAACACAAACATTCACTTACACAAACTTGTATGAAAGAAAATCTATGTTCATTCATTTCCCATTAAGAGCATCTATTGAAATGTGTTCTATGAAAGCATGTAAACACTCAAGCCAAACATATGAGAGATTTAATTTTAATCCCAAGATCCAAATGTTGTAGAGTTGTAACAAAATACCTCAAGTCCAATGCAACGCGCTTAGTAGATTTCACCCTTTTTTTGTTTGTTTTAAGCATTTTTCATGAAAGCAAGTCATGCACCTTCAAATGAACAAGACAAGAAAACAAGCAAGAAAGATATGCAATGTATATCCAACTTATGCAAACCCTAGGGTTAGATCTGAAAATCAATTTTTAGGAGCAATGATAACCAGCAAATAATCCAAATGATAACTCATATCATGCATTGAACAATGAAAAATAAGTGCATACCCATCACAAAATTTTATTTTTTTTGCATTTGACCTAGTCAACAAGATCTGATTTTTACCATATGAATTCAGACCCTAAACCCAAAATGAAGAAAAGAGACCTTTGTCAAAAAATAGAGAGCTTTACAAAAATGTAAAAATTTTAGAAAAATCTCTTCATTTGTGCCCTAGAGACCCATTTTACCAAAACATACTAGTTTTAATAAATTGACCAAATGGGCTATGATATGATTTCTAAATTAAAAACATAATGAATGGACCCCCTGTAGAATTCCAAGACCTTTCCAGAAATATAAAAATTTCTGAAAAATATGCTGATTTACGCCAAAAATTGATTTTTTATGAAAAATCAAGAAAATCATAAAAAATACAAATCACCTCCAAAAATTCTAAAATTTTTTTTGGAGCTTCTCTAATATGTTTCCAACCTAAAAAAACATTTTCAGACCAAAATACTAAGCTGTTTGGGAGATATGATCAAATCTTTCAAATCTAGGGTTTTTCCATCTCCAAACAAATTTGTACAAGGGTTAGCTTCAAAAATAATAAAAAACCAGTATGTAAAAGTGGGTTGCCCCATGGTGGGTGCAAAAAATGTGTGCTAAAATTTTTTCACACTTCTATGAATCCTTACATGCAAGAAAATTCAAGAATGAGCCCTCACAAATTGATCCATAGCTCCCTAGGCATGGAGTGCAAGGGTTTTTAAGAATGCTCTCAGCTAGAGCTATTAAGCCTATAACCTTGCTAGTAAACCATGCAATGGGAGATTAAAGGAAGACAAGGGCAAGAATGCCAATATCTCCAATGAAGCCAAATGCATGCAATGCAAAGCAAATCTATATGACAATGCAAGTTAATCTATTGCATAAAAGGAAATCTAAGCTAAGAATGAAGCTATGAAAATGCAAATACTATGCATGAAAATGAAATCTAACTATGAAGCAAGAAAGCCATGATGATGCAAGAATGAAGACAAGAAGATAGATTGTTGATGAAGATCCAAGATGAATGCCAAAAATGCTCCAAATCTTCAAACCCTAGATGCAAGAATATCTCCAAAAGCTCCAAGATGACCTAGAAACCTGTAGCATAACAATAGCCTAAAAATTTATGTGTGCAAATGAGGAAGAGAGCTCTTCTTTTATAGGAGGTGAAAAATCAATGGACCATGGAGATTAAGAGGCAAAAGATTTAATCAACGGTGGAGAAAAAAAGAAGCTTGATCATTGTGCACAAATATCCTCCAATAGGAAAATTAGAAGCATTTACTTTATGTTGAGCATTTACTTTATGTCCATGTGAGACAAAAGTACTTTTCTTTTATTTTTTATTTTATTTTTCTTTATAAATAAGAATTAAATTCTTTATTTGTGCAACTTAGGATAAGAAGAAAAGTGGGGTTTTTTATTTAATAAAAGGGGAGGAAATATTCTTTTTAATAAATAAAGACTTAGGATAAGATGGTTAGCCCATAGAAAATAATCAAATAAATGATAGGACTAGGATCTGATCAAGAACAAGCAATTGATGATTTTAGCAAAAGGGACTAATAGTCTAGATGACCATTTTTAGGTGTATACAACTCAATCTAATATGCATTTCCACTATGAAATTCTCTCAAGATCTTGCAAGGTCTAAACCTCTTCATCTTTAGCTTCCCATATGTTCCAACAAGAAATCTTCCTCTCTTAAAATGAACCATCACTTCATCACCAACATCAAAAATCTTATGTCTTCTTGATCTATCAACTTTGTCTTTATATTTCTGATTACTCTTTTCTAGCTTAAACTTCACATCTTCATGCAATATCTTCATGTACTCAACAAATTTTACTCCCTCAAAACTTCTCTTTCTTTCATCAGCAATGTCTCTCAAATCTAATATACCTCTTAGTTATATGCTATTTACAATCTCAAAAAGTGTTTTTCCAGTACTCCTATTTAGTGAATAATTGTATGCAAACACATCTTGTTTGAATACTAAATCCCAATTACTCGGTGTGTCTTCAACTAAACATCTCAAAAGATTACCCAAACTTCTATTCACAACTTTTGTCTGTCCATTGGTTTGTGGGTGAAATGTAGAACTATATTTTAACCCAATACCAAAGTTTCTCCAAAGAGTCTTCCAAAAGTATCCAACAAATTTACTATATCGGTCATAGATAATACTCCTTGGTAATAAACTCAACTTAAAAAATTTGATGATGAGCTGATTAACAATCAAGAAGTCTATGAAGAACAGGTCAAAGACAACCTTCAACTCAATGAAGAATTAAGGCAAGAAAATATGGAAATTTTGGAGCTAAGAAACAACAAAGAAAGCTTGGAATCTAAATTGAAAGAAGCAAAGAAACACATTGAAAAATTACACACCAGTTCTGATTTGATAGAATCTCAGTTGTATGCAAGAAGAACTAAAGGAGATACTAGCTACATTGGATACAATGAAGCACAAAATCAGATTGACAACATGCAAGCAACAATGAATACATAAAAAGACTCTACTGATACTAAGAAGACTGAAGATCAAAGTAAAGATAATAGTGAACCACCTAAGAATGAGTGCAAGCCAGTAGACCACACTTCTTATGAATGCAACAAGCATAGACATATAGCAAGGAACTGTACAAAGGTAAGACCTTTTAATGGTTACTATTATTCATGCAATAAATTTGGTCATAGAGCTATGAATTGAAAGACAAGTAAAAATAATAGGACTCAGTATGATCAGAGAAATTAGAATCAGTCAAATGTAAGAAGTTCTTAGAATTTTACCTATCAGATATGTAACTATAATGGTCACTCAGCTAGACAATGTAAAATGCTGACCAATGTCAATGCGTCAAGGAATATAAGGCCTCCAGTCATTTTTCACTCTTGTAGCAAGGTTGGACACATCTTAAATTCTTTTAGATCAAGGATGTAAGGTAAGGAAACCCTAAAAATCCTGAAGAACCAGTATTGGATCCGGAAGGAGAAGTCAAGTTTTTGAAAGCCTCAGAGGATATGAGCTTGATTTGGTTAGAAGAAAAGAAGGATAAGGTTTATGAGTATGTATTGGATGCATCCACAGTGGACACACCCTCTACATATGGATGAATGGCGCTTAGGGTCATAGGGGGGGCTAATTTAGCTCTAGACCCCTGTGCAGCTAGTCTACCCACTCTCAAAGTATGTGCTTTTACACTTAAGCTTTTGGAGACTAGAGAAACCTTTATGCAAGAGTGCATGAGCTGATTGTTTGCAGAATCAAAGTGATAAATTTCCATATGACAGCCTAGTTTACATGACAAGTATTAATGGTAGAATCTCTACTTTAAAGTACATAGAAGTTAGAAGATATCTCATTGCAGTGATATTGAGAGTGATTGGAGAGCAGAAGAGCCCTAGTAGTTGATTGAGAAGGATTGCAATTTGATTCATCAAGTGACTTACTATGCATTTGATCAGTTCTGGAAACCCTAGTTCATCACGTAGATTTAGAATCTCTTGGAAACCTTTGAGAAAGTGTTATACAAGTAAGTGATGGTTACTCCTATAGTATTTGATGTTGCAAAAAGGAAAAGATACATGTTTAAGAGGAATCCATTTAAATCAACTCTAGATGACCTAGAAGGGGCATTCTCCCACACACTTATGGGCGTTATGCATGTCAAGGACATTAGGGAATACATTTACTATAATAAAGAACCAAACGGATTGGAAAGATTAAGGGTGGACATGGAAACTATGTTAAAACTAGACAAAACCTTCATGGATGAGTATGTGTGATGGAATAATCACCCAATAGTGGAGTATGATATAGTATATGAGTTCTATGAATCAAAATGGATCAAGATTATACTGAGAAGAATTCATGATAACCTATTTTGGATAGGTGAAGTTCTGGTCAAAATTACTGATGACCTAATTCATGAGATAATAGGCCTATCAAAGATAGGCACCATTCTTCCAGTCAAAAAACATGTGAGGAAACTTGTTGAACAATCATGCAAGTCAAGAAGTGATAGGCACAAAATGACCATAGAGCCCATTGAGAAAGATGACATCAAATTGATGTCTATGATACTTGGATACAAGTTTTAACACACCAGCAGGGTAAACCATTTTTTTGCAGCCATAAGAATTGTAAATGAGAATGGAGAGTTCAACCTATGTGAAATCTTGCACACACAACTAATTGACAGCATCAAGGAAATCAAGCATGATAAGACCAAGATATTCATATTTCGGTCTTTGATCATTTATATGTAGTTCCAAATTGTTGGAAAAGTGTCTGATCTATATCTTGACAAATCCATCTCCACAATGTGACAGATATCTCTAAAGGAATGTACTAAGAGCACCTTGAAGGAATACATGACATTGGAGTTGAAAAAATTTAGGGCTAAGATGTAGATGAGGTTCAGAATTCTAGAGAAGATAGTTGAAAAGTATAGGGACACTATTTTCTTTATGGTTGAGACTGACACAACTTTCATGGAGGTAGTTGAATCAAGGACAAACTGGATTCATCCACTAGGATATGAAGTAGAAGATCCTATTCTACAGGCTTATTCTCAAGTTCTATTGTTAGCACCTAAAGACCCTAATGAGCCAAGATGAGGAACCTATGAGGAGAAAAAAAGAGAAGTTGATGTAGTGTTAAACATTGCAGAAACAAAAAAGAAGGTTGCTAAAGTTACCTCAGAGATCTTGAGAATTCATGGAGTGTCTCAAGAAGACCTAGACAAAGAAAGGGAACAAAAATTGCTTTGGAAATTGAGAGAGCAACAACAACAAAGATTGAATCAAAAGATCCTAAGTTGAAGAAGGTAAAGATAGAGAAGTCTGATGTCTAGAAGGGTAAAACTAATGTTACTCCTTTTGCACCCACAACGACTATTGAGCTTACTAGTCCTCCAAAGTATAAAGCAATGTCAAAGAGGAAGAAAGAGATTAGCACCAATCATCTATCCTTGAGAGTAACAAGAAATAGAAAGAACTCACAAGCACCTCCTGAAGTAAGTTTCAAACCTAGTCTCAATGTGCTAAGTGAAAGAATAATTGAAGAAGGTAGAATTGATCAAGTAGAAAAGTTCTATGAGAAATACAGTGAGATTGATAAATCAGGGATACATGGAATGATTTTCAAACACATGTTGAAGTTCAAGAAGATTGTGTTGGAACTAAAGACCATGATTCCTAATAATGTATGGAATATCTTATAATTCCAAAAGAGACAAGCTATTGAAGAAGATCTAAGGGTCAGGGAAAAGATTCTAGATGATACCCTTCCAATATGTTCCTTACAAGAGAAATCCTTGCTATTAGACTTGGTGAAGCTACATCTCAGAATAAAGTCAAGGACCCTACATATAATGGACAAAAACAATGAACTGGTGGCTAAGGAAACAAAGAAAGCCTTTGAGAAGGTCTTTATGAATAGGCACATGTATCTAACTACTATGCCTACAACAAAAGTACCCACAATGGTTGCCAAAGAGTCAGAGACCATCAATGTACCATCTATAGGTCCACATGATTTAGTGCATGTAGTTGATACATCCACAGAGGTAGAGAAGACTGGGCCCATGATAAAGACACCCAAGGATGACTCAATCTTCATTGACAATCTTGAGATAGAAATGGCAGCCTCAGATACTGATTTGGACAAGTTTGAAGAGGCATTTGTAAGCACTCAAGAGGCTGAGAACTTGTGTAGTAACACTCTTCCCAATCAACAAAAAGATGTTAGGAATGAATGCTGGATGTTGGCAGTCATTCTGTAATAGTTGTTGTTGCATTCATGACTATGATTGTCATTGATGTCAACACAGTGATCTTCTGGAGACTAGCAGAGAAGCAGATAATGTTTTGATTAGTGCATATGAGATATTGCATTTGGAGCTATGCAATGTTAATGTAATACTATTTGATATGTTATTTGTCTATGGTTAAGAGCGTAGATAGTAATTCATTGATTCATGAAAGTTATGAGTATTTTGGTAAAAGTAGTATTCAGGCAGTGTTCCTGAGTAGCAGTTTGTGGAAATTGGATGATATCTCCTAATCAGGATGCAATCTAGTTTTGAGTAGTTAAAGGGAAGTTTGAGACACATTGAAGGTGATGTGGTTCATAGCACAAACTTTGAGTTCACACGAGTGAAGGGTTATTGCATCTGGAAGCTGATAGTTTAGTGTAATTTTGATGTAGCATATGGAAACTTTAATTTTGTAATTGTGTGCCAACTCATTTGTAATATTTGAGTGTGGTATAAAGAAAGGAATGTTTTTTCTTATTTTATAGAGTTCTAATATGAAAGAAGTGTGAGCATGGTTTTGGTTGCATGCGAATGTAAGCATGAAGTGAAGAAAAGAGTTTAAGAGGTTGTGAAAATAATATTGTAAAGGAAGACATGCAAAGTACAGAGATCTGGAATTGAGATCTGATGTAGGAATGAGTGTGGTTTGGCCCAATAAGGAGGTAACATATTTCATATTATTCTACTGAATAATATTAAGGTTATTTGGATAGTGTGTTCAGTGATCTTACCCTGAAGCTGTTTGGGCAGTGGGTCCTTCTATCTTCCATAACTCTTAACAAAGTTAGAATCTTTTAACAAGGATTCAAAATCTCCTAACATGGATTTATATGTACTGAATGTATTTCATAAGACTCCTAATAGAGTCCATCCTTTCACAAGGAATATTCATATTAGTGCATCCTTTGTGGGCATCATTCCCATCAGGGTTTACTCTTTGATCAAGAGGTTCCCTAGTCAACATATCTTGTGTTATTGTGTCATTGTGTATGAATATCTTTGTATGATTAGTAATTGCATTGCTTACATGGTTAAATGTTGTTGAAGATGTTAAAAGTTATAATTATCTGATAACTGATTCATCCCCCCCGCCCCCCCCCCCCCCCTCTTAGTTATCTTTGTGGACTTTACTTTCTAACAATTGGTATCAGAGCGGAAGGTCCTTGAAAGGAAAGTTTAACAGCTTAAGGAGATCCATGGTGAATTTCAGGAAAGAAAGCGCTAAGTTTGATGGAGTAAATTTTGACATTTGGAAAGAAAAGATGAAGACACATCTATTGTGTTTAGGACCAGGCCATTGGTTGATTACAAAGAATGAAAGGACTATAATTGAAGAAGACAATCTTGAAACAAGTACTAAAGATGAGGTAGCTCTATTCATGTGTAACATACTTGCAAGAGAAGCACTCTTGACAACACTTCCAGAGAATGAATATAGTCAGGTAAAATGTTTTAAGAAATCTAATGAAATTTGGAAAGCTTTACACTCTACTTTTGAAGGTGATGAACATGCAAAAAGAGCTAGATTACATAATTGGATATGTGCATTTCTAGATATTAGAGTGATGGAAGATGAATCTATTAGAAGCTATATTGGTAGAATGTTAGAAATTGTTGTAGGGATAAAATCTTGTGGAGAATCAAAGATAGAGAATGAAGTGATATGGAAAATTATGAGGACATTGACTCCTGTATTTAAGAAGACAACACAAATGATTGAACAAGTTATACCTTGTATTGCAAACTTTACAAGAGAGACTCTTCTTGGAATATTGGAAGCAGTAGAGATGGACCTGAGGTTATCAGGAGACTTACCTAGAATGGAGATAGCATTCAGTGCTCTTAGTATTCACCCTACTTTATCAAGAAGTACCAGTGTGAGTGGAGATTATGCCAGCTGTAGCAGATCTAAAAATGAAGAAGATAAAAAGATTGAAGAAGGTATTGCATTGCTTGTGAAAAGAGAACCAGATGGTAAGAAAATTTTTAAATGTTGGACTTGTCAAGAATATGGTCATTTTGCATCTAAATGTCCTAAGAGAGTTAAGAAGTACAAAAATAATTTCAAGCCTAGAAGATCTAAGGAATGTTATTATGCTAATGATGAAGATCTTGAAGCTAGTATAGAAAGAACTTTGAGTGAAAGTGATACTGAGAATAATGATGAAATAGGATTTGTAGCAATTAAAGAAGAAAATTCTGAATCTAATATTAAAGAAAAAAAAACATTAGTTTCCCAAGTTGAAAAGAAAGCTGATTGGATTATAGATAGTGGTTGTTCACATCATATGATTAGAGATATGATGAAGTGCATAAAGTTTAACAATTATGATGGAGGAGTTGTTAGAGTTGGTAACAATGTACCTTGTTTGATTAAAGGTATAGGATCTATTACTCTTGATGGATTGAAACATAATATTTTGAGTGTTGGATAGTTAGTGGATAAGGGATATCAAGTTTGGTTTACTGAGAAAATTTGTGTGATAAAGGATAAAGATGGAAATCTAATTGGAACTGGATCTAGAACTAGAGGTAATGTATTTTAGTTGAATCCTACTGAGATGACATGCATGATTACTAAAATTGATGACAGTTGGTTATGGCATAATAGGTTTTGTGATATAAACTTTGATAATATTGTGAAAGTAAATACTACACTTGCAGTAAGAGATTTACCTAAAATTATGAAGCCTACTAACATGATTTGCAAAGAATGTGTGATGGCTAAATAGAAGAGAAGTTCATTCCCTAGTAAGAAGTTCACATCGACATAGAAGTTGGAGATTGTTCATACAGACTTAAGTGGTCCTACCAGTTTTAGAGGATTCTATGGAGAAAGGTATTTTATGATTCTTGTTGATGATTTTACAAGAATGATGTGGATTGCTTTTCTAAAAGAAAAATCTGAAGCATTTGACAAGTTTAAAATCATTAAGAATAAAGTTGAGAATGAATCTAGAATTTAGATTAAATGTTTGAGATTTGATAGAGGTGGAGAATTTACTTCTAGGTATTTTAACACTTTTTGTGAAGTCAATGGTATTAAGAGATAGTTTTCAGCCCCTAGAACACCTAAACAAAATGGTATTGCAGAAAGAGGAAATAGGGCAGTAACTGAAGCATCAAGAGCTATGTTATTTGAGAATGACTTGGTGAAGACATTTTGGAGAGTAGTGAATACAGTAGTATATACAATGAATAGAGTACAAATCAGAGAAAACACATATAAGACACCTTATGAATTATGGTTTGGACATACACCCTCAGTTAAGTATTTTAGAATTTTTGGAAGCAAATGTTATATAAAGAGAGATGATGATATTGGAAAGTTTGACCCTAGAAGTGATGAAGGTATTTTTCTTGAATATTCTTTGAAGAGAAAAGCATATAGATGTTACAATAAGAGAACTAAAACTATTTTTGAGAGCGCAAATGTTAAAGTTGATGAGAAGTTTAAAATTCAGGAAAGAATGCTTGATTATGAGTTTGATGAAGAAGCTAATCCTCAGCCTAACATTGAAACTACTGAATTATTCTATGAGACTGACAATGAATTTTTGAATGAGAATCATACTACAAAAGAAACTAGAGAAGAAACTAGAGAAGAATCTACAGTTGAAGCAAGATCAGTGACTATGACACCTAACATGTATCTATCTAGACATCATCCTGTTGAACAAGTTATTGGAAGTTTGGACAGAGGAGTTATGACTAGAAATAAGGTACATTTATATTTGATTTCTCAAATTAAACCTAAATCTACTAATGAAGCTTGTGAAGATGAACATTGGATTAATGCTATGAAAGAAGAACTAGATCAAATTGAAAAGAACAAGACATGGGAATTGGTTCCTAGACCTAAAGACAAGAATGTGATTGGAACTGAATGGGTATTTAGAAACAAGATGACTGAAGAAGGAGAAGTAGTAAGAAACAAAGCAAGACTAGTATGTAAGGGATACTCACAGCAAGAAGGAATTGACTATGAAGAAACCTTTGCACTAGTAGCAAGACCTGAAGTAGTAAGAATGTTTTTGGCTTATGCAGCTTTTAAGAAATTCAAAGTGTATCAGATGGATGTGAAGTTCACATTTCTGAATCGTGAATTGGAAGAAGTCTACATTGAGCAGCTTGAAGGTTTTCCTTTGACTCAAGAAGGAGATATGGTATGTAAACTAAAGAAAGCATTATATGGACTAAAGCAAGCACCTAGAACTTGGTATGCTAGATTGGATAAGTATTTGTTGAAATTGGGATTTACTAAAGGAACAATAGATAGTAATCTATACACAAAAGAAATTGAAAATGGAATGTTAGTTATAGTTATTTTTGTTGATGACATTATCTTTGGAGGAGAAGATGAAGCTAGTGACAAATTTGCTGATGAAATGAAGATTGAATTTGAAATGAGCATGATTGGTGAGATGAAATACTTTTTGGGATTATAGATAATACAGAACAGTGATGGTATCTTTGTTAGCCAGACAAAGTACTTGAATGATTTGCTGAAAAGATTTGGAATGGAGAACTATAAACCAGTTGGAACACCTATGGTTATAGGACACAAAATATCAAGCAAAGATGAAACACTAGCAGTTGAGCAGAAGAAATACAGATCCATGATTGGAGGATTGCAATACTTAACAAACACTAGACCAGATATACAACATTTATTTGGCATGGTAGCAAGATTTCAAGCTGAACCTAGAGAGTCACATTATGCAGCAGTAAAGAGGATATGGAGATATTTAAGAGGCACAATGGACTATGGATTGTGGTATGAAAAATATGATGATTTCACCCTATGTGTATATACAGATGCTGATTGGGGAGGTAGTGTTGATGATAATAAAAGCACCAGTGGTGGAGCCTTTTTTCTTGGAGGAAGATTAGTTTCCTAGTTAACCAAGAAGAAGAATTGTATTTCACATAGTACAACAAAAGAAAAATATGTAGCAATAGAAAATAATTGTAACAAGATAATTTGGATGAAGCAGATGCTGAAGGATATTGGAATTAAGTTTGTTGAGCCTATTGTCATTGATTGTGACAACACCAGAACAGTCAGTATGTCTAAGAATCCTATTTTACATTCTATAACTAAGCATATAGAGATCAAGTATCATGTTGTTAGAGAGAAAGTAGTTGAGAAAGAAGTCAGAATAGAGTACATAAGGACAAAGGAATAGATATAAGACATATTTACAAATCCTTTTCCTAAGGATACATTTGAGTATCTGAGAGGTATGCTTGGGGTTATGCCCCAGCCTACTTTTGAGTAATGATGGAGTTGGTTACATCTGTCTAGTGGTATATGAGCCCTATCTTTTTCTGGATTGGATGTTGGTACTTCCTCTATGGGGGAGTATGTGTATCTGAGCTAAGTCATGAGGACTCTTGTGAATGTATTTTCTGAAACAATGTCTTTGGACATTGAGTTGTTGTTGACATAGTGATGAAATTTATGTCATTGATGTCAATGGGGGAGAAGTGTACATGAAAAACCTTGTGTACCATCTATTGGAGAGAACTTAATAGGATAACGAAGCAAGATTTGATTGATGAAGAAGAATTGAAGAACTTTTAGAGTATTAGTGTAGTAGTATTGGATTTTTGGAACATTGGATGTTTTTCATCTATGTTTCCATCAATGCCAATGGGGGAGATTGTTAGGAATGAATGCTGGATGTTGGCAGTCATTATGTAGTAGTTGTTGTTGCATTCATGACTATGATTGTCACTGATGTCAACACAGTGATCTTCTGGAGACTAGAAGAGAAGCAGACAATGTTTTGATTAGCGCACATGGGATATTGTAGTTGGAGCTATGTGATGTTAATGTTATAATCTTTGATCTGTTATTTGTCTATGGTTAAGAGTGCAAATAGTAATTCATTGATTCATGAAAGTTATGAGTATTTTGGTAAAAGTAGTATTCAGGCAGTGTTCTTGAGTAGCGATTTGTGGAAATTGAATGATATCTCCTAATCGGGAAGGAATTTGGTTTTGTGCAGTTAAAGGGAAGTTTGAGACACATTGAAGGTGATGTGGTTCATAGCACAAACTTTGAGGTCACATGAGTGAAGAGTTATTACATCTGGAAGCTGACAATTTTGTGTAATTTTGATGTAGCGTATGGAAACTTTTATTTTGTAATTGTGTGCCGACTCATTTGTAATTATTTGAGTGTGGTATAAAGGAAGGAATTTTTTTCCTTATTTTATGGAGTTTTAATATGAAAGAAGTGTGAGCATGGTTCTGGTTGCATGCGAATGTAAGCATGAAGTGAAGAAAAAAATCTAAGAGGTTGTGAAAGTGATATTGTGAAGGAAGACATGTGAAGTATAGAGATCTGGAAGTGAGATCTGATGTATTAGTGAGTACGGTTTGGCATAGGAAGGAGGTAATATATTTCATATTATTCTTCTAAATAATATTAAGGTTATTTGGACAGTGTGTTTAGTGATCTTACCTTGAAGCTGTTTGGGTAGTGGGTTCTTCTGTCTTCCATAACTCTTAATAGGGTTAGAATCTTTTAACAAGGATTCAAAATCTCTTAACAAGGATTTATATGTACTGAATGTATTTCATAAGACTCCTAAAAGATTCCATCCTTTGAAAAGGAATATTCATATTAGTGCATCTTTTGTGGGCATCATTCCCATCGGGGTTTACTCTTTGATCAAGAGGTTCCCTAGTCAACATATCTTGTGTTATTATGTCATTGTGTATGAATATCTTTGTATGGTTAGTAATTGCATTGCTTACATGGTTAAATGCTATTGAAGATGTTAAAAGTTATAATTATCTGATAACTGATTCACCCCCCCCCCCTCTCAGTTATCTTGGTGGATGTTACTTTCTAATAAAAGAAATTTTGATTAAGGATATAACAAATGAGAAAGAAGAAAAAAGATGGAAGAAAAAGAAAAAGAAGCTGAAAAACAAAAGAGAGAAGAAGATGTAAAAGTAAGTGAGCAAAAAAGATGAAACATCAATTGAACTAATCAAGGTAAAACAAGAAGGGATGGATAGCTCTCCCATCACTCTCTCAATAGTATTGTTGTCAAGTTTGACACCTGATACAACCAATTTGGATTCATGGGGAGAAATAGATATGATTAAGTTCAATGTCTTAGATATGGAGAAGGCCAAGGAGAAACAAGTGATGAGGAATCCCCTCCTTGTAGATTCAGTGAACATCCCGAACAACTTGTTACCAACCAAAAATAAAGTGTCCAAGGTACACACCATTGATGATGCGAGTCCAGGCATTTCTCAGTTCAAAAGTAATTTCTCTAGCCTAGAAGAATCTTCATCCCTAGTTGCAGAAGAGAAGTATTTGAAGAAAAGGATCAGTGAATTAGTTAGCAATTTTTCACTTGACCTAAGCTCCCTAAAGGCTGGTCAAGCATCCTTGAAGGAGTTTGTAGCAAAGGGTAGAAAGATCATTGCTAACTATATGAACTAGGACAAGTTGACTAGTGATCTATAGAAGAAGATTCAAGAGGTAGAAGCCATGATAGACATCATAAGGAAATTAGTAGAAGATCCATCAGTTGATGTGAACATATGCAATAATGTCTACTAGGGACAGATAGATAAGATGGAGAAGGCAGAAAAGGAGATTTCCAAAATAAGGGCTAGGCAGACTCAACTAAGGAATGCTCTTGCATCCTCATTAGACATACTTAATCAGAATATCAAGAAGATCGATGCCAACATGGTGACATATGATCAAGGTCTCAACACAAATTTGGAGAAGATGGAGAAGATATAGTATGAATTATGCACCCATCTCCAGATTGTAAATTCACTAATCACATTTTGGAAGAAGGAGATCCAAAATCTACAGATAGCATATTTGGATGTTCTCACATTAAGTTTTTGTAGATACAATTTTGAAACACCTTTTTCATGAATGTCAAAGGGGGATTATGTATAGATTATGGGTTATAGATATGTATAAGAAGATATAAGATAGAAACTATGTATAAGGGAGATATAAGACAAAAGTTTTTTGTATTAAGGAACAGTTAGCAACTTGGCCATATTCATTTGTTGCCATCAATGACAAAGGGGGAGATTGTTGGAAAGTTAGCTATACTAGCTATTGGTTCTTCAAAAGATTTTACACCCCAAGAGATACTAGTATGCTTATCACTGATGTTAAGGAGAGGTTAATTCCAAATATGGGAAATCTATAAGCAACTGGACCAACTATAGGGACAAGACTACCCTCTTCACTTTTGGCTCTGCAAAACCAAGGTGGGTACACCTGATCCAATAGATTCAACTCTATTCCTTACTCAATACTGGATCTTACAACAGATGATAGTGAGAAAGTACTAAATAATAACCTATTATTCATTGACTCTCCATCACTGGGTACAACAACTCATATAAAGTAAAATAAATGTAAAAGACTGGTATTGATTGAATGTTTTTTAGGATTACAAGATTTCAATCATTCCACACAAGGAAAATATAGGAAAATATAGGCCAGTGCCCTATCCATTGGGCAAAATATCAGAAGATAGAATGAATACAAAGATGTTTTGAAGAGAATCTGGTCTTTAAACATAAATACAAACACATCAACTCTTTCCTACTTATAGAAAATCCTCAAATGAATTCAGTAAACATGTATCCCATCCTGAGTAGTATTTAATCCAATCCTAGATTATAAATCAAAGCTAAATACATACATATAAATCTTAGAAAGACTTAAAGATTTATAGAATAAACTCAAAGGAGAGAAAAATAATTGAAATTTGTATTAAGTATAACCTTGAATGTTGTATACATCATATTCTGAACAATAAGCTTGCAAAATAGTAGTAGCAACCTGTACTTCTCTATTTCTTTGATAAGAATGATACAAAATTTAAAATCCTCGACTGACGGCTAGGGTTCCAGAATCTCTATCTTCTTGACTCCTAAACTCTCAATGCCTAGAATGATCATGGAAAATCCTTTATATACAAGGAAATGCAAACAAGCTACCGATCATTCTAGGGTTTACAAAAATTCTAACCCTAAAAATTTACAACAACCCTATTTTGTTTACAATAAATAAACTAATGAAACAGATGAGATATTTCATAGAAGAGTCACCTTGCTTTATGCCTTTAATGTTATCTTTGGCTTCCTTGAACAAAATCTGATTGCAACATCTCATAGTCAATCCTGTAATAAATGCCTTTCTACATCTCAACAAACTTGATTGCTCAAAAAGTAACTATCTTACTTGTTTCAAGAGGCTGGTAGAGTATCTACTTTCTCAACATGAGGTATGTACTGATACCTCCATTTATTGTACACCTCTTCACTTGGGAACTCAAAATTTGCAAACTCAACCTTCTTACTTGATAACTATTCCCACTCATCCTCCATTTATCTGACCTTGTGCTAAATAGTATCAAACATTTATTTTGCATTTATTAATAGCTTGATGGTGCTAATAAAAGAATAGGTGTCACTTAAGACACCAGTCACTCTCTTTGATAAAAGTGCATCCATCTCTTCTCTCCATTGATACAATTATTTAAACTTTCCTTTCTCTATGAGAATGGTTAGTGCCAATTGATAATTTGAAAGCATCAGTTCCCCCTTCATCATACTTGATTTTCTTATGAAACTATCCAAAATGATGCCATATTGCACTATTTTCTTCACAGCCTGATGTACTGGCTTGATCAGTGGGTCAGGATCCTCCTTGCCCTTTTACAATAAATGAAAAAGCCTCACATTTGGAGCCCTTTAAGTCCACTTCCTCAAAACTGGTGACATCTCAGTCTTCTCCTTATTCAAAGTTGCAAATAAAGCATGTAACTTGCTGACATGAATATAGAAAATTAAGGGTTTTAAATCATATGCAAATTGCATCATTGCATCTGTCATTTTTTCTTCATATTTTTGGTTTTCTGAAGCTGTGGCCTTCACATGTTCATCCTTTTCCTTCTCCAATTGTACCCTTATTTCCCTCAATTTATTAGCTTCCTCAGTCAATCTTTGCTTTTCCCAAGTAACCCTTGCATCCATACTGGTCTCTGGGAATGGTGATGGTGGAAATTCAACAATTGGGCTTGATGAAGAAGCAACTACAAAGCTTTCCAGCTATCATCAGTTGTGGTGACCTATGATCTTGTGGTCCTGATAGCTTAGCAATTAACTTGTCCCTTTGGATTAGCACTATCTTGAGCTCATTGCAAGACTTGAGGACAGTTTCAAATTTGAGCCTAAGCTCTTCTTTTTCTTGGCATCTTTCTCTGCCACTTTTCGATATTGAACTTGGCAGTCTCCAAAATTAGGTTTGAAGCTTCTATACCAGAAGTCTCACCTACTCTTTGTACCAGTAAATTCCCTACATACCCTATAGAAAGAACCTCTCTTTTTTTCCTTTGTTCTCCTCCCTCTTAAGTGACCACATCACCAAGGCAGCATGATCCTCTGAAAAAGTAGTTCCTCTAGCAGCTTATTGAGCTTGTTTTGCAATAGCAAGAGTCTTCACCTTGCTCTTCCTAACTTGATCAAAGGATTATTGTATTAGCAATATCCCACTCTGGCAGAATCAACACCCCTACAATATGGACCATAGCCCTTCCTTCCTTAGGAGTAACCTTTTCAAACTACTTCATCAACTCACCCTTGATCTCAGTCTCAATCTCTGTTATATCCCTAGTCAGGGAATTTTTCCTTTTCCTTTTCACAAATCTCCTCAAATTGATTTATTTTCATTCTCCACAAAAATTGAGATAATGCCCTAGTCTTGACAAATTTGTCATCAATAGAAATGAATCACTGCTTGTTTCAAAATAGGGTCCATTTGTTTACCCTCAAATTTAGCAACAGTGAGATCCATTGCAACCTCCTAGGTTCCTCTGGCATTCCCTCTTGTAAATTCATCATTTGAAACCAAGATGTTCCCCTCATTCCTCATTTGTACCAACTATTCTGCCAACCCATGTTCATCTAATTGGATGGGGGACTGAGAAGGAGAATAAGCTTCCTCTGCCTGGCCTTGATTCTTCTTGTCTCTACCTCTTAGAAGAGGATGCCTACATCACCGGATCATCTATGGGTCTTTTTCCTCTTGAGGTGGAAGGAAAATCCTCACCTCTCTGTTGTGTTAGTAAAAGGACACTATAACCACTTCTTTTTGCACAGTGTATGTTCCCTTAGGAGTCAATTTCATGTACCTTGGCTGACTCAAATTTTTTTTTGGCCCTTTCAGGATCTACCTTACTGACCATGACCTTTATTTTTATTCACTGCATGCATGACCCCTTCAAAATGTTCCATAAGGGCATCTACTTTCCTAGCCCAGGGTTCAAATCCCTTTAGTGGGTCATAAGCCTTATCAAATTCCTAATGAAATCTATAGTCTTTTTGTAGATGACCCACTTTTCCTTCTTAATTTCTTGAGTTTGAAGGTCAAACTCATTTCTTATTATATCTTTAGGGGTGTTCTATAAGAGCACACCTTACCTTGTCTTTGAACATTCCTGATAGGAAACCCTCTATGTTTACACATCTGATGGTGGCCATTGACATTTTGTAGGGCTATAGAAATTGCTTCAAATGCACCCATCCTCCTTTAGTTATGACATACTGATGTGCTATAGTAATGTCTAGGAAGAAAGTTCCCCTTCCCTTACCGATGAGAGTAGTTTCTTGCAAGTCACCAATTTGCCTCAAAATTTTAGCATATCCTAATTTCAATGGGACTTGATAGGGTAAAATGTATGGTGCCACTTTGCAACCATATACTCTAAAAATTGGATATAAAATTATATCCCCAAAATTGTGGACTATGGTGATGTCCTTATAGTACTCATTTGGTTTGATTACCTTAAAAACTCTCTTGGGACCCTTGGATTGTCAAAAAATAATAGAGTCCTAAGTCTTGAAGGAAAATCCATGTCAAATGCAGTGTAACTGACATCAACTCTGTCCCATGACAGGGCTATACTCCATAATTGTACTGGAAGGGTTTCTCCATTTCTTTCCTTCACAATATTCACTATTGAGCTAAAGAATTTCTCACCTTTGTACAAGAACATGTGCATGAGCATTGAATACCAACCAAAAGGCCTACTAACCTTCATGTTCTTGATTCCCATTAAGCCCTCATGGATTAAATCAACTAAATGAGATGCAAAGTCAAAAATCAATTCCAATTGAGGGTGTAGTGATTGTACCATCATAAACATATATGGTATTGGCATATGAGTGGCCTCATCATGCCCTAGAATCGAAATCAAAGACTTGTAGAAACCCTGTGCTCTCGTACTGAACAAGTCTAGCCTAAAAGGCTCTAGTGTGCTTGCACTAACAACACACATTGATCCAATTTCTTCTAGAAATTCCTTTCAAGGCCTTCGCTCTCAAATAATCCTTTTGTGCCTCATATACCTCTGTAATGTCTATGAAATGTATTTTTTCTCCAACCCAATAGAAGGGTCATTTAATGAAAAAACCTCCTTGATCTCATCATCTGTGATGCTGATTAGGTCTTTCCCATTTATGTCCTTGACACATTTTGTCACAGGATCATAACACTTGGCAATTTGGATCAACGATTCTGCATCCATGAATACTCCAGGGACTAGAAACTTCCTAATATCAAATTGCCAAATATTGCTAAGGGGGGGCACAAGAATTTCTTTGTGAGTAGGTTGACCTGAATAAAATAAGACCGTTATGATCTTTACCCACCCTAGCATCTCTCATCCAATTTCCTCTATCATGAAGTCCTTCAGCTACTAAGTCCCTAGGGTTTCTCAGGACCAATTCCTTTAATCTGGCTGCCCCCATTATCATAATGTGGGAGTAATTGCATCAAATCTTCAAAGACTCCCTTGTCCTCTGTATTCTGTCTTACCAGACAGGTTCCTTTTTGGCGGGCATTTTGAACTAGGGCTTCTTAGAACAATATATAAAACCAAAGAAAGGCCCTAAAAATATAGGTAGAAACAAAAATTCCTTCTGCAATTCTTTCACAAACCTTAAATAATTCTATAATTCAGAAAATGTTGACCTAACCAGGCACCTGAAAGAACTTCCCTTAAAATCACTCTAGAGGAAAAATCCAGTTCACCAGAATGCTGTTGAGAGTGGTAAAGAGAAACAATGATCAAATTTTGATATATAATGTTTCCAACCATCTACAATCCATCCGCACAATAGCTCATTAAGTCTACCATTACTAAAAGTTGGCGGCTTAGCATTTACAGGACGTGAAAAATGTCAGAGAGTAGAAATTTGAATTCAGGTCGTTGATCCTATTTATTTTTAGGTACATCAGATGGTTAACAAGTTAAAATTGTGTAACCTTGTGTTACTTTTCCCCAAATCAGATCTTGACCAATGAGAATATTTAAATTATCCATGTGGGAAAAGAAACACTTAACTTTACTTTTCCCGGAGGAGACAGGTGTCTCTCTGTTGCTAAAGCGCTAACCCAAAACTATCAAGAAAGTCAGATCAAGATATAAAAAAAACCATCAATGCTATTTAATTGGATGATCCTCATAATTTAAGAGACTTTGGCCCCACAGCTTCCCTTACGAGCTCTTTGCTAAATTAAGAAAGCCACATTGCAAAAACTAGGAAGTGGACCTCTCCTCTTATCTTTCTTAGCACCCAAAATCCTGACAACTGCCACATCATAACTCATTCCAACCAATAGAACATGAACACATCAGTGTGACCTGGCACCCCAGGGCCCACTACAAACTTCTTCCTTTAAAGAAACTTTGCAACTGCCACTAAAGCGCAAGCTTAAATTCATGACATCTTTCCCCAATGGTATAGCGACAACCATAAGATTAATCTGTGCTTTATCTTTGAAAATTTTGACCCCACACTTGCTACATCATTTAAGATAGATGTCAATAAAAAAAAACATGCAATGGGAAAAAAGCTGTTAGAAATTTGCATTGTCAGAGAAGACCTTGATCGGATGGCCATCGCTAAACATAATGCTTAAAAGGTTACCAATTCGGTCCAGTGGTATAATGACATCCATAGATGTGATCCAGTGTTTAGCTACCAACATACTTTTGTTGACGGGCCCACCTAGATAGATGGTGATTCATCGCTAAAGTGCATGTTAGATATTCTGACAATAAGTAGTTTTACGGTTTCAACGACAACCACTAGTTTTAAAGGGTTACGTACTATTGAAGAATTTACCTGAGACTTAGGCTTTGAAAGAATTAATTTAAAAGGGGCCCGTCGGATAACCTAACGACATAACATGTAAAGTGGTCATCGCTAAAGGGGGAAATTTAGAACATCGGTATTTGGGGAGTTAGTGAGCAAAAAGGTAATGTGAATTTAGAACAAGGCTTAAAGACCATCTAGGGTTCCCACCTAACCTAGGTTTTTCACCATAAAACCTTGCCATCAAGTCTATAAACTAGATTTTTTCAAAATTTTTTAGCATGAAGCTGGAAACAATTTATATAGTGATAACACTAGCGTTTATGACTTGATAATATAGTGTTGTCATTATGGAAACAAAGCCATATAGTAGTTTGGATTCAACACACTTGATGAGAAGATCAGAAATTGGCTAAGTGTTGAAGACTGGATAGTATACAGAGTACCTGAAGTTCAGAGCATCAGTGCACATGGGTATGACCAAGTTATGGTATGCACCCTAGAAGATAAGTTCGTTAGACTATATTCATGCTTAGTCTATGAACGCATGATCAATATGCAAGTATGAGAAAGATATAGATAGTTGAAGTTACATAGCTAGTGTGTGCCATAAAAGAATAGAGTAAGCAGCCGATTGTTAGCATTTTGATTTGCAGTTATATTCTAATGTTGTTAAGGCTATGCTCCTATTGTAATTAGGTTGCCAATAGGTAAATATATATATATATATATAATATATACATACATATATATATATATATATATATATATATATATATATATATATATATATATATATATATATATACATAATATATATATATATATATATATACATATATATATATACATATACATATATATATATATATACACATATATATATATATATAGACACACTATATATATATAGACACACATACATATATATACACATATACATATATATAACATATACATATATATATACATATATGTATAATATATATATATATGTATTATATATATATATGTATATATATTATATATGTATATATATATATTAGTATATATATATATATATATATATATATATATATATATAGAATATATATTAAACACTCTTGATCCAATTCAATTGGAAGCATTGTATGTAATCGGTTAAAGGGCTGACCTAGTTGTTGTGTTTGTATGGACATATAAATATGAGATGTGCCCATTATAATTAGTATGGAAGTGGATATAGAGTTGTGATAAGTAGAGAAGAAGTGTGTGAAGAGACTATAAGATGTATTATAGCTTTGAAAGAGGTCAAAGCATCAACATACCAAAGGAACTAATCTGATAAGCAGTGTCATAGTGACAGTTCATCCAGCAGATATAGTGTGTATTGAGTCAGAAGGTTGTATCCTTCACTACTTGAATAGTGAACTCTAGGATAGTGTGTCCGCACCCCTAATAGGGTTTATTGTAAAAGACTCCTAACAGGGTCTGACCCTTATCACCATCTACTATACTTAATGCATTATAAAGAAACTCCTAACAGGGTTAAGGATCTTCTAACAAGGATCATAAAACACTAGTACAGAATATTAGTGGCTGTCAATTCCCATCGGTTTTTTACCTATTTGGGTTTCCCTGTAACCATATTTGTGTTATGTGTTGATTTCATTTTTCATGTTTATGTGGATGTTCATTTTAGTACTTAAGCATTTAAGTTCAGTTTAAAGATCAAGTGAAAAGATAAAATACAGTGAACACTAATTGACCCCCCCCTTCTTAGTGTTCCCATACCTAACAATAATATCACATAACACCTTATCAGTGTACTTTCCAATTTTCAAATTCACATAACATTGTTCACTTACCAAGAGTGTATGCTCATCTTTGATCAATGAAATTTGATAGGGCTTCGTATGTTCCAGCCTTTTTAACTACACAACTTTGTGACCATCTCCTCAGATTCCAGATTCTTGAGCTACCATTGTCAATGATTACATTCCAAACTTTGTCAAAAACTCTACATCTGGTCTTGAACAAACATTTCCTTACCAGATCTTCCTTTTTACTTTCATTCCAAAGTTCTCTTCCTTACCATACAGTTATTTTATTTCTTAGGTTCATTTGGTGACTCTTCTTGCACCAAAGCATTTCAACTACTACCAGCCTTCTTACTTGCATGTGTACACTCAAATGATCTATCTCCTTCTTCTCCATAATTGTAATAAGTTCCATAAAATCCACCTCTATTATAACCAGCTCGGTATAGTTACTACATCTACCTCTAGATGAACTTTCACCTTTCCACTCGGTCTTGCCTTTATCCAGTGTAATGCCCTGCCAGGGAACCCAAAAGAATTTAACGTAAACATGCGACTAAGTTTGCAGAATAATTTTTTTTTTAAGTTAACAATCAACAACATCAATGAAGAAGTCATGAAAGCTTCTAACTCAAGGATACCAAAAAGTATAACAAGGTATAACATACTCTACCAGAGACAAACACAACACATAGGAAACCTAAGATGCATATAGAAAGTGTCATCACATAAGTCAACTCTAGGGTTATCCTGGTAGTCCCTTTAGACCCTAGTGCTCTAGTGACTCTATGTGGTTATAGTAACCTCTGGTGTAGACAAGGTACTACCTATGCCATATCCAGTCCATATACACGGCAAACATCATCTCAACTCCCATCCTAGTTAAACTAAATCGGGAACTCAGGCATGGGCGAGGCACAAATATCTTATTAGGTTCATTTTAGATTCCCAATGTTTATTAGTTATCACTTTATTAAACTACTTGTAATTGGATCTCCAGGTAGCCACTTCCGGGCTTTGGCACCAATTCACAAGCCACTTCCTGATATACACTTAGATGACCTACTCTAGGGTTTCACATGAACAATAAAATTTTGAGTTAACACCTCTCTTAAATCTTTCCAACTAGATTCAACATGCAAAACCAGAATTATGCAAAACCAGATACATCATAAAACAAGTTCACCATCACCACATAATATGCATGGCAAACGAACATGACAGAAAGAATATCCAAAACCCACCTCTGGATTTTAACCCCAAAAGATGACTAAAATAATCAATCCAAAACTAATAGACCAAGGCATCAAAAGTCTTTATATAAAATTAATCAAATAGAAATTCAAATTCAATAGTTTTATAGACCAATCATAAAACAATTGAAGTATGTGTTGGCATTAAGTAGTATTGCCACTAGTGACAACACTTATTTGCATTCTGGATGGAAACCGAGTAGACAGTACAAACCGAGCAGACAATGCAAACCGAGCAGACAATGCAAACCGAGCAGACAGTGCAAACCGAGCAGACAATGCAAACCGAGCAGACAATGCAAACCGAGCAGACAATGCAAACCGAGCAGACAGTGCAAACCGAGCAGACAGTGCAAACCGAGCAGACAGTGCAAACCGAGCAGACAGTGCAAACCGAGCAGACAGTGGAAACCGAGCAAGTTAGTACAAACCGTTCAGGACAATGTAAACCAAGTAACATCTTGTCTACCGAGTCACCAATGCTTACCGAGTTCAATACCTACCGAGTGATCAGTATGAACCGTGCCTTCACTTCTACCGAGTGCATGACGATGCCGAGTAATGCAGTGGACGCCGAGTATCAGAAAGTCACCGAGTCAGTGTGAAGGAACTGAGTAACCATATTTGGGCCGACTTAGTAGCACTTATGTTTATTTGTCAAGCCGACTGTATAATTGTAATTGTAATTAATTGTTTGAGACTTGTATATAAACTATATTGTAAAAAGATAAAAAGAGAGAAAATAATGTGAAAGAAAAAAGAAAGGCAGAGATAAGCGAATTACAGAAGGCTTCAGAAGTATAAGGTTCAGCAAAGACAAATTCATCACACAAGGTGATCAGTACATCAGAGAATCTCAATCAGCAATCCAGTTGCAAAGCAGAGATCTACTGTTTCATTCTAACAGGTGAATCAGTACTAAATCCTTTAACCGGGTAGACTTAACAGTCTTTGTATAAATCTCTTTACCGAGTGCATACTTCACTGTATGTTTGTAAATCCTTTAACAAGGTGGATTTAGCAATCCTTATTGCTCCTAACAGGGCAGATCATCAGAAGTGATCTATTGTAAGCCTTAACCGGCCAACTTTATTCTGCAGTATTAAAGCTTTGTGGGTTTCATCCCCACCCCAGTTTTACTTTCTTTTGGAAGGTTTCTGGGTAACCAAATCTGTGTGTCATTATTGTGAATGCTTTTAAGTTTCATGCTTTCTGTATGCAAAGGTTAAAAGTAAAATACATGTTAAAAGAGAAGAAAATTTGGAGTTACTGATTCACCCCTCCCCTCTCAGTAACTTGATTAATTCTTGAATATTTCCAACAATTGGTATCAGAGCTTCATTGGTTCTCAAGACAAAGCTTAACTAGCTTGAGCAAAGATCCAGGACAATGGAGGTATTCAAACTGAACAAGGTGATTGAAAATGAAAAGCTAGATCTGGAAATGGCCATAGCTAAACTCAAAGAAGCAAAAGAACATCTTTTCCAATCCCTAAGAAGAAGGAAGGAACTTGCAAATCAGATGAATGATCAGAATTACATTGAAGAAAAGATTGAAGATCTTCTTCCCTCAAATAACTCAGATGAAGCAAACAATGCTATCAAAGAACTCCTAGAAAAGAATGGGTCTCTGCAGGAAGAAGTGAGAAAATTGAAAAGAGAACAAGAACTACACTCTACAAGATTCTGTGAGATCTTGGAACAGAAAAACAAGTTGAAAGATGAATTAGATGAAAGAAACATTGAAGTCCAAAACAAAACCCTTCAGCTAGAAAACCTAATTGATCAGATCTCTCATACAAATGAAGAAATTCTAAATCTAAGTTCAGAAATAGAAAACACAAAGAAGAACTAAGATCTGAAAAGGAAATCAATCTAAGATTGATGGATGACCTAAATGCTGAAAAACAGATCAATGAAGGAATGCTGAAAAGTCAAGAAGACTTAAATCAGCTGTATGAACGAAATCTTCATAGGCAAAAAGGAAAAGCAGGACTTGGATACAAAGAAGAAGGCGAATCCTCTAAGCAAGGTACTAAAAGAAATAAAAAACCTACTTGTAATCATTGTGGTAAAATAGGACATACTTCAAATAAATGTTGGAACAATGAAAAAGCAGAATTCAATGGAAAATGTTATAGCTGCAATCAACCTGGTCATAAAGCAAATGAATGCAGGGAAAAACCTAGATTCAGAGGTAATTGTCACAAGTGCAACAAACAAGGTCACAAGGCATCCGAGTGCAGATCCAAGATATTTAATCCAGAAGAACAAATTGTGAAAGCAATGTTTGGATGGGACTACAACACCTGGTGTAGATGTCATTACTGTGGAGAATATGGACACATTGGCATGAATTGCATAAAACATCATCTAAGGAAAAGAGATACTACCGTAAGATGTTTCAAATGCACTAAACTTGGTCACATAGCCAGAAACTGCATGAATGCTAATGAAATTGAAGAAGGAAAGAAAAATGAAGCAACTAAGGTCAGGAAACAGGTAAGACAAAAATGGATTCCTAAAGCTACCGAGCAATCCAGTCCAAGTAATGGAATGGATGGCTCTATCGACTCAAATTAAATTTCCAAGGAAGCACTGGAACTGTACTCTCATAGATCAATCCTAAGCAGTTCCAGAACCGAAATTAAAAGAAAAGTCTAAATCAGCATGCAAGATGCAGTGAAATCACAGCAAGGTCGGTATAGTCTTCACCGAGCGAGGTCGGTACCTGTCTTTACCGAGAAAGGCCGGAGCATTATGAATATTTCAAGTTCACCGAGCTGCGAAGTCTTTTCCGAGCAATTAATTCTTAGTGGGTGACAGTCTGTCAGAATTCCTACCCTAATTTGAAATGAGCATTAATGACAGTATTGTAAACAAAAAGCAAGTAATCGAACTCATTCTTCACCGCGAATCTTTAAGCACTTTGAGAGCAGAAAACTTCAAGGGCAACCCGGCGATTTAATACTCTTGCGAAAGGAATTTTCTGTGAGCTACCATGGCATCATCCAGCACCTCAGCGAAGAAAGGATCAGACATGTTAGTCCAAGGAGAGTGGAAAGCACCAGATTTTAAGATCGTGCCCGCTATTGCAGCAGCCCTAGATCCGAACGGAGCTCAATCTCAGATTCCTCCTAAGGTACTGCTTATCAACGATATCCGTAATCATTTTAACTGTTCTATTCAAGAAATGGGAAACCTAGAACTGGACATTGTGCGTGAGGAACTATGTGTGGATGGTACTTTGAAACCCGAGCACAAACATCTGGAAGATAAGGGTTTAGTCCACATTGCACATCTTCCTCGAAACTTTCGAGATAAATGGGTTAGGTACATTCTTAGCCGAGTACACGATGGCAAGAATTGGCTTGAGCAACCTATTGAGATCACAAGGAAAATGATTCATCAAGTTACCGGTCTTCCCATGTTAAACAAAGCAAAAACTACCAAAACCCTAGGTCGGACGGAACTAGAGAAGAAAACCCTAGCCGAGTGGGATGGTAGAGGCATGAAGGTTAGCAGCATTACCGACGCCGAACTGAAGTTTGGTACACATATCATTGTACACAAGATTTACAGTTCTAGTCGACAGAACAGTGTCTCATGTGAAGCTGTTGACCTAGCATACAAAGTAGTCAAAAACAACTTGACATTTGACCTAGCAGACTTATTGTTGAAACAGTTCAACAAGAACATGGAAAGCATCAAAACTTCCAAAAACAATCCATGTAAGTTTGGATCCTTGTTAGTCTGTTTATTCTTCTATGTTCAGAAATTCTTCCCTTCAAAAGGAAAAGTTGTATGGAGAAAAGATGTGCCAGTACTTTATGAAATTAATGAATACATCGCAGAAATGGGTGAAAACTTTGAAAGCATCATGGATAATTATTTTGAGTCTTTCAAAGAGAAAATGAATGACAGATTCCGGATTCCACAGAAGTTGGTGGAAGATTACAAAGATGACATCTATTTTATGGTAGATTGTGATAATGTGTATATTCAAGCAGTAAAACTGAGAACTGTGTATGCAAAACCTCTTCCTTATGAGGTAAGTATTGATGAAACCAAGAACATTATTGAAGCACTTCTAAATCAGCCTGTAAATCCCAAAGCCCCATATTTTGGAACATATGATGAAGCTAAGATGAGAATTGAACTAAGCATAAAGCTTCCAGAGGCGGTAAACAAAGGAAAGAAAAGGATAGCTAAAATGCAAATGATAACCGAGGAGAAAGAAGAAATTGGTGAAAAAGAAGAGGAAAAGGATGAGGAAACAGAGGAACCAGAACCTGTAAAGAAGAAAGGAAAAGTTTTTATCACTAAGGCATCTGTGCCTCCCACTGCTGTGTTTACAAGGAGAAATACAAGAGGAAAGGCAGAAAAGGCAGATAAGGACATAGTATTCAAAAGGCCTCCTCTAACCCTTCAAGAAAAGCTCAAACTCTTCAGAGATGGATCAGGATCTGGAGTAAGTAACATAAAATCCTTGAGATATGAAACCAGATCGGAAGCAGAGCAGAAGGAAATAGAAGATACTGTTGTTGAGAAGATGGGACAGTGGAAATACTCTCCTGAAGAAATTACCCCATAGGTTCCAGCAGTTCTATTGAATCCGATAAGAATGAGATGGAGCAATGCAAGGCAAACTGTAATAGACATATTTGATCAAAACCTAAGACAGTTGATGCCGAGCCTGAACAATGATGAAGTTAAGAAGGCACTAAAAGAGAATGAAAACAAGATGACACTGAAGTTCAATACTTGTTTGATTTTGATCAACAATATTGAATCGGTTGTGAAGGCTGCAAAAGCCACATGGAAGAACATTTACCACCTTCACCAACTGAGCATTGAAACTGTAATATTAAAGGATATTGAAGATGACAGCGATGAGCAAGAAGAAGACACCGAGGTAGATGATACTGTAAGGATAGCAGCAGAAGTCATTGCATCCCTTCCTACCTCTCCAGTGAAAGTCTCTACATCCAGCCCAGAGACACCTTCAAGCATGGTTGCGACAACTTCCACATTTGTCCAATCATCCCTAGCAACATCAGAGGCAGCTACCATTTCTTCTACCGATCTGCAGTCTCCTGTACCAGTAAGTTTTCCAGCTTTTGAATCATCAAGTGTAAATATTGTAAGTTCTCTAGTAAAAAGTATACCAGTGTCAATAGCCAGCCCTACTTTATCTACTATCACTACTACAAGAGCATTAAGTACAGATAAGCCTAAGGCTCTACCGAGTATAAAATTTTTGGGTAAAAATATAGTTGAGGATATAGACCTAGATGAAGAGATAGAGATTCCTACACTAGATTTTGCAAATCTCTCAGCAGACCAGATGCAGAATATAGGTGAGATCCTCCAAAGGAAAGCAAAACAAAAGAAGCTTAAGGAGGAGAGAGACAAGGAGTATCAAATCATCAAGGATGCTAAGGACATTTTGTCTGATGCATTAGGCATTAAAGTAGACTCCTCCCAGCATGTTTTGTTACAATTGGCAGAAGCAATTGAGAAATACAATGAGGACTCATCCGGGATAGAAAAGTTAGTTGAAAGAGCCGAGAAGAGATTCAACAATAAAGTGCTTGAGCACATTGCTCAGCACATAGCTATCAACCAAGTAGAATTGTCTTCAGTTTTGTCTAATACAGAGTCTATTTATTCGAATGCTACCTCTCTTTTGGCCAGACTATGCAATTTTGCCGAGTTCACAAAGGATGTCAAAGATAAAATGAATAAAATGGATGAGGATATGAAGATTAGCATACAGAAGCTACAACTTGAACCAAGTTCAAGCTCTGCTCATCACATGAAAATTTCACATCTATCCAATATGCAGTCTGATCTATTGAAAGAAGACTCAAGGATCCGGTCCACACTGCTAGACATCCAACACATGATCCTTCCCATCATGAATACAATGTATAAGCACATTGAACATTCCAGAACATTGATTCATGACAATCAGTTCTCCATAGCAGATCACATGATTGAACTCTCTGCAGAAATCCAAATTGCCATACAAACATGTAAGATTCTGCAAGAAAGTTGGGACAGAACCCTGGCACTAATAATGAAGGTACATTCCGGTTTCCTATCAAATTTTGGATTCTCTCTGTAAATAAATTGTATATGCACCTTTGGCATTATCGTCAAAAAGGGGGAGATATGTATAGAAGGATATGTATACAGTTATAGATTTGTATAAGAAACAGTTAGCACATTGAAAGGGGGAGACAATGTATAAAGCCCTATAACAAAGACAAAATTTTGAAAAATCAAAATAAAACTCAGCATGATTCAGTGTATATAAATTTTGGCCAATAAGTGTTTTTGTCACTAATGCCAAAGGGGGAGATTGTTGGCATTAAGCAGTATTGCCAC